>OW679194.1:50140278-50218777 GCA_940337035.1 Agriotes lineatus | reverse complement strand
TAGCTTCAGGGGCCAGCCCTTGGGTGGAGGTAGAGGCAGTAGCACCGGAGTTTTCTGCAGCTAGGCGAGCCTTCCTCCTGCGTTTCTGTTCGGAGCTAGAAATACTCTTCCTCTTTGGAAGGGTATGTTGCTCCTCCTCTATCTTTTGCTGCTGCTGTTGTTGTGGTTCTGGTTGAGGGGTATTCGAAGACGCGCCTTGTACGGTTTCTTCAATCTTCTTGTCATCCATGCTGAAAGAAAGGAATTTAGCTCCGAACTTTGACGACAAGGATACTAAGGAGATATAGCTCCCAGAGATGAGTTGCACACGAGCAGGGACCTTTAGGCGAGCCCCAGGGTACCAGAAACCAGAACCCCTAGGGACCTTAGGAACCCACTGCATGCCCCTTCACTCCCAAAGAGCTCACCCTTCCAGCAGTCTGACCCGAGGGAACAGCCGATTGATCGAGGTGGGTTAGTTTCGACCTCCCGTCTATGTGAAATCAGGGCCAAAGAGATGTATTACTGCGCTCTAGGAAACCAAACCGTCCCAGAGGCAGCTCAATCCCCAGAATCCCTTCATCCAACCGACACGGGTCGCCTCGCACGGCACAAACATGAGGGTAACCTAAAACCCTGTGAAATTCATTGAGCGGTTACAACTCAATGAAGAGGGGGGATGGTCCGCGGTGGCAGCTTTCGTTCCATCACACAGGAGTTTAGGCCCGGGATATCCCTACTAGCTAACCACTAACCTTGGTCCGGAGGACCTCGGCCGTTCTCCTATCCGCCACCTGGAGACGCGCTCGGTAGGTGTCCCAACCCCCGAGTGTTACTCCTGGGATATCGATTGCCAATTACACTGATCATTTGTTGGATCTTCGTGCTAGTGTTCTTCCCTTTCTCGCGATCTTGATCAGTCTTTATTTCCCTATTGTTGTGATATGCACGTCCCATTCGCCATGTCTTTGTATTGTTTAAAAATTAATTGCTAAGCCAGTTAATCTCCTGACCCACAAAAATGTTGAAACGTGAAAAGGCATGCAACGTAAATATGAGAATAAGCATATATACGTTGCATGCCTTCAATACTTACTTGTTCATTTCGTGAATTTTAATTATGGAATATGATAATATTCCTTGTATTGTCCGACTTAAAATGTAGTGACTATAAACGTCGTAATATAACTGTTTTGACTTCCATAATACAACGTTGCAATTTTCTACTTTTTATAATGTAACTTGAGTACTGAAGAAGCTAATACTATTAGCGAAACGTCTCTTCATTAAATTATATTACGACAAAATGATTTTTATTCATACTGCATAAAAATCATGCTTTTCTTATAATTGGTATAATTATCTCCATTAACCATTTTAACTGTTTCTATGTTTATTATTATATAATGTTCTTGTTTGCGATACAGGTGTTTGTAGAATTAAAGTTTTAATTCTATAATGTTTTCTCGAAGAAAAGCATTGCTGAAATAATAGAGTATGATCAAAAATTATTTTCATCTAGTATGGCTATGGAATACTTACTAATGTAGGAATGCAACTATAACTCATTTAAAAATTAAGTGTGAAATTTGACATTTAAGTATGAACATACCGTATGATCGAAAACTTTAACCTCTAGAAGGCTGTGGATTTTTTCAAAATTGAATTTATGTTGGCAGTGGTGAGTAAAGCTACTTAATAATATAACCTACACAATTTTGACAGATAAACTTAACTTTTCCAAGATATTTAATGCCGAGTACTAGGTGGTGCAATGCATGGAAAATGCAGCAAATCACTTTGAATAGCTGTAGTTTTTGTTACTAACATTTTTATGTATTTGTTGAAATGACAATCCTGATATAACCTTAAACTGACAGATATAAAATGCCAATGTGACTTTTGCTACCACGACTGCCAACATTTTTTGACTAAATAATGCCACAGCCCTCTAGAGGTTAAAAGTTTTCGATCATACTGTAGTTGCATGCTTAAATTAGGAACTCTTCCATAGCCATACTAGATGAAAATAATTTTTTATCATACTTTATATAATATGTACTGGGAAATATGCAATAATTTTTTGTGAGATTTTAGGCAGTTGAAAAATTTGTTATTTTATGAAAACTATCATTATTTAGTGTGGGTTATAAAACAAAGGAACATTAAACACAAAACACGGCATTATATGAATAACGCGAAACAAAAATTAGCACCACACGCTTGTTAGGCATCTACACTGAAATATATACACACAAAAAGGATTGTTTATGATAAATTGATAAGAAAGAATGTATATATCCAAATATGCATGTGCTCATCTCCGCTAAAAGTTACTTATTGAACCTATAAGTGACTCTAAATATAAACCTGTTAAATAATTTTGGTTAATATAACACACGCTGAAAGTCGCAGCTAGTTAAAATAAAGCTTAAGAAATGTTAATAAATATTTGAATTTATAGTATTAATTATAAGTATGTGCAGATGTCTAATATGTCATTAATAGTCTGAGTGGTCTTGGTGGCTACGTTCTGGCTTCTTGGAATTGTTTAGTTTTATAAAATTTGAAAGCCGCTTCAAAACATAATTAAGACATTGATTAGTGATGTGTAACAGATGATCAATCTTACTGTCACGGAAAAGTGGAGATTAAAAAATTTTATACGCACTGTGTGAACAAACTTTTCAAAGTCCAATACAATTTGTCGGTGTTGAAGGCATAACATCCTAGAATTTACCTGAATATGTGTATGTTTGCCTACCTGGCCTAATCCCAACACTTAACAGCTTATCTATTAGAAAACGGCTAACGGTTGCTACTATCTTCTGTAAAATTCCTGCCTTTTACTTATGATACATACAATATTTGCTGAACACGTAACAATATTGGTTGATAGGAACTTTTATATTAGAATATATCCTACGGAAAAGTTAATTGTTTCGTTTAATTGAAAATTTTATTTAGTTACAAACGTTAAACTTGCCGTATCATGTTGTCATACATAAAGATATTAACATTTTGGAAGCCACAAAGCACCGTGCAAGAACGTATACAGGCACCAACTAACAGTTAATAAAAGCTGTTTTTGAAACAACCAAACCGATAAACGAGGCATAATTAAATCAACGACTGCTGTATGTGGGACGCATAATCCTCTTACAGTCAATTAACGCGGAACCCCCAACATTGTCCGAGCAAGATAACATCAAACAGTAGCAACTGCAGGAAACGGACAATCCCGGAAAAGTCGGTAAATGATGAAGGTAGCTTTATTCTGTCAGCCGATGTTACACTATGAAGGGATTGCAGTTATTGTCTTCTAGCCTAAGTTGCGTCGGTTGGCAACAAAAAGTTGGGACGCCGGGCATTAGCAACGTAATGCCTCTGAAGTGATCATTGTTCTGTAGACCGACCGGTTCGGGTGAAATTTTAGCCATTCTGCATTAGCATATGTCGAGTTTTGACAAAAAAAAAACGTGAATTACACACAAAACAGAAGAGGTACAGCAACAGTAACAAAAACAGCATCCCAGAAATATTCGCTTGTAAACCTCATTTTCTTCGAATTAAGCTAAACAGAGATACTAGTTTAGAAAAAGTGTGCTTATAATTTTTTTATTGTTTTTGAATGCTGAGAATTGTGTTAAGCCGCTATAATTAATTTGTATTTGCCTCATTTCGGGATAGAGTTATTCTTTATACGAAGGCGCTCACAAGAATGACCATAACAAAACGGAACGAAAATTTTAAGGAAAGTAGGCTGGCAAGATTTGGGAGTACACAATAGTATATTAAAACACGAGTTTTATAAAACTTGTATTTCGACACGAGTCCAGCTTGCAGCACGACTGCCGAAGGCAGGAGTGCTGTGAAGGACGAGTGCTCCGAAGTTTTATAAAACGAGTTTTTTATATATTTTGTTCTAATTTGCAAGTTAAATACCGTGTTACTACAAATAAAATCAATTTTGGAAATTTAGGGAATTTTGTAACAGTGGGTAACAGTTTTATTGCAAAGCATACATTTAAAACAAAATTTTAAATTTGAATCAATTAGACTCACCATAAATGTAATTTTTCGCAAGCGTTCGCACGTGAAATTGTAAAATTAGTGTGGATTAGTGTTTCACAATGAATTCAGAAATTTCCTGCACTCCGCCAGAAATACGGCAAATTGCCGAAAATGCTACGGTTAATTTACTGTCATTAGTGTCATTGGCTATAACCTTAAACTCACACTGACATTTCGTGCAATGTCACCAACCGAAAAAAAAGTTGATTTCGGGTTTGGTAATGGTTCATGACCGCACTCATGGATGCGGTAACGGCTTTGTTAAGACAGCAAATTAGGAAAAAGAATTTTATAGCAGGTAGGAACGGTAAGTTCAAAGAGTTGGAATTTCTGTCTTTGGACATGTACTGTAATTCTTGACTTTTAATAAAACTTATGTAACACAGAAATTACATGACACTCTCTGTCCCGTTTTTAAATGATCTCACGGTAGTATACTGTCGTTGACTATAAAAGCACATGTTTTTTGTACTAAGTAAAAATATTTCTTATTTTGCATCTAAGCAAATAGCAATATCTTATCATTTTATATATTTATCTGTTAGTTCTTGTATGTAAGTATATCTAAGTAAAATACTACGAATCCTTTTCTTATTTACAGAGAACGATAGCGTAACAAATCACTGAATAATAAAATGTGCCAAAATATTGATCGAACACGCCAATTGATTACTTTCACATAAATAATAATTTCTAATACATACATACTTTCTAAAGAATCTTTATTCTGACTGAAACACAATAGATGCTGCGAACTATGTTTGGTGCATAACTGCATATACAGTGCATGCCCCCGGATTGAGTTTACAAGAGGAAAATAGTAATTTATTATACAAGACGATAAAGTTAAATTTTATCCACGAGTGAATCGTTTAACGTCGAGACGAAGTCGAGACGTTAATGATTCAAGAGTGGATAGAAATAACTTTATCGTCGTGTATAATACGATTTTTTTTTCTATAGCAAGAACTTTAACAATTTCAAAAGAAAATAATGACAGTCAATCACATTTCAAAATGTCAGTAGCTAGATTGGGTTGCCACGATAATACGAAGCTGTCATATTTAATTTAAACAAAAGTTAGAAAATTAAATTACTTTATCTATCCTTGACGTTAAAGTGCTACTTTATCTACCCTTGCTGTTAAAGTAAAACTTGACCTTTTGTTTTCAGTTGATAAAAGCACACTTTAACATGTGCTATAGAAAAAACATTTTTATTTGTAGTTTTACATAAAAATATTATAGAAATTAAAATTCCTGCTTGGTCTGAAACTACCATTTCAGTTATGAAAACTCTATTTATACAGGGTGATGGTAAAATCACAAATTTTAAATCTTATTTTGACACTTATTTAGTTACTATTTGTCAAAAGAAATTTAAAATTACATTTAACGATATTAAAGAAAAATAACATGACTCAAACAATCCCCCGCCATTTTCTTCACACAGTTCAAGCCTAGTACGGAACTCCTAAAAACTATTTTGAGTTTCTTCAATAGTTATTGATGCAACTGCCTCTCGTATGAAATTTTTTTAATTTTCAGTATTATTTTTTAATGGTTGGCTGTAAACAATTTGTTTTAACCGTCCCCATAAATAAAAATCTAAAATTCCCAAGTCAGGACTTCTTGGTGGCCATAAAATTGGTCCATTCCTCCTATCCATCTATCGCCATACTTGAGATTTAGCCAATCAGTAACAATACAAGAAGAATGAGCTGGACAACCATCGTGTTGAAATTAAATTGAATTTCGATATTACTCAGGCAATTCATTTAAATTACCGTTAAAAAAATTTGTAGCATATCCAGATAAGTATGTTGATTTACATTGTTATCGAAAAAAATATGGTCTTATTATTCCAGGATACGAAATGGCACACCAAACTTTCTTAAAATATTGTCGACTATTGAAAATGCGAAAATGGAGATTAGTATCACTCCAATATCTAATATGCTGTGATGCAACTGTCCCATTTGTAGAAAATGTGGGTTCGTCAGAAAACATAATATTTTTATAAGAATTTCTGTCACTTAAATTTTCATTTCCCATCTACAAACAAACATCTCCTGTTTCCAAAATGTGATTAAAAATAGGTTTATATGGTCTTATTTTGTTGTTCTTCAGAATCCTTTGAATGTGTGATTTGCTAATTCCCATTTAGAGTGACCGTTTTCTTAAAGAATCTCTTGGATTTTCTCGTACCGATGCCAATTATAAAGAGTAGCAGCGTCTTCTTCATTATGTACTTTTTTAATTTCAAATTTTTCACGGTGCCAATTTTGTTACAAGTTTGTGGACCCATTCGAGATACATCAACAGTAGGAAATTTTTCTCTAAACTTTTCAACAATATACCGATAACTATTTTCCCCTGCACCGTAACAGCGTATTAAATACACCTTTTGCTCTAATTTTAGCATTTTTTACAAGCAGAATTTAACGTTTGCAATGACTTAAGTAAATCTTTTGTCAGCATTTCAAGGAACACAATACTTTTACAATTTTTTTTCTGTACTGAGTTGTACTACGTTATACATATCAATTTTAACTTTTTACATTTTTAATACACCCTGTATAAATAAATCAAAGTTTTAACAACTGAAATGGTAGTTTCAAACCAGGAATTTTAATTCCTGTAACATTTTTATGTAATACTAAAAGTAAAATTTAATTCTCTCTTTCAACTCACTCTGGGAACATACTGCATGTCAAAACAATCAATTCGGGAAAAGTCTCCCTATATAAATAAATTTAAATTATAACATAGCGTTGCAGAATTTTAGCTCGACTGGTTGAAATTAATGAATTTAACCTTTCTGCCTAACACGAATTGTGTTGTCTTAATAATCTCGCCCTTTTACTATAAGCTTTCTTAAAAATACTTTTAATACTTTTTGTTGCTCCTCGTTTTTTTATTCAATCTTTTCACTTTTAATGACAACGACAAAGATTTGCTTATATATTTTATTTAGTTAATTGGTCACTAACTAACCGAAAATATATTCATAGCAACCGAAATACCACATTTCACGTTCGCGAATGTACATATAGAATATCCTAATTGAAATAATTACTGTAGGTAGCTTTGTTCAGTCGTGAAAACCAGGTTGGGTTCAAATTACGGCTGACTTTCAGGAGCGGCCGTATACTATTAGCTGTAGCTGTAACCGTTCTGAATCCTCATAACCATTATCCCTAGGTGTTTATGGCCACTAGGCTTTGTCGCCTTGTGGACTTACTAAGTTATGTATTTAAAAACTTTTTGTTAGTTTTTTATTTGACGGGCGTGCGGGTTGTAAAGAAGCTTCAAAATCGACCCCCCTCTAACACACCTCTTGTGGGGTTTCTGCAGAATTGCGCTGAACCAAAGGAGCTACATTTACTTCTAACTTTGTTGCCGAGGTGATAAATTTTATGGTGGACAGAAAGGTAGTCGAGTAGAAGAGGGTTTTCATCGCCGTCTTTGGGGTCTCCCCAGGGCATTTTTCCTGTGCAACTTAGTTATTATTTTTCGTATATGTTTGTTGCGCTGGATTGTATTAGCTGGATACGACGGCTTTTTAAAGTTCTTTTGAGTTTTTCGCCGAGGGTGTGGCGTTTCAAAGACCGGAGATGGTAATTTTCCTGCTTAACTAAGTTTTTATAATACAATTTGGCTAGTCTGCTGTTCAAAGAATTTTACTTAACAATTGAATACCAAATTCAGCTGCTCGGAAGCAAGATTGTGCAATTTTATTTTCTCCAATAAGAAACATGTCTCACTAATATTACGTTTTTCGCTTTTGTTGTACAGTGTATTTTAAAGGACCGGATGTTAGACCATGATTGTGTAAATGTTAAAATGAAATATAAAAATCCATTTCAAATCCATATTTTTTTCGTATAAAGACAGTTTGGTATAATTTCTGCAGCTGGAAATGGCATATCTTCTACTGCAGGTTATTTATCTATTATTAAGGCAACATTTAGTAGGGCTAATATACTTGAATATTAAAATTCGCTTTTTAGCCATTTACAAAAAGTCGGAGTCAGTCAGTTAATCGACTTTCCACAGTTTCGAAAGTTTAAACGACCAGACGAAGTCGATAATCTGTAATTAGTTCAAAGCTGAGTTTAGTTGACATCCTAGGATTTGTAAGTAAAATGAAAGTAATTGTGATTGTGTCATGACATTGATAATAAATAATGCCTTTATTCAAGCTAATTATTTAAGAATGCATTAATAGTTAATTATTATTTATTTATACCTTAAAAGGCACGAACGGTAAAGTAACATTTGTAACTGGCATTTGATACTACAATATCAAGAGCGGAAGCATCATCATATTAAGATTAAATGATTCGATAAGAATATATAGAAAAGTGTTATAAAACAAAATAGATCACAATATACAAGGGAAAATAGGAGAGGACCAGGCTGGGTTTGCAGCAGGATGATCACATTCATATAATACAACTCCTAATAGAAAAGTAATCTGTAAAAGGCTTTACCCAGAACTTTCTTCGTCGACATTGTGACACTAAATAATTTTAAAAATCAAATTAAGTTAGGAGTAATAATATCTTCACATTTGTAATACGTTAAATACATTTTCAAATAAAAAAAAATATAGCCCGCTGGGGCGATTTGAACTCCGTCGCATCTGCGTAGCAGATTGTAACCGCATCGATAAGTCGTCTGCGCCATCGAGACTAATCGAAATGAGTGCGGCGCGCGCCTAATTTAAGGGATCGGTCTTATTGTTGAAACGTTTCGACTCTTTTGTGACATTATTCTCTATCGGTTGAGTCTTATTTTCGGCAAATGTGAAGCCCGACCTATGTGAAAGTTATTACTTCCTTCTATTTAAAAATTAACCCAAAAATAAACAAAATTTAATTTTTTTAAGGTGCTCACCCTGTTTATATTTGTCTGAATTTTTCAGTTTCATGGTATATATATATACTGTGTATGAAAAATATCATCTTTCTCCGACAAATAGTTTTTGAGTTATACCGCCAACAGACAGACCCTGAAACGCGAAGATCTGAAGAAATATCGGAAGGTGATTTTTTCGTGATTACAATACTTCCTTCGTCTTTCAGACGAGGGAAGTAAAAAAAGGCAAAAACAAAGAAATACATCTGGCTTTTATTGATCTAAAAAAGCCTTATAATGCAGTACCAAGAAAAGAATTGTGGAAATCCATGAGAGACTTGGAATCCCATGCAAGCTAATATATGCAGTAGTAAGAAATCTATATAAGCAAATCAAAGTGGCTATAAGAAATGGACATAAGATTACTGATAGCTTTGTAACATCTAAAGAGCTACTGCAAGGGTGCTCTAAATCACGTACATATTCAAAATATTCTTAGAACATACCTTAAAAAATTAGAAAATAAAGTGTGAACGCATGGAAGTTTCAGTCAAAGATGAACACCTATAGTCCTATATACACTGAATTTTGCGACGATCAGCTAGGCATAGTGCAGGATGAGGAAGGTCTTGGATTCATGCTGAGAAAACTAAAAATATAATATGCAAAAGCAGAAGTAAAAATTAACTTTGATAAGCCGGAATATTTAGCAACTACAGACGGAAGTATACGGAATTTAGAAATAGACGAGAACCTGGATATAAAAGAAAGTGATAGCTTTCAGTATTTAGGATTCATAATAACAAGAAATGCGACAACAGAAGATGCAATAAAAAGGAGACTAGGCCAAAAAATAGCATGCATAAGGCAATTAAACTCATTCATTTGAGATGGGAGTATAACTAGGAAAACTAAATAGAATGTTTAATTCTATGGTACAGAGTGTAAGGACATAGGGCTGAAACCTGTGTAAGTATATAATTGATAAGAAAAATGAAAATAAAATAAAATCAGTAGAAATGGAATACTGCAGCAGGTGCTGTGGGGTTACAAGAATGGAAACGATAACAGGGTGTCTAGCGACCGGGAATTCCTGGAAAACCGGGAATTATACGGGAATTTGAAAGTGCCCTTGAAAATACGGGAAATATGCGGGAATTTCTTAGGCAACCGGGAATTTTTTTATCAAGGGGAATTTGCAGTAATTTTTGCTATTTTACGGAAATAATAAGCGAAATTTCCGTAAAAATTTTCGGATTATCCGGAATAATTGCAAAAATGTACGGGACGCGCGAAGGCAGGTCGTTGTTTTTTTTTTTTTTTTTTTTTAGTGAATAACCGAAAAAGTCAGACCGGAAGACCAGAAAGTATCCGGGAATCCTAATAAAATAACCGGGAAAATACGGGAATTATACGGGAATTTTGAATGCCATATCTGCTAGACACCCTGGATAACAAATTACGAGATTCGAAGAAAAATGGATAGAGAAAAACCAGTTACATAGAGGAAAAACGTTTGGTGTAAAGTGTACACATTATACCATTTTTCAGTGACGTCGAAAATAACAAAACATTATATTAAAATCAAATTTAAAAAATATATATATTAGATCACAGATAGTTGACATCAAAAGGAATTTTACATATATGATATTCGTATTGTCAAATCAGCGGTAAGTTGGATTCCTATTTGTCAATAGGTAATTTTTAGTTTATCGCATTGGTGCTACTTGCAAGCGCTTATTTTGTCTAACATTTCAAATTGCAAATTAATTATTTATACCAATTTATGTACAAAGATTTGTTGTAATGGAGTACGTAGAAGAGTACAGATGCACAATAGTTATTTAAGCATCAAGGGAAGTAAGTAGCTTTTACCAGTCGAGAACGTGTTTGCCAGCCCTCGCTCGCTCGGGCTGGCAAAGTTCGAGACTGGTTATAGATAGTTACTTCCCGAGCATGCTTTTAACATTTTTCTCCATGCCCAACAAAAATTTGAATAAAATATCCTATTCAATTTACCACCATCTTTAGGCCCATTACGTTGGGCCATTCTGTTCTGTTACACAACCCGCACCTGCCTTCCCCTGCCGCCGCCTGACCAAAGAAGGGGGCCCTCGGAGCTCCGCCCCTCTCTAAGCTCTTCCCTGGGGCTCCGCCCCTCTCGAAGGGATCCCTCGGTGCTCCTCCCCTCTCCAAGGGGGCCCTGGGGGCTCCGCCTTTCTACAAGGGGGCCCTCGGAACTCCGCCCCCCTCCAAGGGGGCCATCGGGGCTTCGCCCCTCTCGGACGGGGCCTCGGGGCTCCGCCCTTCTCGGACGGGGCCTCGGGGCTCCGCCCTCTCCCAGGGGGCCCTTAGGGCACCGCTTTCTCCAAGGGGACCCTCGGGGCTCCGCTTCTCCCCCAAAGGGGCCCTCGGGGCTCCGCCCCTCTCCAAGGTGACCTCGGGGCTTCGCCTCTCCCCAAGGGGGCCCTCGGGACTCCGTCCCTCTCCAAGGGGGCTATTGGGGCTCCGCCCCTCTCCAAGGGGGCCCTCGTGGCTTCGCCCCTCTCCAAGGGGGGCGTAGATGCTCCGCCCCTTTCCAAGGGGGCCCTCGGGGCATCGCGCCTCTCCAAGGGGGCCTCCGGGGATTCGCCCATCTCCAAGGGGGCCCTTGGGGCTCCTCCCCTCTCTTAACAAGTTTTTAAATTTCAAATAGGTTAGGATCAGTTAAGTTCAAACCCGTTCAGATCACTTATAGAACTAAAATTACTGTAATTACACGCAATTCACTTACTTCCCTTGGGGAGTAGGTACTTACTTCCCTAATGTCATGACAATCAGTAAACACACAGTAAAATCAGCTTATCTGCAATGGATATGTCAAAGTAAGTGTAACTTACTAGATGGGCATGGAGAAAAACTTATAATTGAACTTACTTGATTGCCTTTAATTCATTAACTATTGTGATTTTAACAAATATTTAAACGATAACCTTAATTTTCTTCTTGGACATTTTCATACTTAATTACTCTAGCTACAATCTGAAAAACAGGTTGTTTTACAACTAAAATCGATTCCACCTTTTACAAAATCTGGTGTGATACCCTCGCTTAGTGATGCACCCTTTAAAAATCTGTTTTTTTTTTTGTAAAAAAAACCAAGCGGTCTGGTTTTTTATTTAAATGCGTTTTTTTTTCAAAATTAAAGTGTAGTGAATAACAACAAGTAATTTGTTTAGAAAAACAAAAAGAGAGGAAATAGCTTATAAATCAAAGTAGCTATCCACAAAAAACATTGGTAGTGATTATACAGGGGGTTACAAAATATGGATGGATAATTAATTGTGACAAAGTTTTTAAACACCCTGTGATTTTCGAAATTAGCGTTTATTGCACAAAAAGCTTAAGTTTACTGGTAAAAACGCATGGCCGAAAAATGAATAAAATCCATCAAAGATTTTTCGACTTATTTGAAAAAATTAGGGATGCACCGATACCGATACTCGGTATCGGCATATCGGCCATATCGGCCGAATTAGGGATATATCGGTATCGGTCTTATCGGCCTTCCTTTTTGCCGATATATCGGCAAAAGTGAATTTCCTTTCAATATTTAATATTTTAATATTTATTATAAGAAATGAACAATAATATGTAAATAATCATTGTGGAGTATAAAATATAACTACTATCTAATATTGAAAATTCATTGTTTGTAAATTATTATGTAAAAACATTAAGCTCTCCATCCAGTGTGTTGCACCATGCAGCGAAATATCTTCCAGCTTCTGGAATGCACTGCATCAGCAAAAAAGAAAAAGGTAAAGGTTCAGGGTCATTTAAATTCCCCCAGCTGGGGGCCCCTTGCGTCCCTCTTCAGCCAATAACGGGAATATTTCAGAATGGGTGGAGAATGCAAGAGAGGCCAGGAAAGGTGGAGAAGTACTGCCCCGACATTCGCTTCAGAGAAGGTACTCTGTTGACTCAGGAAAACCACCTAAAAACCTGAATCAAAGAAGGCGGCCAAGGGAATCGAACTCACGACCTCTCGAATACTAAGCAGACGTGGTAACCACTAGTCCACAGAACTCGCTCCATCAGGCGATCAGGCGATGCCATTTCTAGGTCTTGCATCATCAGAAATTGTTAGTAATACTAACTAATAGGTCAAGAAAAAAAATGACTGTGTTAAATTGCATTATTAAAACGAAATGACAAGAAGACATCTCCATAAGCAAACCTAAGCTAGAGTTCGTATTTAGGGGATTACCCCGCCCGAATCAAGCAAGCAGCGGCGCACACGTGCTTGCATGTAGTCAAAAAGTAGCGGAGAGAGCAGTGAGAATATATCGGCCGATATATCGGCGTATCGGCCTCGATTATATCGGTATCGGCCGATATATCGGTATCGGACAAAAAACCCGTATCGGTGCATCCCTAGAAAAAATTAAAAAAAGGTAATCATCTTTAAAACCCTCTAGCGGCTAAACTAAGCAACTTTGTATATAGGTACGTTAAATCATCATATTTTGGGCCAAGGATTCACCCCTAGAAATTTTTCCGTCGACTTCCATAACACCCTGTAGAAATTATAATAATGCAGAAATTACTCGCTAACAGACATGGCTGACTCTCAACTGACTCGGAGTCAGTATCCATGCACTTTACGTCGCCCGTGCCACTGTCTGATGACTCGGATGAATCGCTAACGTAACTTGATTCGTCGATCAGGTCGACAGTTTCAGAGCTTAAAGCAACTTCCAATAGGGGTGGGTACCTACCAAAACGTACCGCCAAGTACAAAAATGAATAAAAAACAAAAAAAACAGTTTTCTTTTTTTTATAGGTTTTTTATTCGATTTTAAAAAAACGCGTTTTTTTACATCACTACCCTCGCTAAATAGTGACGAACAGGTTAAATAAATATAGTCATAAAAGATGCAAATACATGGTGTCCCAGAACTGCCTCCCCACCGATTAGTCATAGATTTCTTAGGTTATATATAATAAATATATTAAACCTAATATCCCTTAGTACAAAGTTCCTCCAGTAAGAAGTTATAAAGCCTTGAAGTTAATTTTTTTTCTTTTTTCTTTTTATGTTAATTTCCACAAATGTAAAGATACCGATTTGAATTTTGGTATAGATGCGCAATATTATGTACTGCACTAGTAAAAAATCTGGTGTGATACACGCGCACAAGTTCCTTTTACAGTGATCTTATAATTAGCCAAAAATTAGATTTTTAATTTTTAAGCGTTTGTCAAAAATTTAAAAAAAAATCAAATTCTACAAAAACGGTACAAAATAGAGCGTTAGTTGAAGAGACAAATTTTTTCTAAAATTTTAAGCTGAATTAAAAAATGTAATAATATACCGGGTGTTCTATTTAAAATAGAAAAATAGAAAAAAAAGACAAAAGAAACCCATTTTAGAAGTATTAAACTAAAAAATCACCTATCTCACATCAATACACATTAAAAATGTAAAGTTTGAACAAAATCGTTAGAGTCGTTTTTGAAAAAATCGAAAAAAACTGAAAAATCACAAGAATAAACACCTACTTCTGGTTATGCGATTTACTTCAAAAGCTTGTTGCCGCATCTACATAGTACACAAAACTTCTATATAAAGTTTCAACGCCATACCTCTTTTCATTTTTGAGATATTCTGTTCACAGACATACACACAGACGGACCAATGAACAAAAACATATTTTTTGGGTTCAGGAAACTCTGTAACGTGAAAATCTGATGAAAACTCAATTTCGAATTTTTGTGGTGAATCCAATACTTCCTTTATTTTAAAGAAAGTAAAAACGATAGGTTGCCATGCTTTTCTTTTCCTAAATTTGCAGTACTAAGGAAAACAGTAGTTATATTTAATTTGTGGTGGCAAACTTTTTCTAACTAAATTTTAAATGCCATGTTGCTAATGCTACCAAAATAAAAAGTCAATAGTAATTTGTACAACTAGTTTTGAAAGTCATACTGTTTTATGAATTTGCTGCAAATTAATGAAAAAGGGGACCTTAAAAACGTGTTATACTCGTAGTTTTTTTTTAATAATGATTCCTTGTATAACTCGAAATTTAGTCGAAAAGGACTTCGAAATTTGCAACTGTCAAATTGGCAATTTACAATTTTAATAAAATAGTTAAAAACAGTGTAATTTTTTCACGATTTTAGGTTTAAAAAGTTGTTTTTTCTTCACGATTTTTCGCTAAAAAGATTACTTTCATGATGACTATGTAAAAAAATATGTCAGTAAATGTCATTATGACACTTTCCTAATTTCTGAAAAATGAAGTCATAAAGTAAGTGATAATTTTGACTATTCAATTCACCTGTCATCTGTCAAAAAGTGACCAATGAAAATCCAGAATTCTGACGTTTCTTGACCAATCAAAAAAATATCAGTGGATATAACTTCCTAGAAGGTATTCAAGTGACTATTTTAAACAAATGTGATTTTTATTAGAAAAAGTCAATATTAGTGTTCTGTTACTATAGAAATTGCATAGTTTGTTGCTAGATTTACTGAAAACTAATTTGAAAAAGTAGTTTGGTTCATTAAATAGTCCCTCGAATACCATTCTTAGTCAAAGTTAAGTAGATTATTTTTGCGGTGGTATCACTACTCATGTCCATTGCGCTTGGGATTAGGACTCGTGCTATCGCACTCGTCCTAATCGTACCAAAGCGCAATGGACATTCGTGACACCACCACAAAAATAGTCGACATAACTTTGACTACTCATGGTATTATAAGTGAAAATTTTAATAAACAGCATTCCCAAAGTTGTGTCTTTGGAGACGAAACGCAGCGATGGACCCGATCTAAGTAATGATGAAATTAGTAATAGATTGATGGATATTTTCAACGTGAGTACAGTGAATTCGTATCTCATAAAAAAAATTCTTAAAAAGTGCATCATTTATTTATAGGTAGGAAAGAAGACCTGTTATTTATTCTATAATTAGTAAAAAACCTGGAAGTCTGGAAGTTACTGGAACTACAACAAGAGGAAAAGCAGAAAAATTGAATCATCTTTTTAAAAGAGATTTAACTGAAGTTGTTCGTGCACTAAACAAACAAAACGAATTCTTTACTTTAGATACTGCTCGAAACAGCAAAAACATTATTAGAATTTACGGGTGGCAGAACAACTTTATATAGAATATTAAAATCAATGGGGTTTAAATACAAAGTTGTGAATAATGGAAAAATTCTTTGTGAACAGAAACACGTCAAAATTTCAAAGGTACAGTTTTTAAGAAAATTTCTGCAGGTTTTCAAAATGCTTTTGAGAATTACTTATTTGTGTACTTAGACGAAACTGGATATATCAAAGCGGATCTCAAAAGTTGTCGATGGGTACACGATATAGATTTTAAATGCAATCCATCAAAAGTGAAAAGTGAGGGTAAACAGTTTACAATATTACTTGCTGGTTGTGAATTAGGGTGGTTGGGCGGGTGTGATCTATTTTTAGACGCAAAGAACCACGATAGAAATGATCACAAAACAATGACAGGAGAAATTTTCCAAAAGTGGGTTAAAGACCAGCTTATTCTTGCTTTAGCACAAATTCAGATGAAGTGTGTGGTGGTTATGGACTATGCTTCTTACCATTCCATGATTTTGGATAAGCCGCCAACATTTTCCTCGAAATGGAGAAATAGCTAATTGAGAAAACTAATAACGGCAAGGAACAGTATCAAAATTTAAAGAAAAAACTTTGGGAGCTAATAAAACCTTTTCGACAAAATAGCAACAAAAAGGTTGAGGAGTTTTGAAACTTGGCAGGATTGTGTGCTTGGTAGCTGTAAGTATGACCCTAAGTTTGCGACCGCCGCTCGCGCCCTCATGCGCCATCTTGAAAAAATGGCGCCCAAAATAAGTTTTTGGCATATAACTCGGTTCCTGTAGGTTTTAGAAAAAACATTTCTGATGAAAAGTTGAAGGGGATGGAATTTTCTACAAAATGGCTTGAATTTTTTTTTGTCAGACTAATACTTTCCGAGTTACAGGGCCAAACAGTAGGGCGAATTTTTTTAAAGCATCCAAGTCTGCACTTCTACCAAGTTTTAAAACTGCTCAACTTTTTGCACCAAAACACTATTATTATGTATCTAATGACTGGACTAACAAGTGTTTGAGGCGTTGAAAGATGCAACCAAATATCGTGGCTGGCGCAGCGCGAGGTTTTCAATTTTTTGTCTCACAAGGTGTTTCTGTCTTCATCCATCTTACTTGTCGGATATAGCTCAATTAAAATAAAAAAAGACATGCCAAAAGAGGTGTGATCCCATGCCTTTAATATTTGGTTCTTAAGAATGCAAACATGTCTTAAATGAAAAAACGCAATAAATATTTTTCAAATAACTAGACAGTTTTGAAATATCTAAAAGTATAACCGGCGTAATTGATGAAGTAGAAAATGTAGAGTTGTTGGGGAGGTTGAATAATAGAAAATCAAAGTGGTCAACGTCGTATATTAACAAATCGATTTTGTGAACTGCTTGATTTCATCAGCTCTGACCTATTTGCAAAAATGATATTTTCCCTAAAAAAAACTATTTTTACTTGGTTTCCCTTTTGCTCAACTGCCACGAAGAATCAAATGGAACACCAAAATTGTATATTATCACATTTTTTGCATTCGCCCTAACGTAAATATTTTCTGCATGTAAAACAGTTTCAAATGAGAATTAGTAAACGGTTGGTCGTGTAGGATGGTGTTACTATTGTGCAGAATTTGATTGGTGAATATTTTAATCTTTAAATAATTGTGTATTAACATAAAACATAACATGTGAGCAAATGAAAATGAAATTAAGCTTGGCTTAGAAAAAATTAAGTCATGTGTTCTATTACTTCTGATATTTTTAAGTTAAATGTGACAGTTATTATAATAGTAGAAGTTATTTTGAGAACATGAAACGGAGAGTAAATGTGTGTTTAAATTGCAATGATGACACATTCCGTAGTTCTTATAACTTAATACGTAATTATTGATGTAGCAGATGTAACATTGTTTTCCCGCTGCTGATCATGTAAGTCAGTGATACAGCCTTAGTAAGTAGCTATTAAGCGTTGATTTTTATGTTAATTTTCAAATAAAATTTTGAGATGATGCCATGATGGTCGGTGACAGTTATGCAATGGTTTAGGTTATTTATGTGTATTTCATTCTAAAACATCAATATAGTGTGAATTAATAATCGAGTACGCCATCAAAGAAATGAAAGCTGGAAAAGCACCAGGACCAGATGAATTGACATCAGAAGTAATTCATGAGCCATACCCTGAAAATCTTTTTAAAAATTGTGCATCGTAGAATATATAAAAAAATTGGAACAAGACATCAGCGAAACACAGTTTGGTTTCAGAGACGGACTTGGAACGAGAGAAGCTCTGTTTGCACTAAACATACTAATACAACGATGCCTAGATATAAATCAAGATCTACACATTTGTTTTCTGGATTACAACAAAGCTTTTGACAAGGTACGACACGAACAACTAATTCCATTACTGAAAGAGAAGAATCTCGACGGGCAAGACATAAGAATTATTAGTAACCTATACTACGATCAAAAAGCAGTTATAAAAATAGACGGTAATAGCACTGAACAAATAGAAATAAAAAGGGGCGTTAGGCAGGGCTGTGTGCTATCACCAACATTGTTCAATACGTACGCAGAAGAGATAATGAGGAAAGCTTTAGCATACGAAACAATAGGCGTAAAAGTGAACGGAATACCAATTAACAACGTAAGATACGCTGACGACACAATCCTGATAGCAACTAGCATAGAAGACCTACAGATGATACTTAATAAAGTAGTAACAACAAGTGAAGAATATGGACTTTCTCTAAATGTAACAAAAACGAAGTATATGGTAATAAGTAAAACAGCGCGAATGAATGGAGATCTCTATATAAGAAACGAGCCCATAGATAAGGTAGAAAAGTACACATATCTGGGTACGACAATCAATAAAGACAATAATTGCTCAGAAGAAATAAAATCAAGGATAGAGAAAGCAAGAGCAACTTTTATCAAAATGAAAAAGGTATTCTGTGCAAAAGACCTTAGCCTAGAGACAAAAACAAGATTACTAAAGTGCTACGTATTCTCTGTACTATTTTACGGGATGGAAACATGGACACTGAAGAAAGCAGATGTGAAAAAGTTAGAAGCGTTTGAGTTATGGCTATATAGAAGAATATTAAAAATATCATGGACTCAACGTGTAACTAACCTAGAAGTGATGAGAAGAATGAAAAAAGAAACCGAAGTTATATTCACTATTAAAAAAAGGAAAATACAGTATCTCGGACACTTAATGAGAGGCGATAGATACCATCTGCTCCAGATAATACTGCAAGGAAAGATTCAAGGGAGGAGAAGCGTGGGAAGAAGAAGACATTCGTGGATGAAAAACTTAAGAGAATGGTTCAACTGTACTACTAGCCTACTATTTAGATCAGCAGCATCGAAAATACGAATAGCGATGATGATTGCCAACCTTCACAACGGAGACGGCACCTAAAGAAGAAGAAGAATAATCGATATATTTTACAATTTTCCAAACTAACCTTGATTTCATTTTCCTTTACTCACATGTTACAATGAAATACGCATCATAGCATAGCTGTTTAGGTAACCGTGTTTTTTAAGACGACATTGGCAGTTTCCTAGTATGCTCTGTGGGTGCGGAATTTCTTCAGAAATTCTAAACTCGTCCTATCGCAGCCGGGGATAGAGTGAGACTTGAGCCTACGCTAAGGTGGCACCCCATTTAATATTAAACTGTCCTATATTTAGCTACCTTCTTCGCCGCCCTTCCCCGCTGTAGTCTATTAACTAGGGATGTCGGCGGGTACCCGGGCCGACCCGGGTAATAGTCAACCCGGGTATATTTTCAGGACCCGGATACCCGAATAGTAAATTATGTAATGCCCAGAAAGTTAGCCTTTTTCGTAGAAGATGATAAAAACTTAAAAACAATAGGAATAAGCTCTAGAAAAACACAACAATGCAGTAATAACAAGAATCGCCCCATCCCATACCGCATAATGTTGATTCTTGTTTCATATAAGGCTTTTACCCGCGACTTCGTTCGCGCGAGGTTCGTTATTTGTGTATTAAATAATGACTAATTATTTTCTGTCATCCCATCCCATCCTATCCCCGTCCCCGTCCCTTTCTCCGTCCCCGTCTCCGTACCGTCCCATTCCGTCCCGTCCCGTCCCGTCCCGTCCCGTCCCGTCTCGTCCCGTCCCGTCCTCTCCCCTTCCATCCCGTTCCTTCCCTTCCCTTTCCGTCCCGTTCCGTCTCGTTCCTTTTCGTCCCGTCCCTTCCCGTCCCGTCCCGTCCCTTCCCCTTCCATCCCATTCCTTCCCTTTCCTTTCCGTATCATCCCGTTCCGCCCCGCCCCGCCCCGTCTCGACCCTTCCCGTCCCGTCCCGTCCCTTTCCCTCCCGTCCAGTCCCGTCCCGCCCCTCCCCTTCCATCCCATCCCCTCCCCTTCCATCCCATCCTTTTCCTTCCCTTTCCGTCCCGTCCGTCCCGCCCCGACCCGTCCCGCTTCGCCCCGTCCCGCTTTGCCCCGTCCCGTCCCGTTCCGTCCCTTCCCTTCCCGTCCAGTCCCGTCCCGCTCAGTCCCGTCCCGTCCAGTCCGTCCCGTTCCGTCCAGTCTAGTCCCGTCCCGTTTCTTCCCTTATGTCATGTTCACCGTCTTGGACTTAAAAATAAATGTAATTTTCGCAATCAACGTCCCAAAAAACCTCAATAACGACACCCATATCGATTTTTAGGCTTACTTACCCCATTTCACCTCCTAAGGGGTTGATTTTCGGAAAATCACGAAATACGTGTTTGATTATTTGTTTTTAGGAGTACTCCTACGAAGTTTCAAGTCGAAATGTCTATTTAATATTATTTTTCCATACAAAATTGGAACCCCCATTATACCCCTTTAGGGGTTGAATTTCGAAATATCCTTTCTTATTCCTTGTATACATCATAAAGGGAACCTCTGTGCAAAATTTCAGCTTTCTAGGTCCAAGGGTTTGGGCTGGGCGTTGATGAGTCAGTGAGTCAGTCAGGACTTTTAGAAATATATATAAGATAAATCCACTTCACAGAAATATTCAACCCGTCAATAGTACCATGCGTCAGTATGGGTTGAAGTAACATAAACATACTCTGTGTGATGTTGATGCTGCTACCAATTTCGCATAAAAAGTCACATACTTGAATTTGATAGCAGTTGGAAGTGTGAAAATATTTACGACAGACAACTTGCAGTTTAAATTGATGAGTAGGTACTATTTCAAATTAGTTCGGTTTAAAACTCGCGGCGTTAAAATGCCTCGAGCATAGAGCTTGAACATTGTATGAAACTACAAAAGTACAAACAAATAAGAAAACAATGTCATAACAAAAATCGCCTGTATGGAAATATTTTCATTCGCCAGAAAATAATAAGGCAAAATGTAAAATCTTCGGGTACCCGAGTGTACCCGGATACTGTTTTCGGGTACCCGGGTTTGGTTTTAGACCGGGTACGACATCCCTACTATTAACTGTCGGAAAGCTATGTTTGTTTTTGAAACCGGCCACCCGGTACGTAGGTATAGGTGTTATTATCATTACGTTTACAGTCTATTATTAAATTTTTGTTTAGTCAAAATTTTAAATTTAATTATACACTGACAGAATCAGCAGCAAAGCTTTGTTAAAAAAATGTTTTCTATAGAAACAACATGCACCCAGTCTATCAAAATTCTGACCGATGGAATAGTTAATTACAACTTTTTGTGCAAAAAGTATATTTAAGTAAAGTCAGTAGTGCATAATTATATATACAATATTCGAATATAGCCGAAACCGGACCATTTGGGTCTCGTTTTAATTTTTTTTTCAATCTGTCATAAGGCAGTTGCTGATCTCGTATTGTAACATACGTATGTTGATCATAAACGGGTTACATTCATTTTCTTTCACCAGTCCTGCAATTAATAAGGCAATTACCATGCGCGCGTACGCTGAATTCTGGATCGCTGTGGAACTGCCTAATATCGTCTCTGTATGCAACACCTGCAGTTCTTTGTCGGAAAGTGTCTTGGCATCCGTGCCCCAAATTAATCCCTGCGATTCCAAGTATGCGTGTTCGGTGTACAGCCAAGTTATATCATGCCGCCCCAGAAGCCCCCGATTTACAATGCACATTCCGCAAGGTAATAACATTGCTACAGCATGTTAATGTAGCGTCCTAAGAATTACTCACCATCTTTTCGGTGTTCTGTTTTCACTCAGCAAACTTATTTTGTTGGTTGCATGTTTGCTTCTGTATAAACTCTACATAAGTATAGCATTTTGTCACTGCGTGAGTATGTTTAATATAGAATAATCTTTCTTTCATCAAATCGTCCATCTTTATACTACCTCCGTGTAGTCTGGATTTTACAATGAAAATGCGTTTTCAGAACATTTTTGACAACGTAACGTAACCTTTCTAGTAACCCACACGCATTACCGGAACATAGTACCTTCGTCAATCTTTGGCTGGCAGTCGAGTGAATATTTTATGGACTACCTTTGTTTGTGTGTCTTTCGGAAGGCGAACGCTGGTCAAGTATTGACGAGCGTAGGTTACTTTCATTGACAGGAATTTCGCGAACCTTTACATTAAACTTGTAATCGTATAAACCACTCGAGCCTGCCTGCTTGTGCGTTAGCAGAGGAAGGATGGACACATTTAACGGTAAATTACTCGAGTGGGTGCTCCTGTCGGTCTCATGAGGAACCAAGGTGATTATCCGGACAAAGGCATGGAAAGTGACGACTATACTGAGCATTGACTTTTCAAGTTTGTTAGCTAAAGATTTTCTAAATCTTTAAGTATCACAACGCTACGAGAGTATACTTGAAGGCCCACCAGCTAAGCTCAGCGAAGACGGATGCCGTTCCTCATAAGATGTTATCAATAAATATTATGAGCGCCAACCAGTCTTTACTTACCGCAAATATACTCAGATAGGTCGAGAACTTATAAACTCAAATAAGTTGAAGCAGGCAATCGTACAATATCTGAAATACAAAAGGTAGCAGTAACGAAATCAGGCAATAACATAAACAGTGCATTAAATTTACTAAGCAAACGTTGCATAGAATAGCCAGTGCAATAGGCTCTAAAAGCATTACTTAAGCCAAAAGTGCCCGTAAATGGCATTTTATACTAGTAATTAACCACACAACAAAGAGCAATTAAAGGCTAAACACATAAATATAAACTACAAGCAGTTTTCCTCTTCACTCTACACTAACCCTTGAATGCTCGCAGGGCGATATCACTAAAACAATTTCGAATCGGCTGTACCTGAAGGGAACCAACCAGTTGCATTGGTTTGAATAGCACCAAACGAAAGTCAGAACGCTACGCCAAGAAGGTACCTATAATTCCACAACTCTGATGGTGCTGCGGTAACACAGTTCACTAGGACGTAACAAGTTCATCTGAAAATGATCACATATTCTAATTCGACTGCTTAGTCCAGCGGTTAATAACCTTTTTGGTCGGCGACATAAATTCAGAATTTTTGGAAGCCTGCAACCCTAGTTGTTTTATGCTAACATGCAAAACATCCTGCTAATAAAATTGATATGTATTATGCAAGCCGATCAGTATTCCATTGCAATATTGAAAGGGAAAATTGCATAGAGCTATAAGACAGGTGCAGTTTTTATATCTACTCATAAATTAATATACAAATTATTGCACTCAACTTATTGAACTTTTATTCTCATGGGGTATCATTGAGGTTGATGGTAAAAAAAGTAAACATATTTTGGTATTGTTCATGTATTCATACATCAAACATCAAACTATATAATTTGGTCGCAGATGTCACCAGAATAATTCCTATAAAAGTGCCTAAAGACCACTTACACGTGTTATGCCTAAATGATTTCTTAGTAACAAGAGAAAATTGCGTGTGTGGTAGTGGTAGTGGTAGTGGTAGTGGTAGTGGTAGTGGTAGTGGTAGTGGCAGTGGCAGTGGCAGTGCCATTCCTTTTTTTCACGTTGCAGTTAGAATTTGAAAATTCCTCTTACGGTGAGGTTATGTCACGAACTTGAACAATGACACGGTCCAATCCCGAAAATTGTTGGTTAAATAATGACAATGGCTACGAAAGCCTTCGAAATCATCTTAGTATTTTTTACATTACTTGAATACAATTTTAAAGCAAATATTAGAACGCATCTGCTGTTTATTCATCATCATCATCACCATCTCATTCAAGAAGTTGTTTATTGATATTATGACAAATTATTGTTCGGAATATGGTTGTGCTTTCTCGAATTTTAATCGAGTTTACATAGAATATCAAATGTGTGCAACATACAGGGTGTAACAAAAATGTGGGCCGCTACTTCAGGAGCGTATTCCACTCATCAAAATAATGTTTTCCTGTTAAAGTAATTTTTGTGTTGAAACTTAAGATAATTTATGAAGAATTATTATTTTATTTTCAGCCATAATGAAATAAAAGAATTAATTATCCATGGAGATATGACATGGAGGTGATATCAGTTAGCATTTGAATAAAGTTAAAATGTATCTAGTGGCTTTCCATCAAATAAACAAACAAAAAATTAATTATTCAGAGTGCTGAAATTACTTGTTGTCAGGTTTTTGTAACAGGAAAACGATTCATTTTTGGACATACGTTTACATCAACTTTTTTCATCATTTTGATGAGTAGAATACGCTTCTGAAGTAGCGGCCTACATTTTTGTTACACCCTGTATATCAGCCTTA
This sequence comes from Agriotes lineatus, assembly GCA_940337035.1. Taxonomy (NCBI): domain Eukaryota; kingdom Metazoa; phylum Arthropoda; class Insecta; order Coleoptera; family Elateridae; genus Agriotes; species Agriotes lineatus. Next base: position 50,194,038 of record OW679194.1, on the reverse strand, counting down.
ATTTTAGTATAATATGTGCAACTTGTTTTTCTAACGGTGGCAGATCTTTCTGGCTGTTTTATGGTCCATGTTGATTTTAAACTGGTAATTATAAGCGTTATCTTGGTGTCTTCCTATTTTATGGAAATCCTATATTTAAATATACTCATTAACCTTTGCAAATAGAATTACTACCTGCCATTAGCGTCAAACGTCCGCTGTAGATTCCAATTAATAGTTATTTACATAAGAGTCAGGAAAATGTTGCATTACTGTCGAGGAGCCATATTAAAATACGAGGCTCCGAGGCAAGTGAGACATTTTACTGACGAGACTTGTATTTTTCTGAAATCCCCAATTATACTCGTAATACAAATTAATGTTTATTAATTTAATAAATTGAATGGGCAATTTTCTACGTTCCTATCTAGTAGTACGTTTCTCTGTTTCTAAGGGAACAGAAAATTAATATTCAGTAAAACTTTAGAAAATAATGTGTAAATGTTTTCGTGACTAGTCAGGGAAATGCAATTTTCGCGCCGCATTTCCGGAGCGAAAATAGTAGTTTCGCTCCGATTTCAGAAAAAAGTTATTTTAAATTATTTTATTATTAGTAAGTATTTATTAGATTAGAATTAAATAGAAACAAATAAACAATTTGTATAATTTATATGAAATGTACAGTCGTGTGCAAATAAATCTGGGACAGTGTTTTTTTCACATGCAGGTTGAGTTAAGAATTGAAGAATATCTCCATGGATTTCCTCTTATCAGAAAGAGTTACAGATTTCATTACCTGTTCAAGTTTAATGTAACTCTTTCTGACAGCAGAGAATCCATGGAGTTATTCTTCAATTCTTAACTGAACCTACATATGAAAAAAAACATTGTCCCAGATTTATTTGAACACGACTGTACCATAAATGCAAAAAGGGTAAATGGATGGAGAACCGTTTTGTAAAACATTAAATAGATAAAATGCGTTGCGGATGGTGCGAACATTTCTGCTTTGTGATACGTAAAAATAGTTGAATACTTAAAATTGCTAAGTTTATATGTCGTATTTTTCTTTATCACTGTTTCAAAGTACTATGCGTTTACACTCTTTATTTTGTTTCAGGTATGGTTTTCCGAAATGCAGCCTTGACTTCGCCAATTTTAGCAGTGCTGTCGCTAATGTAGGTACATTCGTTATCCAAGCAAATTTCTTGATCATAGGTTGAAAATTGTATGTACTGGTGAGACCGTTAAATACTTCAGAATATTCTAAAATTAACTGGTTAGTAAAAAAAGAAGAACATCCTTTACTTAAACTCGACTTGCATTTACATTAGAATTTAAATTTATATCTGCCAATAAGGAAAAAGTGATTAAAAACTCACAAATAATTTTCAAAAGTGTATTTTTTTTAATTTAAGCATAGCATTTAGAGATGCAAATTGGCAATCTGTCTTAGAAAATAATAATGTTGACAAAGCTACTGAAATATTTTATAAAATAGTATATGATGTATTTAATGTAAATGTCCCAAAATTCACATATGAAAAGTTTACTAACAGAAAACCTCGCTTTCCCCCATGGTTTAATAAAGAAATAATAGAGTTTCAAAAACAGAAAAACTATTACAACAAGATTAACAATCTATCTGAACACCACTATGCGGCATACAAAGGCATTAGAAGGAGATTGAAATCACTAATCAGTACGGAATATAAAAATTATATCAAATCAACTGAAGATGCCGTTACTCAGAATATTAATACTTTTTGGACTTACGTTCAACATAAGCGCAAGGCAATCATACCACACAATTTGATGCAAATGGTGCTGTTGTACAGAACAATGAGGCAGCTAACGCATTCGGTCGTTTTTTCCAGTCCGTCTATGAAACAGATTCATATAATTATGACACCAATTTTTTAAATGCGGATGGTACTTTAGATAATTTCATATTCAAACCATCACTAGCGACGACTTCAAAATAGCAATCAGGAGGTTGAGACCGAAGAAATCGGCTGGTTCCGATTTTGTTCACTCGTATGTTTTAAAGGTATGTGCACAATGGCTTGAGTTACCATTGCTACACATTTCCTGATGTATGGAAGTAGTCAATAGTTATACCATTGCATAAAAGTGGTAGTAGAACGGATGTTAGTAACTATCGGCCGATTTCTCTGATATCATCTCCTGCTAAAGTGTTCGAGCAAATTATTTATAATAAACTTTTTAACCACGTAGAGCCGATAATATCAGATGCTCAACATGGTTTTGTCCCTCAAAAATCAACAGCAACCAATTTATCCGTATTTACTAATCACATTTATGAAACACTAGAGAAAATAGAACAAGTAAATACAATTTACACCGATTTCAAAACAGCTTTCGATAAAGTAAATCACGACATACTGTTGAATAAGTTGAACGGATGTGGGCTGTCTCATAATATGCTAAGATTATTTGCGTCGTACTTAAGCTTCCGCAGATTTACAGTTAAATTCAATGGAAATAGATCGGGAAAGTTTACAGCAAATTAAGGAGTCCTACAAGGTTCCAACTTAGGGCCTTTGTTATTTTTAATATTTATTAATGACCTATCCGATGTATTAAGTACCACTAAATCTCTCTTGCACGCAGATGACCAAAATATGTTTCAAAAAATTAACTCACTTCAAGATTGGTTAAACTTACAAGAAGACATAAATAACTTGTTTGACTGGAGTGTAGTAGTGTACCTTGGAGTGTAGTAGTGTACCTAGGGGCGTTCTGGGACACTTCGATTGGTTTGAAACTTGGCTAAGTGTTACGTGGCGAAGTCATTGGCCTCTGGTTTGAAACTTGGCTAGGTCTAGCCGAGGGTCACGGGCCTAGCTGGGGTCAAGGTCACGGGCCTAGCCGTGGTCAAGGTCACGGGCCTAGCCGTGGTCAAGGTCACGCACCTAGCCGGGGTCCGGTTTCCACGATGAATTTTTGGGGCTAAAAGTGTAATTTTGAAATTTTACAAGATTTCTACGCTTATCCAGGCTCAACAGGATGTAACTCATCGTCTGAGTTTGCAAACGTGTTGAGACTTGCAGATGCGGGGTGTACCAATTGAACAATGGCGCCCATTGTTTGAGAAATCTGAACGACTGAAAAAAATAATTGGACAATGAAGTCTTTGTTGCCTGGAGGAATATTTGCTGACCTCCATTATCAGATAAACCGGATGTTATTGTCTAGAGCTTCAGACTTGTCCAGACATGTTTGAGAAATGTGCAAGACTGGTAAAAATTGAACAATGAAACTCCTTGTTTGAGAAAATCTGCACAACCGCTAAATTGAATGGAGCCTTTGTTTGGAAATTAAAACTTATTTGAGGCTCTGGGTGAGACACACGAGTGACTAGGATCTGGTAGTTGATAGTCTTCTCATATTTTGATAGTTATTAACAGTCAGTTAGTAAACAGTATTTAACATAATACAAAAGTGTTGGAGTTTTAGAGACATTGAGAGAAATCCTCAACATTGTTTGTAACCACCGAATGTAAATATTATGAGTTTTTTCCCGTACTCAACAAGTTTGTGAATAACTTGCTGAACCTTTGCGGTTTATGAACTTTCCACTTGTCATACAAAAGCAGATTTAGTTTCTATACGAATTTGGCAAATTTCTATCCAACGCTCTTTTAAAATTTTGATATTTTAGTCGAATGCATTGTTCGCCATAAAGAATTGTTGCTCTTAACTTACTGACAGTAGTTTTGTATCTGTTTTTGTCATTTGATCTTCATACACGGTGATCGGGAAAAAATGGGGGATATTCGAAAAGTTGAATTTTTGGTTTTGGATATGGATATTCTTCGCAGCTCCAAAAACAAATCATTTAATTTCTTTGCCTTGGAAAACTTTATGGGAACTCCAAGGGTTAAAATGATTTTTTCAGTTCTAAATATATTTCCTTGTGTCAGATATCTATAACTTCTTGTTTGATTGACAGGCGCTATAGCTCTGGGTGCAACCCACTATAAGCTGCTTAATTTCATTGATGTAGGTTTCAAGTCACTAATGCTACTACTTCATCTCGAGAGAGCAGGTTGGCCGTCGTTAGTTCTCACATATGACTTCGATATTATCGTTAATCAGCAACCGGGGGCAATTACTGTTCAGCAGATAATCTTATTTCCGATAAGTCCCGTTTGATACAAGGAAAACCTGAAAGCAGGGCTCTCATTTCAAATTTATACAGCTCGCAAAATTTATGTGCTCTACGATAATTTTGTTGTTCGGTGGTGTTCATTTAGATATAGAGGATTTCCCCACTGGTATGATTTATGCACTTCGATCTGCTGCACATAGCTGCAACTTTAATCGCATCCGAGTGGAGAACACGCGATCAGAAGCGGACTGGGACTGAAATTTGATGCTGAAAATTAAGGAAAACGCTTGAAGCTGAGCATTAAGAAGCTTAAATTTCATTATGAAATAAAAAGTTAGGTATTGGAGGGAGATCTAGTAAAAATTAGTTTGCATAGGTCACAATACTTGGGTAGAGGTTATGAAGACGAAATAGGGCAAACGAAGCATTTTGAATTATAAGGGCGTATTGAGAAATTTTAGGCTTGTTATACAGGGTGTCGCAAAAGTGACGCCCATACTTTTGGGATTCGATTCAGGGGACTTAAAATCGAAAATTGAGAGTAGAACATTTTCTGATTCTCCTTTGTTTTCGAGTTATTGATATGAAGAAAACTTTTTACTTTAAATCAAACTTTATAAAACAGCAGTAATATTAGTAGATTCCTAATATTTATCCATATTTATTTTCACGAAATGTGTTCAAATAGGTTGCCCCCTACGCCAAGGTAAACATTGGCGCGATTTAACATTGAAGCACGTTCCCTCTGTTGCAAGTGTTCGTTTATTATCGCCACCGCAGCGTGAATACGAGCTAACACCTTTTTAGAATATATAACAGGTACGCGGTAAACTTTTTCTTTCAAATAACCTCAGAAAAGTAATCCTACCAATTCAGATCCGGTGATCTAGGACGCCATGTTATGGGTCCACTCTTTCAAACCAATTGTCAGGGAAGTAGACTATTCGTTCCGGAAATGTCTTATTTGTATACCATAATGGGACGGTGCTCCATCATGTTGGAACGACTAATCAGAGCGCCCGTCTGATAACACTTATAATTTTCGTTGTTTTTTTTAATAACTCGATAATGAAGGACAATCGGAAAATGTCCAACTCTTAATTTGCGATATCTTTCAGCCCGCTGAATCAAACTACAAACGCAAGGGTGTTCAAACTATGCTTGATCGTACTTAATTTGAGTTCATTTTAGGAATCATGTCTAATCCATTCAGTATGTTTCCTCCTCCCAGCAGGCTATGTTAGGATGACATTTTTGTTGGTACGCTTGCGGAATAACTAAGCATGGCAAAATTGGGTTATGTTGTTTTCAATTTGTGGTTATAATTTTTGAAAGCTTGCACTGTTGCTAGTTAAATTTTTGTGTTATTTCGTAAACTTTTCGGCAGTTTGACATTAACATTACAATAAAGCAGTTGTAACAAATTGATAGTTTTTTTAATGTCACAGTTTGACTTCTATCACAATGCATGCATGCAACCTAATAAAAAGATAAAACAGCTTAACTGGGAGGAGGAAACATCGTAAATTGGTTAGAACAGTTTACAATTTGTAATATTGCGGCCTACTTTCGTTAGTATGAGTGACTCAGAAGACAAATTTTACTTTAAAAGAAAAGAAAACAAAAGAAAAACCTGAAATCATTTATTTTGGAACGCGTTTATTATTTTTCAATTCTTTACTATGGAACAACGCCCGAATATTGTATGTAAACAAAAAAAAACATGTGTTGGAACAAAACACCAGCCTACTAAATCATAAACGTTTTAAATATGAATTACTATTTTCACTTCTTTGATCAAGGATATCTTTGAAATGAATGGCTTCACGACATATGTTCATTAGAGTGGTTCTCTTATTTTTTATGCAGAATAACGCCCTTTATTTGTTCTGTGCAATTTTGAAACACCCTGTAAAGGTACTTTCGGACTGCGCGGTGCAAATTTTTCTTAATTTTTGCAAAATTCTTGAACACGATTTTTTTCCCAAAATTAGACAGATGGTTATGAATGCAAGGTTCACTATTCTCAGTGAAGTTTTATACACTGGCAGATATGAACGATAGAGATAAACATTTGAGAGTATTACTGCACTGTCGTATGCATTTAAAGCATAATTTGTTGTTAAAAATCGCGAGCATTTGACAAATGTGGTTGTTTTGACGATTTCGGGTTGATTTGAATCCCACCAGTACCAATACCGTCGGCCCGTCTCTGCAAAAGGTACAAACTGCACACATTTAGCTCGCTGCAAGCTCACTCGATCAATCTAATGTGCGGTTTTTATACTTCAACGGCGACTATTACTAGCCAGCTACAGTAATAGTGGAAGTAATGAACCATTCTAGTGAGATCACGCACAAGGCGTAAATACATCTACAGAGTATTATAGAAGCACGCGCTCCACTGGAATGAATGAAATGGCGTGATCGCGTGGAAGGCCTTGTGTGAACAAGGCTATGTGTCGCGTAATTAACATGGTTTGATAAAACTAAGAAGTGGAAATTGTAAAACGTTCGGCAATACGCGGAAGTTGACCACGATTTAACTCCAATGAACCTAAAAGTTGACTGCGATTGGGGTGCTATTTTGAAGTTTCGATCTCATTTATATTTTTTTCGGATTCTGCACTGGAATTTAGCACAGTATAGTCAGTCCCCACTTGTAATGGACCCTCGTTTGTAATAGATCTATTACCAAAGTTCCGACTAAAGAGTCATTAAACCTATGCAAATAGAATCTGATATTATGGACTTTCGCTTGTGATTAACTAAAAATTCGCCAAAAGTACATTATATCTGAACTGAATTTCGTTGGAGGAGCAAGTTGAAGTGGCTTTTTCAGATGCCCTACAATATTTTTAGATCTTACAACACTTGCAGCGAGGGGATGGTGCATGTGAAATTCTTCATCCAATTCATCAAAATACAAATTGTTTTACATACCATGTAACAGGAAAAAACATTCAAAGAAAAATGATGTATTTTTTAAATCTTATATTTTTTGTGTTGGACAATTTAATTTTGTTTTCAACTTAAAAAACAGATTCTGATAAAATGGAAATACAATGCACTAATATTGACTGTTGCAATGAAGGCCATTATAAGCGAGGTCTACTGTATTTTGAACAAACGTGACGTTTGCCTCCTCCTATCTGGCATCTGTCAAAAAATAAGTACAATAGTTAGATAGTTTGGACATATGACGCACTTCAGGTGCAACTGAATTTATTGTTTGGTTTTAACATTTGAATCTGAATTATTTTCACTTTTGAATTTTCAATAAATATTTGCAAATTCTACTTTAAAAATAGTGATAAATAAAAAAGTTCTAATCGTTTACATGTTAGAAACGAGTCTACCAACAGAAAATCAACGCATGATTCAAAATCTGGTCTGATACACGCACACAACTTTCTGTTACAGTGATCTTATAATTAGCCAAAAATTTGATTTTTAATTTTTAAACATTTAGCAAAAAATGGAGTCGTTTTTGAAAAAATCGAAAAAACTGAAAAATCACAAGAGTAAACTCCATACTTCCGGTTATGCGATTTTCTTGAAAAGCTTGCTGTCGGATATAGATAATACACAAAATTTGCATATGAAGTTTCAACGCCATACCTCTTTTAGTTTTTGAGATATTCTGTTCACAGACACACACACAAACAGACAGACAGCCAAATGAACGAAAATATGTTTTTTTGGGTTCAGGGGACTCTAAAACGTGAAGATCTTTTGAAAACACAATTTCGAATTTTTAGGGTGAATCCAATACATCGTAAAATGAAGTAAAAATATGAATTAACTACAGGGTCCGGCAGAATGACCGACCCTATTTAAATTGTTAATAACTGTTTCAAATTTTAAAATATTTTCAATTTTTTTTTTCAAAAATGTAAAGTAAAAACTTGCCAATTTTAGTTACAATATAATTTATTTATTATTCAGTAGTTTTGGAATTGTTCACAAAACGTAACCCGAACTTCTAAGTCTCGTGGTAGTAATTGGTGCACGACTTAAACTTTGTAAGGATGACATTTTAAATCCTTTAAAATACAGCGAAGAGTGCTGTTTGATAGGCCCAACTTGATGAATTTAATCAAATTAAGGATTAGGTTAATCTGTATTAGTGTGAAAATGAAGTTTGAGTTTGAGTGATGTTATTTTAAAAACCTAATATTTTTAATAAATAAATTATATTGTAACTAAAATTGACAAGGTTTTACTTTACATTTTTGAAAAAAGAAAATTTAAATTTGGGACAGCTATTAACAATTTAAATAGGGTCGGTCATTCTGCCGGACCCTGCATAAAAACACAATATTTGCAAATTGTAGGTACAGTGTGATTATAAATTATTACAGGTCCAGAGTGGGTTGGAGATCTGCAAACGTCGAGTAGTTTTTATTTTCTCTTGAATATTTTTTTTCACATTTCATGTATTTTGCAAACTTAGTTATATCAACTTATGATGTAATTGTTTATTATTAAATAATTTGTAATGTTTAGCTGTTTAGGTATTTACTTCGTCTCTTTTTTATATATTAGTTTAATGTTTTCCCATAAAATTACAATTGTTATTGTTATATGTGTTTTTTTTATTTATTTAGTTAAATATTTAAACTTGCAACACAGTCGAAAGTGAACAATAGAGCCTTCTAAAGTAACTTTCAGGCATGCGTGAATGTCCATTGTTTATTATAAACTTTCGGAATATACAGTAGGTATATCTTATTTTTTTAAATAGGGAAATATACAAATACACTAGTAACACTATTGTACGTATACAAATAATGCCGATAGAACAATTCCCCGTCGCCGATTCGGCGTTTATGCGTTCGTCGTCAGCTCGAAGTTCGATGACAGTCGCGGGAAGTTGTATTTTGGAACTTCTTAAATAATAAAGAATTGATGTCCAACTCTTTCCCTAATGAATTTTAATGGTCAAATTTTATGTCTTGTGGTGAGTTCGAATCATTTTAAAACTTTCTAATTATTACTAAACCATGCAATTCCTTCATCATCATCATCATCATCATCTTTGCCGCTACACAGCCCTGGGTGGGCCCTGGCCTCTCCAAGAAGGGTTCGCCAGGCGTCTCTATCCTGCGCCTTAGCTCTCCAGTTTCTGACACCAATATTCTTAAGATCTCTTTCCACTGCATCTAGCCATCGATCGTAGCTTAGGTCGTCCAACTTTCCTTTTCCCCTCTGGCTTGCCCATTAACACCTTTTTGGTTGGTTGAGTATCCTCCATCCTCATCACATGTCCTGCTCACCTTAGTCTTCCAACTTTAATTGCTTTAACTATGTCCATATCATCAAATAGTTGGTATATCTCGTGGTTGTATCGTCTTCGCCATATGTTATTTTTCCGCCAATCGTAATAGAACTGACACATTATTGACAAAATTTTGTTGAGCAAAGTAAAACATTCCATTACATCAGCCGTTGCTAGGTAATTTACAATAAAACTGTACAGCAATAATCCAAACATTCGATTACATCAGCCGTTGCTAGGTAATTTACAATAAAACTGTACAGGAATAATATTCCCGGCCTAGGCAGGGAATATTTGAGTACTATTTACTAATTTTTTGAATTACTCGTATCGATCGGCGGAAAAATAGTATGTGTATCTTGGACAAAAAGCAACATTCCCAGACTCCTGTGTTGTTGGGCTCGGCATTCGCCTCGCCCAACAATATTCACAGTCGTCTGGGAATGTTGCGCTTTTCGTTCTAGATACACAATGTACTATTCTAAGATGGGGCCGTAGATTTTCCTTGGAATTTTTCTTTCAAATACCCGTAAGCATGACTCATCAGATTTGGTCATTGGCCAATTTTCAGACCCATAAGTTAGGACAGGTCTTATTAACGTTTTATAGAGTATTATTTTGGACTTGCGGCTGAGTATATGAGAGCTGAGTTGTTTCCTGATGGCGTAATAGCATTTGTTCTTCTGTTAATCTCCAAGCTAGTATTAGATTCATCGCTCATCAGGGAGCCCAGGTACACAAATTGCCGTACAGCTTCTACGTTGTAATCATCTATTGTGATATTTTGTTCTATGCTATTACGGCGCGCTTCCGATCTTGGTATCGTCATAAATTTTGTTTACTATCTACTAGCAACATGATATTGTACATTTTCGTCATAGAAACAAAGTATGAAAAGCTACTCATAACTCCCAAGGGACTTGTCAAATTATTTCTTCCTCAAACTCATGGTAACCATGCAACTACAAATAACGTCTTAGCGACCATACAATGAGGCAATCCTTGATGTTACTTACACATTCTAATTTTAAATGTCATTATGACATTTTGAAATTTCATACTATTTTTACGAATATGCTAGTAGATAAAATATTGTATGCACCACGGGAGATATTCATGTTCTTTACCTTCAGTTGACTTACAGACCTCGGGCCAGAGGCCGTCGGTCTGTAACACATGTCAACCTGAGGGAAAAAACATATTCATATCTCCCTTAATGCATAAATATCTATTTCTGCTCATTAATTTGGAGCCCCATGCTATTTGCGGCCTGTTCCAAGCTAATAAAAGCCTCCTTATTATCTATGATGCTTCTGCTAGGATCTGTACGGACCTTGTGTAAATTGTTCCCGTGGTGTTAATGTTAGAGTCGCGCAATACCTTCTCTAGTGATATATTAAAGAGTAAGCACGCCAGCGCATCACTCTGTCTCAATCCTTTAAGTGTCTGGAACTGCTCCGACACGTCATGCTGTATTTTAACCTCATTGAACTAGTGATGCTCTAACAAGGTTTATCAGCTTTTTCGGTATCCCCATTTCCGTCATGGTCTTATACACTTTGGCTCTTATTACACTGTCGTATGCCGCCTTGAAGTCCATGAACATGTGATATGTATGTATGCTGTATTCATTAGTTTTTTCAATTATTTGTCGTAAGGAGAATATTTGATCTGTTGTGGACTTATTTTTTCGAAAGCCGCATTGATAATTTCCAAGCAGGTTTTCAACATAGGGCAGTAGTCTTTGATACAATATATTTGAGAAGATCTTATATGAAGTGTTTAACAGAGTAATGCCCCTATAGTTCGTACAATCTAGTTGGTTGCCTTTCTTATGGAGGGGGCATATTATTCCCACGTACCATTCTTCTGGTATTGTCTCTGTCCTCCAGATTTCAATTAACAGTTGATGTATTTGGCCAATCAGTTCCTTTTCCCCACACTTATAGATCTCTCCTGGTATTCCATCCGATCCTGGCGATTTGTTGCTATTAAGTTTTTTAACTGCTTGTTTAGTTTCTTCCAACGTCGGTGGTGGTTCATTATCTTTCCCTTCTTCGATGCCTATGTTTTCATCTTCGTGTGTACCGCTTTCTGCGCTATTTCCATTCAATAGTTGGTTAAAATGCTCCATCCATCTATTAAGTATCTCAGTTCTATCGCTAATTATGTTTCCTTCGTTGTCATAGCACATTGTACACCTCGGCTTCAATTCCTTGCGTATGTTATTAATACTTTTGAAAAACATCCTGCTTTCACTGTGCGTTCTGGCTGTTTCAAGCTCCTCTACTTGCTTATTCTCATATTGCCTCTTTTTCCTTTTATGAATACGTTTCTCTTCTCTTCGCTTGGCTTTATATTCTTCAATTGATGCACGTGTTCGTTGTTTTTGCTGAATTTTGCGATAGGCTGTGTTTTTCTGGTTGGTTGCTTCAGCGCATTCGTCATCAAACCAAGATCTTTTCGGTTCCTTACTTGCTCTTCCTAGCGTTTCCTCTGCTGCTTCCTGTATGCTCGTTTTGATGTTTTCCCATGTCCTGTTGATGTCATGCCCAGGTGTCCGTGCTTTATTTTGCAGCTTATCACTTATGTTCCTAGCTAGTTCATTTGCTATATCTTCCGATTGCAGTAGTGACGTATTAAGCGTGCGCTGTCTCAGACCAGGTGTCTTTTTAATGTTGGAAATTCTTGCTCTGACCTTAGTTCCAACAAGATAGTGATCGGAGTCAATGTTCGCACCTCTGAATGCCCTTACATCAAGGAAGTTTGAATTGTGTCGCGCATCAATTAAAATATGGTCGATCTGGCTGTGCGTTTTGCCATCTGGGGAGTTCCATGTCGCTTTGTGTATGTCTCTGTGGTGTGCAATTCCTTGTTCAATGAATTTCTGGAACTCGTAGTGTTGGACTTTTAAGTAATGTTATGTCTTTATTTGAAAACATTGTAATTACATTGCAATGAATTGAGCTGTTCATGCGACAAAGGAAACAGTTGACTGCTAGTGGAATTTTATATTTAGTGCGCAATAGCATTTTATGTAAAAGAAGTACGCAAAGTATTGGCTGACGAGGCTTCAGCCAATATCAAATCCAAATTCGAATAATTTAATAGGTTGTTGTACTTATAGAAAATATAGTCTCTTACAATGTGTGATTCATTCCGCCAAAATAGCATTTTGCGGACTAAAATCAGTTTCCAAAGTAACCATTTTGGAGAGTGTGTACAAAAAATTAAATTAATATGTATTATCAGAAATACAGTTTATTCTTTGCGTTTAATTTGCATAACGATGAGCACCTTTCATTAGATATTTTAATCAACTGCCACAAGTACATTGAATAGAACGTTCATTTACGAAAATAGTATTCGTTGGAAGGTCTCAAGTGGTAGGAAGATATAGGATATTGCAATAACTTAAACGCGCGTTGCTAGGATGATTGGGGGGATTGAGATTATACGGGGTTGATTGGGGTTGAACGCTTGGATATACGGTTTCTCGAGGAACGCATTTCTATTCTTTAGGGGAGCAATCATTAATCTGTAAGTTATATTTATATGTGGGCTTTCCGAATCCATTGTTTACACTTTACGTGAATGTTATCAATGCGGATATTGTTGAAAATATGGTGCATACGTCGAACTGTTACACTGGATTTTAAATGTATTATACTAAGGGCCGATTCTACAATGCAAGTATATACATAGAATAAGCTATCCGAGGTATAATTGTCATAGTTTTCTTTGTTACAACAATCGTTTCTAGGGTATTTATTCCCGGGATAACTTTATCCTTGGATTGTAGAACTGGTCCTAAGTACGATTACTACTTCGCGTGGGGTTTTTAATTAAGTGGTAAATTGGTCTGTTTGAATATATAACAAATTTGATTGCTCAAACTTCAAGAAGTTGTGAAAATGTGCAGTGGATAATTTTTTACTAGTATCTAGGTTTGCCTCTTATGTTTTTGTGATATTGTTCTTCCTTTGACATTTAACTGGCCATACTAATTTATAAGTAAAATTAGATTATGCCAATTACTAAATACTGAGGTTTTTAAGTTTAATAAAAACCACAAAAAACTTGGAATACTATGTTCGAACGATAAACTAATTTTCGTCCGTGAACGCGTATCAGTATCTGTTTGCTCCCTGTGATAAGACGCAGCAAATAGCTACTATTGCGGCGTTTCCTTTTCCTTTTGTACTTGCGCAAGATATGAAATGTGTGCAGACTCCGTTCTTGTAACTTGCCATAAAGTAGGTACTGTCAGTTGCAAGTTTCCATGGTCAGGAATCTTGATGGGGAAGCACAATATCAGATTCAGTCAGTAATTATTGTTCCTAATGGTGGTTTAAAACTTTAAATCTGCTTTTTTTTTTCTTGTGAAGATTAGAGATGAAGCAGCCAGCAGTATCATTTACCCTATTATTATAAAATAATATTTTAAAAAAATAATGAAGTTTAGAAAATGATGTGCAAGTATTAATTTATAAATTTGTTGTACTATAGTTATCTCATTCGGTATGTGGTACTAAAGTTAGTGCAACATTATGTTTTGGTTTTTAGCATTAAAAAGACAGCATTTGGCTTGCCTCTATGCACTGGGTGTTAATAAATGCACGTGTGGGAGCAGATTCCGCAATTAGATAATAAAGTCCAATAAAAAGTCTCGACCATCACCGTGCAAGTGGAACATCTGGCGATAAAATTTCTTATGCTCGACTACTCTGCCCACAATCCAAGTTTTTGCATGTCAGGCATTTTTTCATGAGATTTTTTAGGAAGCATAATTTCAGTTACCCCTGATTTCTTTAAATAGATCTCCCGTTTTTAGCACTGAAGCTAAAATAAGGGCCGTCTGGTGTGACCAGACGAGATTTCCCAAATCTCCAAAGGTACTTTTTAGTCATTTGTTTTTTAATTGAATAAAACATGCTTCCTAAAAGCCATGTCTTTGAACAGAAAGTTAGCATTGCGTGAAAGCAAGATTTCCAAGGTAGCACTCACGCAAGGATTTTACGATATCTTGCCAACGATTTTTAAAACGATCATACTGCTCTTGAGTTACTCATTTACATGTGTTTTAATGCTATGAAGTTTGGTTACCTACATGTGCGAAGAAGACTATGCCTTTCAGTATTGAGTTTTGAAGACTGTTAATTTTTGTGTATATATGTGATCGTTACACTAACAATTTCCTTCAATTTTGAGATTTCGTACATAATGTGAATATTTACTGCATCTTTCAGTTACAGTCAAAACAGAAAATGTGCGGTCTACACTTCAACATGCAGATAAAGGCTGCATTAACAGATAAAGTGCAAAATAACTGAACACCGTTATTTATAAAAGTGTGATTGTTGAACTTAAACCGGAAACATATCTGAATCATATAATGTTACTATCTAGGTGGATATCAATGATACTGGTTACCGAAAGCGATATTTAAATAATATTTGTGTGCAACTGTCAAAAAAACCGAAAAAAACGTCACTTTTTTTGCTTGATTTTGAATCGTGAAATAGCACATTTGTTTATAGTAAAATAAAGCCTTGACAACGTAAAAAAAGACTTTTTTACCGACCGACAAACACTTTTTTTACGGGTCATGATCTTGAATGAAATTAGCTTTTATTAGATAATTCGAACGTTATTTATTAATATGTGATTACAAACATTGTTAATTATACATATCGAGAGATCCAAAAAAAAACTGTTCCTCAGCGGGCTGTGGAAATTCAAAGTATGAATAATATGTTGGTGACACTGTACGTCAATGTCAAATTCGAGGTTATCAGGTTAGGTTTTCCGTCAGTTATGACACAAAATGACGCAAATCCTAACCTGCTTACCTCGAATTTGACATTGACGTACAGTGTCACCAACATATTATTCATACGTTGAATTTCCACAGCCCGCTGAGGAACAGTTTTTTTTTATCTCTCGATATAATAATACTGAACAAAAGATTCTTAATTATTAAAATAAAAATTGAATGTGCTACCGCTAGCATTATTTACATTGATACCAGAGGAAGATGCAGTAGCATTGGTAGAGGCGCAATTTGTTTCATATAAAATTTTAAATGATGTTGGCAAGCTAGTTGGAGCAAGAGAAGTACTGTCTTTTTTTTCTTTATGAAAATTTAATATTTTATGACATGTTTTATTTTTTTGCTCAATTGAATTTTCAATATAGTTTTCAGCAACTGTGCTACTGTTCCAATTACCATGACGTTTAATTTCTGTAATATCTGCTCCAGAATCTGCTAAAAGACTGCAGATGATCTTCTGAAACAGTGGCCGGTATACATTTTCACATCTGACAGCTTCAGAAATTTAGCAATAATACTTGGAATTTCTTCAATTTTATGTATACCGACAACCTGATTAGCACATTTTCCTCTGGTATACCTTAAAAAAAAACGTTGACTAGTCGCGTTAGTAGGACGTATATTTTCGGTAAAGTTGAATATAATCCTGATGAGTTATTGTGAATGTTAGTTCTTGGTGTGTCTTGGAGTCAGGTATGTGTACGACAAGTACGCATCCTCAATCTTCTATATTATTAACAGTCAGCTTTGTCAATTCTTCTCCTCTCATAGCTCCTGAGATTCCAAAAATCAAAACTACCTAAAATAAAAGATATATACACACGTTCAGCGGAATTTTGCTTTAATTACCTTCATTAGCAAATGATTGTCATCATCGGCTTCCTCCAAAAACTGCTTAATCTGCTTTCCTGACAATGTACGTGACTTTTTTGGTCGGTACCCTACTGATTTTTTCTTCAAAAAGGGCAGTAGTTTAGGGAATTTACTTATGTCGATATTGTCGTTTATGTTTATCGTCGTTGATGGTTTACAATTCTTGTATTTATCGTCGAAATATGCCAAAAGCACACTTGCAGAAATGTTTCTAACCTTTTCCTCGCCACATCAGTCCTTGAATAGTCGATACGTATCTTCGTAATTTTTTTTCGATTTTTCAGGTAATAAATTCGAAACTAACTCCTTTGCGGCGATTTGTAACTCCGGTGGAGTATTAGGAAAGCAATCGTCTTCACTTTCACTGCTCATTTTCCTTAAAAAGCACAAAAAAAACAGCACCACTTTCAATTAAATATGAATAACAATTAGTAATAAACCGAAACTACCGCAAGCCCTAGTTACCATACCAAAGCACACTGCTAAATTTAATTTTATGTAAAGATTCGATCGAAACTTTAATTTTGGTAATTTTTCACAGTTGCACACAAAATTTTGTATGCCACATGGCCGTGAACTATCTTTTTTTATGCGAATGATTATTTGGCTCGGCCTGCGCCTCGTCAAATAATATTCATTCTCATAAAAAAAAGTCTTAGTTCACGGCCTTGTAACATAAATAACTATATTTTACTAGAACAAATGGGAAGAAATTACTGACATAATACAAGGAAAACTTGTAGTATGTTACAAAAATTATAATAAAACTGTTTTTAGTAATAATGCTTTTTGGTAATTTTTTCATACATTTATTTATAGTCACAATTTAGGGATTGCAATAAATTAGCTGTTCAGCTTTTTAGTTAATTCAACAGTGTGTCAATTATTCTTTGAGAAGTTTTTGGAGTATCCAAAAGTAAATTCTAACTTAAAACGTAAAAAATAATTCCACGATATATATTGATCAGTGATCACAACTATTTCACCTAACGATTTCTCTACGTATAATTTAAAATGTATTAATTAATTAATGCAAAAAAAACATAACTTCAAGAATTTGTACAAATATATCAACAAGTTTTAATTAAATTTCAATTTGTTCTGCAGAAGCTACGTAAGTAGCGAAACGTTTTCAATGACTTGAGCAGCCTTTGGTTAAAAAATAATTCTCGAAAAAAAAACTAGTTTTTCTTTCAAATTAATTATGATGAATGATCGTTTTTTGATTATGATGTCATTTTTATTTATAACAAAAATTAACGAACTGCCCTATGTTGCGTATGCCGTCAGATACACTGTATATCATGTAGCGTCATATTTGACAGCCCCGCAATAGTTTGGAATGCAACAACTGTAAAGCACATCATTTGATATACAGGGTGATTCGTAACGTACGGAGAAGACTGAAAGGGTATATACTTTCTCTAGAAAGGACCAAATAGTAATTTTCATAGTGCATACCAAGGCACTGAAGTTTAACTTTTTATCATGAATATGGATTTAGTTGCCGAGGCCCGTAGGGCCAAGGCAAATAAACCATATGAGGGATAAAAAGGAAGTTCAGTGCCGAGGGGTGCTGCCGGGTGCATTATGTTTTTTCTTTAAATCGAGAAATCGCGAAATTATAACATCTTAACCAACTTTTTTGGGTTATGTTGACGTCCGTTGGTTGACGTTTACCTATTGCCCCGCCGCCTACAAAAAGTCGTAAAGCAATGGATTACTTCACTGCTGATTTCTCGTATTTTAATGACGATTTCGACGTTCTTCACTGCCGAAAAAAAATAGTTTTTTTTGCGTAGTGATCATACAGGCCACTTTTTTAACGAAAAATTATGAAGCAAAATAGTAATGCATTTTTGAAACTATTTAATTGAAATTGTGAATTGTTAATTTGACAGTTGTAAATTCTGAATTCCTTTTCAGTCAAATTTCGAGCTTCCTCTTCCAACTCATAAAAAATGTTCTCTTTCATCACTAGTTACACAAATAACCCAATGACAAGAAAATTACAGTAATATAAAGTTAAATCAGTTAATGAGCATTAGTTACAAACTATGGTAGTAACTTACTAGCCCAGTCAAATGTTACACAAAAAATGCGTGAACTAACATTAAATGGGGTATTAATAATTTTTGCAGAGGTGTTTCGGACTATTACTGGGACTACAAATCCAGATTTGCAACCCTCAGAAACCTGTGCTCGCTGAATGGCGGTCGAAGAACAGCGACTTTTTCAGACTTTTTTCGGTTTTTTGACAAGATCTCCTAAACTATGCTTTTGTTGGAAAAAATGTTCCACGGCTTTTTTAAAGTAAATTAAATTTTCTACAAAATAGGATCAAAATCGTTTTTGTAAGTTATGTAGTTATCGAAATACAGCTTTTCAAAGATTGACCTTTTTTTCAAAAAGTGAAAATTTTAAGTTTTCTACATACTTCAAGTTGGGATACCGGCAAAATGACACGTCTTACAGAAAAGTCAGAAACATGAAAGTTGTAGGGAATTTAATAAGCTTTAATATGAGCTAAGGCTGATCCTTGTAGCTCAGATAGTCTCGTCAGAAATTACAAAAAACAAAAAGATAAAAAAAAATCTTTTTTGGTTGAAAGTTAAGTAACATCGTTTCCTTCACCAATACCTTAATTAATGTGTTTTTCATAACATGTCGGCAGAAAATGTCGTATAACTAAGTTCAGAAAGTTTACAGTGGTTTTTATAGTCATTGAAGAACTTTTGAAAAGGGCCAGCCACCAAAAAATCCGACGCAGAGTTGAAAGTCCACTTCAAGTATGAATTGGCCCCTTACCCAATGTTTCTGTTCAATGAAACTGAAATGAGGAAGGGAACTAAGTCAGCTCTATATTCGTGTTTCACATCTCTCACTACCAACATCTCCCGAGACGCCTATACCCGCATCGTGCTCGATGGTGACTACTTGCTCCACAAATATGTGTGGTACTGAAACACTTCAGTGAAGACCATCATTGACGGATACATTAATTTTGTGAAAAACCATTTTGGGACAGATGTAACCATTGTCTTCAATGGATACCCGGAGGACGCCTCTCAAAACAGTACTAAAAGCGCCGAACGTCTCAGACGATACTCCGCCCTCAACTGCAGTGACATTGTCCTATCAGCTTCAACTACTCTCAACGTCAAGCAAGAGAAGTTCTTATCAGATGACACTAATAAGCGTAGGCTGATAGAGCTACTGGTGATACACACTATAAGCATGATGTTTTGCAGCATCTGTGGCTGGCGGCAAACGGGCGAGGTTGACTTTAGGCTGTAGCTTCTGACCTGATGAACTGGAGGTATATCAGGTCATTGAGAGTGGAGTCAGCCTCCTCCATATCTCGCGACGAGGCACTTCTTCCCAGCTGCAGCTATTTCATCCTGACTCACATCTGGGCGGAGGAAGAGAAGTTCTTATCAAACGACACTAATAAGTGTAGTTTGATAGAGCTACTGGATTTGAGCAGCACGGTGTTGAGGTGACAGTTTCAGAAGAGGACGCTGATGCTAACATTGTTAGAGCTGCCATCACCAAAGCTGATTCTTCTGAGAAGGTTGTAATCATCGGGGAAGATGTGGACCTGCTTGTGTTGTTAGTTGGTTTAAGTTCCAAAAAAATACACCACCTACGAGTACCCCCAGAAAGGCAGAAGAGGGGAGCCAGACGTCCAATATTCATCTACATCGTTCACCACCAGAACCTCTAATTACTCTGCTGGGGTAATTCTGTTTCTTCACGCATTTAGCGGGTGCGACACGACCTCTGCCCCTTTCTGGCGGGGGAAAACCAAATTTGTCAACACCTTCCTCAAGAATTCAGCACTATTCAGGCAAGCAGAAGTTTTCCACCGTCCAGATGTAAGTCACGATGAAATAGCTGCAGCTGGGAAGAAGTGCCTCGTGTCACTGCAGTTGAGGGCGGAGTATCGTCTGAGAAGTTCGGCGCTTTTAGTATTTTTTTGTGAGGCGTCCTCCGGGTATCCATAGAAGACAATGGTTACATCTGTTCCAAAATGGTTTTTTACAAAATTAATGTATCCGTCGATGATGGTCTTCACTGAAGTGTTTCAGTACCACCCATATTTGTGGAGCAAGTAGTCATCATCGAGCACGATATGGGTATAGGCATCTCGGGAGATGTTGGTAGTGAGAGATGTGAAACACGAATATAGAGCTGACTTATCCTACCGACATCCATAATTTAAATCTTCGCCATAAGGGCGGAGTATCGTCTGAGAAGTTCGGCGCTTTTAGTATTTTTTTGTGAGGCGTCCTCCGGGTATCCATAGAAGACAATGGTTACATCTGTTCCAAAATGGTTTTTTACAAAATTAATGTATCCGTCGATGATGGTCTTCACTGAAGTGTTTCAGTACCACCCATATTTGTGGAGCAAGTAGTCATCATCGAGCACGATATGGGTATAGGCATCTCGGGAGATGTTGGTAGTGAGAGATGTGAAACACGAATATAGAGCTGACTTATCCTACCGACATCCATAATTTAAATCTTCGCCATAAGGGTCTTTTAACATTTCCATCACATCGAAAACAACTATTTGAGAGATCTTTTTCATATTGTGTCGTTAACTGTTTCAATAAAATTTCAGATATTCTTCCATTTACTATAAATCAATCGCTATTCAAAAGAAATCTAACTTATTACTTATTTCGTGAGCAGAATCAATAGTTTTTTTGTTAAATAGTTTTGTATTTGTATTGTTACGTACAGGCAGGCGCGTGGGTTTTCATGTCGGAATTAAAATAATTAGTATTTATGTTTTTCTTATAATTTTAAGTTCAAACTACAGGTTAAGTGGAAGAGTGAATATATTCAATGGTTGTATTCCTTTTCGAATTTTTTTTTCTGGTTGAATAAAGGCATATTATTATTATATTATTATTATTATTACTTAGTTCCCTTCCTCATTTCAGTTGAGAGAGACATTGGGTAAGGGGCCAATTTATACTTGAAGTGGACTTTCAACTCTGCGTCGAATTTTTTGGTGGCTGGCCCTTTTCAAAAGTTCTTCAATGACTATAAAAACCACTGTAAACTTTCTCAACTTAGTTATACGACATTTTCCGCCGACATGTTATGAAAAAAACATTAATTAAGGTATTGGTGAAGGAAACGATGTTACTTAACTTTCAACCAAAAAAGAATTTTTTTTATCTTTTTGTTTTTTGTAATTTCTGACGAGACTATCTGAGCTATAAGGATCAGCCTTAACTCATATTAAAGCTTATTAAATTCCCTACAACTTTTATGCTTTTGACTTTTCTGTATGACGTGTCATTTTGCCGGTATCTCAACTCGAAACATGAAGAAAACTTAAATTTTCACTTTTTGGAAAAAAAGGTTAATCTTTGAAAAGCTGCATCTCGATAACTATATAACTTAAAAAAACGATTTTAACCTTATTTTGTAGAAAATTTAATTTACTTTAAAAAAGATGTAAAATATTTTTTCCAACAAACGCATAGTTTAGGAGATCTTGTCAAAAAACCGAAAAAAGTCCGAAAAAGTCGCTGTTTTTCGACCGCCATTCAGCGAGCACAGGTTTCTGAGGGTTGCAAATCTGGATTTGTAGTCCCAGTAATGATCCGAAACACCTCTCCAAAAATTATTAATACCCCATTTAATGTAAGTTCCGATGTAACATTTGACTGGGCTATACGCTTTAAATTCAAATTGGAACGTAAAAGTTACAGCAATTTAAAATTCTGAGAACGTACTAATTTGTAAGCATTCTAAGAAAATTTTAAATAGCTCCAACTATTATGTTATTAAGTTTTTATGAATTTTTAAATTGAATATTGATTAATTTATTCCAAATATTTAAAATTCCTGTAAATTTCTTGAATTGAGCTTTAGTGGGGAGTTTATAAAGAAAATAATTTTATTTTGGCTCCTCTAGCTACCCTTTCAGTCTTCTCCATACGTGAATCACCCTGAATGTTTTTTTTTCTGTAGTTATAACACGAGAACTTTCAATTTGACAATTAAAACATCACGAACGCTTGCAATAAGAATTTTTTGTCGAACTGACACGAGCGGTTACAGGAACAAGCTTGAGTTTCGATAGTCAGATTCATTCAAAATGCAAGTGTTATAGCTGTAGATTATTTCATGAATACACTAGAATCTAGTGACTAGATTACCTTAATAGATCTGTGAAAGGGCTTTACACGGAACCTCCCTCGTAAGTGAAGTTTTGAAAATAAAAATTTTGAATATGCCAAAGGAAAACCTATTCAGCCTGCATCTGTTGGTCGACCTTATCTAGTATACCATAAATATACCAATTTTCGTCAAAGATAAAAGTTTAAACTATATGCAAAATTATATTTTTCTCGTACAAATTTAAGATAAAGCAAAAATGGCAGAATTGTTCACTCTGCATCTGTTGGGTCCAAAATATACCTATTTGGATCAAGGGTAAACGTCTAAGGTTTAAGATGTATGCAAAATTCTTACTCTAACCAATACTTTTAGATTTAAAAAAAACAGAACTTATTTTTTAAGATGTTTACCCTTAACTGTTGGATTCAAAAAATTCCTATTTTCGTCAAGTGTAAAAACTTGAGATATTTTCAAAATATTATTTTTATCAGTAATAATAGGACGAGAGGTCAAAATATTGCCGACAATAATTTTTGCGATTCAGATACGAGTTTCTGCGGCGACGAAAATAACGACGAGTGCTTGCACGAGTCGTTATTTTCTAAAGCAACAGAAACGAGACAATCTGAAGAGCAAAAATTGTGTGCAATATTTCGACCTAGAGTCCTATTCGTCTTGACAATTTAACTTTTCATTAAAAAATAGTTACAGAAAAAATTGTCGCTGAAATAAAGCTCCTCGAAATATTGTCACTACAGTAATTGTTACAGAAAAAATTGTCGCTGAAATAAAGCTCCTCGAATTATTGTCGCTGAAATAAAGCTCCTCGAATTATTGTCACTAAAATAATCGTTCGATTGGTAGTTTATTTCTAAATTGAAGAATGCCATTGGTTGACAATGACACCAGTTAAATTGTCTAAGTAATAGTTTCTGAGTAAAAAAAACGGACAAATTTTATTTTGTTAGTGCTCCCCTTGAATACATCTAACTGAAGGTATATTCCGCTCACTCTGTCTATATTTGATCAAAGGTATATTCGTTTTCTAGCAAAGTAGACGTCTAATCTGCATGCAAAATATCGTCTTACTTCGACAAATAGTTGTTGAGCTGTAGCGTCAAAGGACAGACGGACAGATAGACAGACGGAATTACGAAAGAAGATCTGAAGAAATTGGGGGGGGGGGGGGGGCGATTTTTCAGGAAAATCTTTCCTGCGCTTTATGTGAGGGAAGTAACTTAACTTCCTATTAAAAGAAGACGCCGATCTGGTTACTAGAAGCTGAAAAAATTATGAAATGATAATATCGTTACACCAGCAATTTTGTTGCTGTCATATTGTCAGATTTTGAGCTATTATTGCTAGTATAGTAGATCCTATATTTCGTTTGGTGTTTAGTTGCCTCATCTGAAAGATGAAGGAAATATTGTAATCGTGAGATAGTCATTTTCCGAGATTTCTTCAGACCTTCGCGATTCAGGGTCCCTAGATGACGAAAAATATTTTCTCAATTCCGTCTGCCTGTCTATCTGTCCGTCTGTTGGCGGACGCAACATACGCAGGGTGAATATCATAAAATAGACAGAAATGTGCTGGCACCAACTCGTCCTTTATAATACAGCCAAAAGCGAGGTCAACTGTTGTGCCAGAGTGGGCTAGCGGTTAAAGCATCTAATTAGCAATTAGTAATCGAATTCCGGCTAGTTGACCGCCTGGGAGCTCGAGTTAGAATCCCAGCGACTGCAATGTTTTTTTTTGTATTTGCAAATTGATGTAATTCACACGACGGGAGTTCTGTCTAAACCTTTTTATAGATTTGTTCACTAATTTTTGAAAAATGATTTTCACATAGTCGTCTGCTATGTAGAGGTGCAGTTTTTGGACTCACAATCCCTGCTTAAAGCGATGGTTTGGTAATGGTTTAAAAGCGCATCCATCCGCAGACCTAAATGTTGTAGATTACAGCCAGCCACGATTTTATACTGCTTATCGGAATATAATAATTTTTTGACATTAACAGTATAGCAGAGTTCAAGTGAAGATACATAGAGGAACAATAATAAAACATCCAGAAAATCAAACATGCCTTCGAAAAACGTGTTGGTATTGAATTTACTCTTTAAGTTGTTCGTATGAATATGATTCACATAACTGTGAACTTCCAAGCCGCTTTATCAAAATTTTCCGCCGATGTATTTGATAGTCAACCTGGGGAGACAGATAGGTGCGCTTGTGTGCAATTCGTATGCAAATGACAAAGCGGCTATGTATCACAATTTATTCAGATTATCGGCAGATTGCATGTGCCGCAAATGGCGCGATATATGTATTCCGTTCAGACAGCGGTTTGCTGTCAAACTTCGTTGTTTCATCAGCCGGGCGCGCTACTACCCATAACGATTACCCACAGGTTGGTCTAATCTTGCATCCGAAGTACACGTAGCTGCCCATCTAAATCAAGAAGTAGGTAATAAATAGTATATTACATACCGAGGTGGGAAGTGTTTCATTCCTGTCGAGAGATTAAGTAGTTAACCGAAACGCGGAGCGTCGAGGTTAACTTTATCTTGAGACAGGAGTGAAACTTTTCACCGTGGTATGTATACTATTTTATTCGCAATCATCTAATTTTAAAAGTAACTACAATTGAATTCTGAATAATAGATATATTGATGTAGCAAATATTTTTGTTACTATGAAAACAACCCACTCAATATTTTTGTTACCATGAAAACAACACAGTCTTCAGGTATGTAATATTTTTCGGGGTATGCAATAATTTTCCGGCTAGTTCCAGTAATCATCTAGTTCCCAGCTGTTGACATGTCATGAAATTGACACATTACAATGTGATTGCGAATAAAATGTATAAGGCTACCTCGCGGTTTTCCACATAGTGCGGTCTGTAATTAATAGCCAGACGACAAGGTCATAATTACCAAATTTTTCCTCTGAAAAAGATCCTTCCACGTTTATACGCAGTTTTCCTGGATTGTAATTTAAAACTGATACCTAAGAATTTATATTCAAACTACGGCAATATAACTATTTAAGTAACAAGGAATGTAAGGCCCTATTAACATTTGAGGTAGGCAAGTACAAGCCAAGACGAAGTCGCGGCTTGTTGCCTGCCAAAAATGTTAATAGGCGATACATTCCGAGTTATCTTATTATATTTTTCCCGCTGCTTATCGAAATTTTCTTAGATTTTTGAAAAAATCGTTTGGTTTGTCACCTGTCACCAGGATTCGTTTTCGTGAGTCGTGTTACCTGTGAGTGTCACATGTCACATAAACACTTGCAATTTATAAACAAAACGTCTAAATCTGCATCTTGCTTTGCTAATTTTATTATCCTAGGAACTTAATAATAATATTAAGTTCCGTTGTCAAGAAAAAGCAGCAAACAAATATAATCACCGACTTACACGTTTTGTTACTAAGGCTGTATCACTGACTTACATGATCAGCAGCGGGAAAAAATAATTATTAAATTATATTTAAGGGATTTTACATTTTCTCTTGGGCAATAGATCTTACAGTGGGAATTGTTGGTGTTCTAATTAGTTGCAATATTAATGAACGTGTGACCAATTGGTTATTGTAAAATTTAATGCAGAATTATGAATAAGTTTGTGTGTATTTACAAAATTTCCAGTTTTTAATATCTATCGGGCAGTTTTCAAAGTCGTACAGCATAAACCAGTTCATCAAAATCATATCCAAAGGTTAACTCATACAACATTTTGATTTAGTTTGGAAAGCATATACTGCACAAATTTCCACCAACTTCTCTAAGTATGGGAGAACTTTAATGGATTTTTACATTGATGCCTTATATGTTTTGTGCCATGCAATGAATATTTTTCTTACATAAGAAAATATTGCGACTTGGTCGGTTTGCAAACACGTTTTTTGTTTGATAATCACAAAAACTTTTAATTATTTCCAAAATCGAAAACAACTAAAAATTAATTTACATGGTACAAAAATTCTATATTTAGTCAAAAAGTAATTCTCTAACCTGAATCTTATATCTGGTTTTCGGAAATGTTTCTACTCATTGGAAGTGTAGGTATAATTCAGTTAATAAAAATTGTGTTCACTTTAAATATTTTTTATTTTAATGTAAAACGTAGGACAAATTATTTGTCGAACACGAAATTCTTAAGATGCTTTCCTTTGTGCCGCATCACTTCCTCAAGGCAAAACCTGAAATGTTCCATAACTCGCCAAAATAGGTCTAGAGTAATTCCCATGAATTTCTCAACTCATTCTTAGTTTTAATTGGTTCATATTGCTTAAGATTTCGCTGCAAACCTTTGATTAAGATAACCCATAGAAAGAAATTCATGGGTGGTAGATCTAGATTTCTGGGTGGACAGTTAATGTCGCCTCACCTAGATATCCCTTTGTGTTGAAAATGGCCAAAGCAACTTTCATGGAAAGATTTCTAGTATGATCTGCGGTCCCATCTTGTTGGAACCGATCCATTGCAACTAAATTTCCAAGGCGTGGTCTTTAACCACAAGGTGTGTTGGCGCGCTGACTCCCACCACTTTTCGACATATTCTGCAAACAAATGAAAACATTTTCGAACAATACTGTAAGAGAAATTTAAAATTACCGAAATAGATTTTTTCGCTACTATTTATCTTATTTTAGATCAAGTTTTTTTACAATATATTATTATGATACACAAAGGTCAATAAATTATTAAATAAAAATTAAAATAAATAAATTTGGTAGATTAATACAATCAAATTTAGAAAAGTTTTGAATAAGATTGGTTGTTAAGTTGAAATTGAGTTATGGAAGTTAAATTTGAGACAATTTAGAATTTATTTTGAAAATTATAGCAATTGAGTATTCAATCATGGTGGTGGAAATTAATATGAAAGATAAGCTAATGTTACAAGTGACAAATATGCTTACTATTAGAATATAAAAATGTAGTAGGTATAAATCAGATCATTTAATTTTAAAAGAGTGTAGTAATAATTGTAACTAGCATAAAGTAATTTTGTTTGAATGGTAGTAAAAATAACAAAACTAAAATTATGTAGACATATTTTGGAAAAACTTCTTTTGAATTAATAAAACTTGAAATTCTGCCTTTATTTGTATGAATAATTGGGTATAATACAAATAAAAAGGGATTAACAAATCTGCGAGGTGAAAAATAAGTGGAAACACAATTATGAAGTAATACAAGTATACAGTCATTGAAGAGATTATGGAATATGGTTTAATTAGATACAAGTAAGAAGAAAATAATAATATTTAAATGGAATTGGATTATTAACACATACAAGGAATAATTTGTATTAATTACTGGATTTGGTGATTGTACGGAGGACGAGTCGATCATTTGAAGGGAGTTGCTGATGTAACTGATCGATTTGGATTGTTCGATTTGGTTGATTACTACAAAGTAGGAGCTGGGGAAAATAGAAGATTAGTTTGGGTACCATCTGTTTGTGGGAACTTACCAGGAAGCTGTTAGGTTGACAGTAGCGTGCAAGACTGTAAGGAACAAGACCATATCTGCAAGCAGCCAGGGTTTTTGACAGGTTGGAGTTTGTTGGACGGTTAGAGGAGCATCAAGGCTGGTCTGTAAGATAATTGCTTGTTAAGATACCTGTTAATATTAGTAAAGCATCTAGAAGTGATTACTAGAAGCATTCGTAAGAGAAGCAAACCGAAATCGCATAGAACTTGTAGAGTATATGTTCTGCAAATAGTTAATAAAGATATTTGTAGAAATGGAGAAACTTAACGCCAGGTAACAACAGATATAAAGAAAATTAAGGTAGACGGAAGAGGATGTATCATCGCACTGTTTGTTGACAAACGGCAAGGATTATAAGATAATTTATACGATGATATGGAAGCACCAGAAATGACACAATAATTACAAGAGTACTATCAAGACAAAAAACTAGGGCAATTAATATGCTGCTGTGAATGTGTTTTTAGCTTAATTGGCAACTTGTTTATATGGACGTTGCTAATTATCACAGTTGATATAGTAAATGTAAGTGTGTAAAGCCTCGTTTAAGCTAATGAAATTATGCTGAAATCTCTATCAACAGTGATAGCATTCTTTTATTTACACGTCAAGAACTGTGGAAAACGGTAACCTGATTAAATCTACGTTGACATTAACATCCTAGGTGATAGAAATACAGGGTGATTCACGAATAGTGTCTGATTTAGCGCCTTTATTCCTGCAACAAAAATTACTCTCTCATAGAATACTTCGCTGTTTTTCAATTTGCATACAATTTTCTGATCATGATTTCAGAAAAATGAAACAAAAGTGTCAATCAAATGTGTCAATCAAATTGTGTTGCAAAAAAAACGGTGCTAAATCAGACATTATTTGTGAATCACCTTGTATAATTATAGGTAAATAATTTTACCATATTTGTGACAGCCGATATATGCAGGGACCAGAGTTTCAGATATCTTAGTAGATGTGAATCCGTATTTGTTAGTTACAAATCATGATAAAGTTTGGCCATATGTTGCTAACTCTTTTTTTTATGTTCTTCAAGGTTTTTGAAGGAGACCTTCCGAAAAAAATTAAATGCTTAGAAATCAGTTTTTCTAACGTTACTCAAAAACGAAAAGAGCTAGTAAAAACTTCGAGTAAAATATTGTACTTATAATATTGTCTACACGCTTGTTGACGAACCTAATGGTTTAAGAGAAAATTGCTTCACAATGTAGCAGTTTTTCAAAATACATACTCCATAGATTGGCTGATCCGCAGTGGTGACGACCGGTATCTGGTCTGGATTTAGATACTAGACGGTAGGGTATCACAACTCTTTTAATATTTATTTTTAACTAATTTTTCAACGAAGTTCTAAATACAGGTAGTGGCGGTAAATGATTGATAGGCAACAAAGAGCAAAACCTAAGAAGTACTGTGTCAATCTTATCTACGTTATGGAGTGCTGGAAGAAAGTTATTCTTATGCATAAATGCATGTTGTGCCTCCGTGTGTAATGTTTTCATCATAATCAGTCGGATTTCAGTTTACCCATTCATAATGCAACTATACGCAAGTACGTCAGGTGGCGGAATTTAACCCAGCGGATAAAGAATTTGACTAGCAATCGGAGTGCCCGTGGGAGGGAGCACAGGTACGAATCCTACCAACTGTGATGTTTTTTTTTTATTTTCGAAGTAAGGTGATTCCCGTTACTAAGTGTTTACTTTTACTATTTCAGTATTAGAAACATTAAGATATTTTTGCCTATTTTGTTGTTTCTCTTGCGCTGGGTTTTCTTTATCTAAGACAATAAAACATTTTCTTCTGTAACTTTTTTATTTAAAATTCAATTTGAAAAATGCTAAAATTATTTTAATTAGAATAAGGCAAGCTATTTGGTGGGCTGATAATTTAGTAATGAATAAAAATTACGCATTTGAAATGTCGATCTACAGATAAACCTGTTTTAACATTTTCTGGGTGTCAAGAGTTAGTAATGATAAACTGTTAAAGAGGCAAGAGATGCGATTACAACTACTGCAAAAGGAAAAATTACATACTTCGGAAATTGTGCTAAGAATGACAATAGCTATTTACGTTATTAGACCGGTTGCAACATTTTTATGGCCGCGCCAATACTTTATAGGTCGAGCCCGTAGGGCGAGACCTGTATGTTTGGCAAGGCCATAAAAATGCTACCGGTCGTGTGTCGTATAAGATTTTTTAGGATACTGCATTGGTAACTAGCACACTACACAGTTACGTTACAAACGGGTCCGGTAGATAAAATTTACCGGCCTAGACCAGTAGTAGTTCTATTACTACTGGTCTAGGCCGGTAAATTTTATCTACCGGACTCGTTTGTAACTATGTAAACGCTAGTTACCAATGCAGTATCCTAAAAATGTAAGTTAAAAGAAACCTTAGTTAAAGGGAGGGTGCAAATTAAAATGATTGTAGAAAAACACTTGTTTTTTCCATATTTGTAATCAAGCTCATTCTACGCGAAAACTCAGATGAGGAATTAAGATAAGTACCCTAGAAGTGGTGGATGTCTTAAACAGGTAAGAATAATTGTTACCAGCTATTTTAACCTTTACTTTTAAGAGTATTGTAATAAACAACTTAAATGGGACAATGATTTTACCGGATCTTACAGGTACTTCTCTTAATTGCTCATCGGAGTTTTTCGCGTTAAATGGAGTTTAGCCGAAATTTACAGCATTCCAAATATTTCGTAATAGTTAAAAAACAGGGATTAATTTAGCCAAGAACGTGTAGTTGGGATACACAACTTCTCAGACAGCAAGACCTCTAGCTGGACGTACATCTCATGTTAATAATTTCTATTCAGAATGTTTAAATGGATATGTAAGGACATCCTTTGATGTTAGTAATGAATACAGAAATGTCTACTAGAAGTTTTCCTATGCCAAAAGCCAAATAACTAAAACTGTATAAGTAAATAAAAACACATCTGGAACTGATCGAACACACATTTTGTATCTAGATCTAGATAGTTAACAATTCCTGTAGAGTTAGTAATTCCTGTTAATTAAAAGTTATCCTGTGGTGGTTTTGGCAACTAGGCATTTCCTTTCATTTCCGAGGGTAGTTACGTTTGAATCAAGCACCGCATCGTGTTGTGCTCAACCATATAAATCTATTCGCTCTGCGCCCTTACACTTCCGTGTCTGACCATTTCTATGCGCGATACAGCCTGTAGAAATGGAATATGTGCAGACCCTTTCCCTTCGATTGTTTCTTCTTCTGGTCTCGGGAATTGCGTATTATTTGCGGAAAATCTAAAGTGGCCCTCGTATCAATTCGAACTGTTGCGTCGCAAATCCGCACTTGCTGAGGTTATTGGAGCAGCAACGAAATGACCGCAATGGTGCCAGAATGGCTTTCGCGGCCGGGTACTACACGTCACTATTTTGATACCGGCTTTATCCCGATAGCTGCCGTGAATAACTTTGCATAACTTAGCTGTTGGTCGTATGCCAGTTTTGGATTTGCTAAGTTTCGAGGCTAAAGCAGTTGGCTTTTCACATGTCGTGCCGAAAGAAACCTTAAAACTTAGGCGGGAGTGTTTTTGCCTTCCGCGAGCTTACAAATAGAGAAACGCTAGACTGCGCTGGAAATTGTGAAAGCCGGCGATCTGTAAGTTATTTGTTGTCAAAGTACGCATCCCTTTAAACCCCGAATGTGCGAATGCATGATTTGGCTAATTTTAGTAAGGATTTTCGGATTTAATCTACTAAAGTGGGGATCGAGCAACGCCTGTTTAAGTGTGTATCGTAGAATAGGCCGAAGAAATTAAATATATGACTGTTAAATATAATATAGGCATTAAACGTATTATGAAAATGTGTGACGTTGAAGATTGATGAAGTTTAAGAATTTTAAAAAAATCTAAATATTTTTTTAATTTAATAAAAATTGTAGTAGAATAGTAACTTCCATCTCGATTTAGTATTATTAGTATTTACCATTCTTTTAAAACCTAGTCAAGTAGGTACAACTGTCCACATGGAAAGTAAATGGAATTGGTCGACTGAAAAATATAAGGAATTCGTATTCTGAGATAAACACAGACTGCTGCAGCCGAAGCAAATGTAGTTCTAGTGGAGCCAGTCGGCCTAATTTTAGATAATCTGCTATTAAAGGCTGCCTTAATTCGTGTAAATTTATGAGATGGCGTCTAATTATGTTTTAAAAATAAATCTGAAGGCGTTTGACTTCCCTGTTGCATAGCGTGCTATGGTTGAATCGCGCGGCAAAGAAATTGTTTTATTTTGTGAAAATTATGGAAAATATCTTGCACGATTATTCTTCTTTCCATTTCGAAAGTTGAAAATTTGACATTTTTGTTTTATTAGTAAAATAGAAATCAGGTACTAAAAGTATAATATGCCGTATATTATACTAGCTTTCTACCCAATTTTATGAACTCGCAGCAAAAAAACATTGGTAAAGGGATGTACTCGGAACTTTCCTCGCAAGTGGAAGTTTTGAAACTACAAATTTCACATGTATGAAGGAAAACGAGTGTTGAAAATTATGTACAAACTATGTACAACTCTCATAACATACTGAAAGGAAACACTAATTAGTAATGTCCATTTCATCAATTTTCAAATTAAACAAAAACATGCTGGCGGTAGAGTCCGAACACCAGTTCGCTGGCGCCTGTCAGACGCTTCCGTGGCTTGAACCGCTGCACCACAACATAGTGCGTACTATATGCGCTTGTGGCCGCGTTATACAGACGCTGTAGATTTCTGTCCCATTTATAATGTTCATCCTGTATCTGCCAGGTCTCATTTTCGTCAAGGATTAATAAAGCCTGATCTATGTGAAAATTATTACTTTTATCTATTTCTTAGTTAATCAAAAATTAGCAGAATGTTTTTTTTTTCTAAATTGCTGGCCCTGCGTATATTCGATTTAGAGCCAGGTAGGCATACAATCCGCATGCAAAATATCGTCCTCCAGACAGACGGAATTGCTTGTCATCATCTAGGGACTTCAAAACGTGAAGATCTGAAGAAATTTGGGAAGGTGATTTTTTAATCAATAATAATAATTGTAATACTCGAGGAATTCGTGGAATCATTTTACTATTTCACCCCTTTAGAGGAGACATTTCGGACAATTTTTTCGTAGCACTTCCCTACGTAATTAAAGGAACATTCCTGCTAAATATCAATTTTAAATGTATAGTCAGATAATTAAAATTAACTCATGGTAAATTTTGAAACATGTTCAAATTATAATTTTGAAGAATAATTAAGTACAAAATGTGTTCAAAGTGTTGGCCGCTTTCTTGTAAATATGTATTACATTAATCAATCACCGGTGTTATTTTTAGAGTTTCATAAAACGCGTGGTCCTGCAACTTGTTCAAAATAGCCACTGGTGATTTGTAGACCAGAAATTTTAGGCATCCTCATAAAAAATCGCATGATGGTAGATCTGGCGAACAAGATGGCTAGCCAATTGGACCTCCTATGCTAATCCAATTATTCATAAAAATTATTGCGAAATGAGGGCCCGATTCATCGTGCAGAAAAAAATATTTTTGAGCCCATTTTCGAGAGATCTTGTTGCTGGATATGTACCTAAATAATTTTTCAGCGTATTCAAGATTTGGCAAAATGTGGGTAATATAAAAAGAGTGAATGGAATTTATAGATCTCACACTTACCAGCCGATCATCTAACAGTCCATACATTTAACGCAAGCATTATTGTTGGTGGTTCCTAACTTTTCCTGAATTATTATCTACCATTTTAGAATGTTCAAAATCACAATAATTGGAAAAGTATTGGTCTAATCGAAAAATAATAAGGAACTTTTTCTTTAGTTTTTATTGTATAACACCATCGTATAGTCCATGTGCGCGAATTCCCTGTATAGAGATTAAAAGATTATTAAGTAGTTTCACCGTACATACAGTGAAAAAATAAAAATGTGTTCGTCGTCTCTTGAAATAATGGAGATACCTTCGAATTTAAATCACCCCGTCTAAAAAAAATAAATAACTGTTTTGCTTATAAAAAATGTAAACACCTCAAGTATACAAACTCCGGAATAATAATTAATTTTATTATTAGGATGTTTAAGAGTATCCAACTTTTATACCGGCTCTTAAACATCTGTGAATACCAAATTGATGCAGCTTGCAGTCGACGTATATTCTAGTCTGCAAGTCATTGTCTTTTAGAATTGCACAGTGGAGCAGCATTCTGTTGAAAATTATAAATTATTTTGACAATTTAAAGGAATACCGTCTAAATATTATTTAATTATTATTAGTGTTTAATAATTTAGAAAACATATTTTTAAACTGTATAAATAAAAATCTACGGTGCAATTCTGCTCATAACCCTTGCTTTAATTTTGTCTCTTTTTTAAATTATAAAATGTAGAGTTTCATGCGATTATTATTGCTTTCAAAAATGTTTTGCAGCACAAATTCATATCTGGGTGTTTTTGAGGATGCCTAAAGGCGATCTGAAATCAAATCCAACCTACCTTGGTTGCTAGGGTAAGTTTCAGAAAATTCGCCTTTCTTATGGATCATAGTAGGCGACTATGCAAAATGAAAATAATCCAAGTATATAACTTAAATACCCTTAAAGGGCTGTACAAATCACAAAAATTCCAAATTAATATGTTTAAGAATACAGAAGATATTTAGGTGTATTAATATCAATTGAAACACACTGCATGTTAAGCCCAAAATAATCTATTATTATGTACAGTTGTAAATAGAAATGTAAACAAAATCTGGTGTGATACACGCACACAACTTCATTTTATACTGATCTTATCATTAGTCAAAAATTTGTTTTTAGCTTCCCTACTACATTATATAAAAAACAAAAAAAAAGAAATCTACTTTAGAGGTTTGAAAAATATCATTAGAGCCGTTTTTGAGAAAATCGAAAAAAACTGAAAAATCACACTAGTAAACACCATAATTCTGGTTATGCGATTTTCTTCAACTGTTTGCCATCGCATCTATAGATAGTACACAAACCTTATATCTTTATTTTTAACGTTATACCTCTTTTCGTTTTCTGTTCAAAAGGACTGACAGACAGAGCAATAAAAACATGTTTTTTGGGTTCAGGGGACTCGAAAACGTGAAGATCTGTTGAAAACTCAATTTCGAATTTTTGGGGCGAATCCAATACTTTCTTTATTGTTAAAGGAAGTAAAAATGCAATATTAATTATCTCTTGATTACTGTGGATGGTGGATGGAGTCGGTAGACCACTCCTTTGGAAATACGAAAACGCCTCTTTATACCAAGAGTGCTGGTGGCGGTATGGCAATTTTCAGCCGTGTGGCTATTCTAACATATGCTTACAAATTCTTCTTTTAAAATAGCCTTCTGATGGGCTAAAATATACATTGCAATCTGGAGTATTTTCAGTTGTAAACGATTTATCTTGTTTAGCCCACAAATTAAAGTCCACATTTGGTTTTATATTTACTGTTTTCATTTTTGTTATATAATTATTCGATCAAGTTTCTATATATTCTGTATCAACATTATTGACAACTGCCCTACTGGAAATCGTTTCTTTAGAGTGTTATTGTCCTTAATACTCCATGAAATGCTTCGAGAGCATTGTTGGTGATGGGCACACGATTTGCAATACTTTAAACTAATTTCTGTTACTATCAAGCCATCCGTTCTTGAAATATGCAAACATGCGACAAATTCTCTTTTTGTTGCCACTTTTGAATAAAAATGCGTGATAGTTGTTTACTTAATTACAGAATATCTGTTATTGATGATTTTGGCCACATATGATTTAGGACTTGTAAGCCGTTCTGCTTTTTTATTCATGTGTGTTTTTCACATTTCGATTAATTTCTCTTGTTCGAAAATTCTTTTAAAAGCATTCCGAATGGCAAAGGAAACATCACAAATTATCGAGGTTGAGTACCTTTTCAATTTCTAATTTTATGGTTGTAACAAAAAAATTCAATCCCCATGCTGATTAACATAAAATAAGGAAAATATGAAGACTCATCCTATCGAACTTCATATTATGATCCTGTAAATTCCTTCTTTTCATATTCAGGGATTGCGAACTTGTTCATAAGAAACTGTTCCAATTGATCAAGACTTATATAATGTGGACCAAACTTTAGTTTTACTTTACTAAGGAAGCCAAATATTTTTTAAGTTTGTCATATTTGATAGTTGTTTTTTTTTTCTCAGCTAAAATTTCTATTATTCTTATAGGCTCTATTTTTGAATCTTACTGAATAGTCTTTCATTTCAACTTTTAAGGCTTAATTTCTTTAGTTTTATAGGTATTTTATCACGGTATAGGGAAGCTGTGATGGAAATAAAATTATCTCCATATTATGAGAGGGGTGATTGAAGTAAATTCCAGCTTGGTTTCCTCTATATTTAACTATTACAGCGACAAATATGATTAATGCGAGGGCCAAGCTGCAATTATTGAGAATTGGAAAATCTAGGTAGCCATGAGTAACAAAATAATTTTTATTAAATATCGCATTTGTTTATCTGTCAAATGTGATTGCGCTTGTAGAAATTAGGTTAATAGTATTCAGTTTGTAAACGATTTAAATTGGAAAAAATTGAATTATCACCAGAGAAGTTTCGCGTCATTATATTTTACGATTTTAAAAAAGGCTCGGAGTCCTTATGACTGCGAACAAAGTTTGAAATTGGTAATATCGCTCCTTCGTTGGCTACAATTTATAGATGGTACAAATAATTTCAACGTGGATATAAATCTGTTACCCACCTAAAAGGAGCAGAACCTCCTATTACAGATGTTGCAGCAGAAAATATTGCTGCTGTTAAAAAAATGGTCGATGTGAACAACCGAATTACCTATGCAATGATGAGTCACGTCTCAAGATTGCATACGTATCAGGGAAAACTATACTACACGAACACTTGCACTGTAAAAAGGTTGTGTGTCGATTTGTACCACATCAGCTTACGGATATTCAGAAAGCGGAGCGTGTAAGAATTTGTTAATAAACCTGTTAAATAATGGTGGCCATCGAATTATATTATAATATATATTACATATATTCAAAATTGTAACAGGCGACGAAACATATATACCTTTCTTTAATGTTCCTACACGTCAAGAAAGTCGAGTTTGATACATGAAGTGAGGAAACGCCAACAGTAGTGAAAAAGCAACATGCAATGAAGAAAGTTATGTACACTGTATTTTTCAGAATTACAGGTTTGGTGGTACGTGGAAAATTATCTGCCTAATGTCTTCAGTAAAGTGCCAAAGATGGGAATGATGTTACATCATGATAATGCGTGTTAGGGAAGATAGACGGTCGGCCTTACCTTTTGGCGAAAGTTATATTTGATGTTTTGCCGGCTGGTAACTATCGGCCTAATTGGGCTAGCTCGCCGCGAGGGTCGCAGGGTTCCAGCTATGCTGAAAAAGTATAAAAAAAAAATAGGGCGCCAGGTCCACGACTCAAGTTCTAATCCTTATGCCGGACCGTACATAAGGTCAGGACAATTTCCAGCAGCACAAAGAAAACAATCAAATCAACCACCAAAGAAAATATCACAGCTTTATTAATAAAGAGTTTGGTGCGTACTATAGTGCAATGCTAACATAAACTAAATACAAATATCACAGCAGGCAATATTTTTACCAACATTAAAGAACACACAGTATGCGACATGCAATAGTAAATGTATATACAAATTCAAATATAAGTATTGGGCAAATAGTAGCCCACGAGCAGCAATGACTATGAACTAGCACATTAAAACATTGTGCGGTTACAACGGAGCGTAGCGAGTATTAAGTTTAAAAAGAAAATAAATTGATCAAGCGCGAGTCGCGGAGCGAGTTTAAAATTTCGCGTATACCGGCTCAGAGCAATACAAGACCACCTCGGCTAACGTTTTAACCCCGAAGGTTAGCCCTAAATGACGCTATATCTATATTCAAAATTTTCTAAAGGGCGGAATCAGCGTGCGCTTGCGTGGCCACACATGAACGACGGTGTCCATATTAAAAATGCATTAAGTGTACTTAGGTATATTTATATGCTAAAGAAAGCAAAGGCTTGGATTTGCCCCTTACTCGGTTAACGGAGATCTACAATAACCACAACGCTCCCGAAGTCGGCTTACGAGACACGCTACTGAAGTGTGCCTAACTTCGCGTCGAAGGTTTGACATGAAAATATTAACTATTGTTTTGGTGATGAAGACAGCGAAACTTTAAGGCGTCCGAACTGTGTTATGCAAGCTGGTGAGTAAACGCGACGTCCAGAAAGGACACAAGTGAAGCCCAAAGCTACAAGTTCTACTCTATAAATTTTTCAGATAACGCAGAGGTCAATAAGGCTAGGAGACCCGAATGCACAAACGGAGCAATACACAGGTAAATCTTACGACCTTAATTTAGCAAGTAGCAGAGGGTAACCGCATGTCATTGCGCGGCGGCCCTAACATTTAATTACACAAATTCCAAATATTACTAAACTAACGATGCACGAAGCCTACTATCGTACAATCCGATGCTGAATAAAATCACACATGTCCGGAGTGCTAACGGCATGAAACAGTATGATTCAATTATAAGTTACAACAGGCGCAATGCATATTATCTACAATAACGTCTTGCCTGCAGGAAAGTTCACCAGAACCTAATCTCTTCGTTCGCTCCCCTGGGGTTGGACGTAGCTAGAGAGAAGCAACGATGGCGGCTGCAGCTGCGGGGTGCAGTGCCAGCTATGGAGGTTGCAAGGTGACTTGCAGGTGAGTGTAAAGCAGTTGCTCAAACTTCAGCGTGGCCCACGAGAGTTGAAAAATTCGCAGGCGATGCGACTATCTTAGGGGCCCAGTGCATCGAACTGGATTCGAGCAGGGTGCAGTCGAACGGGGTAGGTCTACTCCAGACAGGAAGGATTTCCAGCAGATGGGGAGTGTTTTAACTCCCGCCAGGAATTTTTGGCTAAAAACGCACAGAACCCAAATGTATTCCCGATTAAGAAGAAACTGACCTAGTCTTACCTCCAGCTGGGGGTCGAGCCGAGAGGAGCGCGCTAAAGTAGGCGTCCAGGAGATCCGCCAAAAGCGAAGGGATGCAAGTAAGTAGCTATCTAATAATCATTACGAACATCCACGATAACGCAGAAATGCTTCCAGATCCCTCAAACAATCTATTCGAAGAGGCGAGCCCTACCAAAGGGCTATGAAGCACTTAGCTGCAGAGGAACACCTACTAGCACGACAGTTTAGCTTGAAAAGAAAGCCGAAAAATTCAAAAACCCAGCCCACAGGTCATCTGATAACCAAAAATTTGGGCCAGAAGAAGCCAAAAAACCAGTCAGGCAAGTTTGACTGCAGGAAAAGATAACATTGCTCTAGCAACAAATGGAATAGTTAAAAACAATTTGTATCCCCGGTTGCCTAGCGGCCATACCCAAATATTTGTAGAAATATAGCAAGAATAAACCTAATTTGCAAAATATGAGTAATTAAACGAGGGATTGCTTACGAAACTGCATGATAATTATAGGAGAGTAATTAAAAATAAGATATAGCCAATTATACCTAGTTTAAAGTTTGCAAAAATTGACAAAAGCCAACCATAAATATTCAAGTTCAGAAATTCAGCTAGCAGAAGTTCAATACTACGGGGGGCACTCCAAAAGTATCGTAACAAATCCTCCCCCAACAAAAGGGAGGGTAAATCACCCCAGATTTACCCGACCATACAAATGCCAACAAAAGAAATCGCCCTAAGAGACAACAAAAAAAAACGATGCCTGCCGGAAGGAAACAAAGGGAAGGAACAAAGGATCTAAAGAAGTAGACAAGAAGAGAGGATGTAAGAGTTCAAGCACATCATCGAAGACAACTAGACACCAACCTCTTCCGTCGCTGCAAGATGATGTGAGCTGCGCCGGTGGAAGGGAAGGTTACGTCAGGTTGCAACAAAGATGCACCCGAAACGCAAACACCTCGGAAAGATGTGGAGTGGGAGACAGGAAAGCGAACGACACAGAAGAAGGAAGGGAAAGGAAAACCAACCTCAACCAAGGGTTAAGTACTTAGGCCCAGGATCGACCTACAGCACTGAAGCTATCTCCAAATGACAGAAGATAGAACTGATATCCAAAATAACACGAAGTATAAAGAGAACGAGCACAGCAAAAAGAGGGAACATCCCTTTCAAACAAAAAAAAAAAAATGAGACAGAGAAAGATGCGAGAAATGAAGGGACCAGATGTTTAGGTCGGGACTCCAATTCGAGAAAAAGGAAAGGTGAGTTGGGTCCCAAAGGTTCCGTCCGACGTCCCCAAACCAGCCACCCAAAAAGACGTAGACTAAACCAAATCATCATTATCGTCGACAGCGTTGTTGAGCTTCAAGTCTTTGGCATGCCAATTCCCGCGTAGACGTCCGTCTGGATCCTTAAGTTGATATATGAAGCGAGACAATTTCTTATGAATTATAAAGGGTCCAATGAACTTGGGTGCCAATTTAGCAGTATAGTGGTTAGCAGCATCCGATTGCGTGAAGTTTCTTCTCCAAACGGAGTTGCCTACCTGATATTCATCAGGTCGTCTTCGCAGGTTGTAGTAGACCTTCGAACGATCGTAGGCCCTAGCAAGACGAACTTTTACTTCTTTGTACAACCGTTGCAGCGCTTGGGCTCTTATGTTGGGGTTTTCATCCCTGATGACACGAAGTTCGGGACCTTCATCTTCAGGTCTTTCTTCCGGATTCCCGTCGAGTGTAATTTCTCGGCCAAAATTCAAAAAGTAGGGGCTATGACCAGTGACATCATGCTTGGAGGTTCTTATGGCACAAGCGACTTGTTGTAAGTATTTATCCCACTCACGTTGTTTGTCGGACACGTACGCTGTAAGCATTGTTTTCAGAACACGATTGATGCGTTCCGTTGGGTTTGCCTGAGGGTGATACAATGCTGTAAACGCTATTCTGCAGCCATAGTTCCTAGCCAAGGCAGTAAATTCGCGACTCTTGAACTGGACACCATTGTCGCAGATAATTCTCTTCGGAGCGCCAAACAATAAAAACACGTTTTCTTCAACGTGACGTACGACTGCAGCGGCCGTAGCCTTACGAAGGGGGAATACAAGAGGAAGTTTAGAGAAACAATCAGCCACTACGAGTATATACTGGTATCCCCGAGAAGAACGAGGTAGAGGTCCTATGAGGTCCATACAGATGACCTCCCAGGGCTTCGAGATGTTTGTGTGACCTCCCATATGTCCAGCGGGTGGTCGTTGGTCAGGCTTAGTGCGGGAACACACCTTGCAGTTGCGAATGTAGCGCAGAACGTCCGTTCGCATCTTGGGCCAGTAGTACCTCTGAGCTATACGACCTAAGGTTTTCGAAACGCCGAGATGTCCTGAGGTAGGATCATCATGATTACGTCTAAGTACTTCTGAACGTTTGTCCTTAGGTAGAACTATCTTCCAATCTTCATTGGCCTGCATGAGTTCTGGATACGGGCTCCTAACATGTTTGTAGAGTTGCGAATTCGACTCGCGCCAAGCAGGATAGTGCTGTGGATCGTTTCGGACTTTTAGGCGCATCCGAGCATACCAGCGATCTCGAATATCGTCGTCCTCAGTGACTTCATCGACAATAGGTACGGACCTGGATAGAGCGTCAGGTACGACATTGTCTTTGCCTTTGCGATGGATAACATTGAAATTATATTGTTGTAGGCGTATGGCCCAACGCGCAATGCGTCCTATGGGGTCTTTAATATTATGCAACCACTTGAGGGCGTAGTGGTCGGTCACGACGTCGAACTTAGTTCCCTCGATGTACGGGCGAAGTTTTTCGATGGCGAAGAGTACCGCGAGACATTCGCGTTCCGTTGTGCTGAACTTCCGCTCATTCTTCGTGAGAGAACGGCTTATATAGCAGACGACCTTCTCTCCCTCAGGATACGTCTGGGACAAGACGGCTCCGAGTCCATAGCCAGAGGCGTCCGTCTGAATGGTGAAGGGACGAGTGAAATCTGGGCAAGAGAGCACAGGGGCCGAGACGAGGCAGTCTTTAATGGTGTCAAATGCGGTTTGACATTCCTCAGACCAAACAAACTTCTGGTTCTTGCGAAGCAGGCGAGTCATAGGTGACACAACTGCAGAAAAGTTAGGCACAAAGCGCCGATACCACGATGCCATTCCCAATATCCTTCTAACCTCTGGTACCGTCTTGGGGTTAGGGATGTTCAAGATTGCTTCGACCTTTTCCGGGTCGACGAGTAGACCTTTGGAGTTCACGACGTACCCCAGGTACTTCAGTTCGGGCTTGCAAAAATGACATTTTTCCCGGTTCAAAGTTAGGCCGGCCTTGGCGATCCTAGATATGACTTCCTTCAAGACCTCCAGGTGCTTTTCGAAGGTAGGAGTGCAGATAATAATGTCATCCAAGTATGTGAAGGCGTAAGGTTCTAGGTCGGCACCAATAACTCGGTCGATAAGGCGTTGCCAAGTCGCCGGGGCGGTATGAAGGCCGAACGGGAGGCGACAAAATTGGTACAACCCACGATTAGGGACAGTGAAGGCAGTTAGCGGACGGCTAGCGACAGAAACCGGCACCTGAAAGTAAGCTGACTTGACATCTAACGTGGTCAGGTATTGTGCATCACGTAGCTTGTCCAAGATGTTGCTGATGTACGGAAGTGGATAGGCATCAGGTTGGCTCACCTTGTTGAGCTTCCGATAGTCTACGCAGAAGCGGTAGGAACCATCCTTCTTCTTTATCATAACGATGGGCGATGACCATGCGGATGTTGAGGGTTCCACAATGCCCTTTTCTAACATATCGTCGAGCTCTTGATTCACGTGCTGTTGTAAAGCAGGCGAGATTGGATAATAGCGCTGCTTAATTGGTTCAGCATCCGTCTTGATTACGTGTTCCACTAAATGGGTACATCCTACACCATCTCCTATCAAGGAAAAAGCTTCGCTGATAGTCTGATCAAGCACAGCTTGTTCGTCGTTCGTGAGGTGTTCAGTCGAACGGATCGCAGCGATTTGCTCGTCAGCCGAGGCTTTGGAGAAGGTCCATTCCCCATGGCGAAGATCTGGCACAAGGGCCATCCTTTTCCAGAAGTCGGTGCCCAAGATTAATGTATGTGGGAGTGAAGGAATAACCAGGACTTCGAAAGTTCTCACGCGATCTCTCAGTACGATGGGGACGGTAAGTGTACCTATACTATGGCATTTCTCACCATTGGCGACGCTGCAGGTGGTAGATTTAGCAGAGCTTAATTTGCAGACGTCCTTCAATACTTCCCATCCTTGTCGACCTAAAATGGTACGGCTTGCGCCGGAGTCCAACAAGCCAAGTAGATCCTTGCCATAAATTGAAACACGAAGATAGGGCCTTTCATCTTTACTGGCGTGGCTCAAGATGAAATCGAGCAGAATACGATGTCCAGTAGGTATGTGATCCGTTTCTCGAGATTGGGAGACGACATTGGCCTCAGAAATGGTGGCGGGAGAAGACGCTAATCGGCCTCTTAACGCCTTCCGTTCCCGTTTCCCGAACAGGAAGGGCAGGTACGGATTGTGACGTCAGCTTTACCGCAGCGATAACACTTCAATTTGCGTGGCGATGGACACTGAGCTACGCGATGGTCGGGCTTCCCACAGTTCCAGCACACCCCATAGGGTCGAGCGGCTGTAACATCGCAGACTTGTTCTTCGGCAGAGGGACTAGGAGTGGAACTAGTTTCCTCAATGGCAGCAGCTCTAGCTCCAAAACGGGGCTTGTGATAAGCCAAGTCAGGTTCAAGGGCTTGATAAGGCGGAGGTGGATTCTTGAACCTCGAAGCACGCACCTTAGCATCTTCAATTAGTTTTCCAAGTTGTCTGAGTTGCGAGATACTCGTGGGAGAGTAGAGAGCCAGTTGTGCCTGTAAGTATGGTTGCAGGTTTCTACGCATAATCTCTATGCGCTCCATTTCTACAGGTAGACGAGAAAGGCGACTAAAAAGGTTCTCCATGATAGCGACGTAGACCGTTACGGGCTCATCGGGTCCTTGGGTTCTACTACGGATTTCATCCCATAAGCTAGTTTCGTAGTCGCAGGGCAGAAAAGCGGCTTTCAAGGCGATGATCAATTCATCCCAAGAACGAATAGTGTTGCGAACGGAACGAAACCAAATTCGAGCGTTGCCAGTGAACAATTCGATGGCAGCGGCAAAAAGTTGATCCTTGGATACGTTTCGAGCTATGCGAGTTTCTTCAATTTCCTCTAAAAAGCTAGTTAAGCCATTTCCTCCATCGAAGGTGATCCTCCATTTATTGATGGCTAAATAATTGGCTGAAGTGTGTCTATACGAGGCAGACTGGTTGACATCTTCGGCAGCAGAAGAACGACGATTGACAGCATCGGCAAAGGGCGGATAATCCAAGTACATGCCAGGCTGCATGGCTGAGCTACTAGGAATACGCTGAGGGGCAAAGAACTGTGAAGTGGACAAAGGGTGACTCCACGTAACCGAATTAGCAGTCGAACGAACAGGCAAGGCAGCATCTTCCTGAGACGTAGTGACAACAGAGCTATGGGGGCGAATATGAGTTTCCTGAGGCGAAGCTACTGAACCGTCGTCCGAGCTTGAATCACTCGGTGCAGCTGTTGTGTCGTTGCGAGCTTGGGTATCAACGTGAAGCTGAAGTTTCGCTTCCAAGGCGGCAATTAATTGTTCGCATCTATCCTTCAAGGACTCCAACCTAGAAGCGGAATCTGGTTCTGCTAGAATATGACCTAGACGACCTTGAACATGAAGAAGGCGAGTACCTAATCGTTGGGCATCATTGTCCAGGTTCCTAGAGGTGCAACTATCAATTTCGGCAGCTAAAATAGAAAGTTTGTCTTCACAGATCGCAAGTTCTTCAGTAGCATCGAAAGACACGGGAGTGAAAGTGACATTCATAAGAAGATCTATCTTCATACGAGCACGGAGTAATTTACGTTTGTCTTGGACGTTGCCCTGAATGGCAATGTCTCTAACTCGAAGCTCATAATCGAGCTCATCGACGAGCAAACGATTAACATCTAATTTAAATACCATCTTGCTGTTCCAACAGGACAAGATG
Source organism: Agriotes lineatus (assembly GCA_940337035.1). Taxonomy (NCBI): domain Eukaryota; kingdom Metazoa; phylum Arthropoda; class Insecta; order Coleoptera; family Elateridae; genus Agriotes; species Agriotes lineatus. The sequence continues at coordinate 50,149,141 of OW679194.1, read as the reverse complement.
ATCACAAAAACTTATGTAAACTAGGCTTATAACTAACCCAAGCAAAACCTGTAAATAGCATGCAATAAACAAACCTATAACTAGCAATAATCAATTGTAAATACCCAACAAGTATCGACAATAAATAATACCAAAATAATGTAAATCACCTAGCCAGTAATAAATTCTAACACCCTAACAGTTCGATTTGCACTATAGTACCACCAAGTACCCTAATAACGACGCAGTCAAAAATCCTTTCAAGGCCCCACGTTGGGCGCCAAAATCTTCTTGTTAGGGAAGATAGACGGTCGGCCTTACCTTTTGGCGAAAGTTATATTTGATGTTTTGCCGGCTGGTAACTATCGGCCTAATTGGGCTAGCTCGCCGCGAGGGTCGCAGGGTTCCAGCTATGCTGAAAAAGTATAAAAAAAAAATAGGGCGCCAGGTCCACGACTCAAGTTCTAATCCTTATGCCGGACCGTACATAAGGTCAGGACAATTTCCAGCAGCACAAAGAAAACAATCAAATCAACCACCAAAGAAAATATCACAGCTTTATTAATAAAGAGTTTGGTGCGTACTATAGTGCAATGCTAACATAAACTAAATACAAATATCACAGCAGGCAATATTTTTACCAACATTAAAGAACACACAGTATGCGACATGCAATAGTAAATGTATATACAAATTCAAATATAAGTATTGGGCAAATAGTAGCCCACGAGCAGCAATGACTATGAACTAGCACATTAAAACATTGTGCGGTTACAACGGAGCGTAGCGAGTATTAAGTTTAAAAAGAAAATAAATTGATCAAGCGCGAGTCGCGGAGCGAGTTTAAAATTTCGCGTATACCGGCTCAGAGCAATACAAGACCACCTCGGCTAACGTTTTAACCCCGAAGGTTAGCCCTAAATGACGCTATATCTATATTCAAAATTTTCTAAAGGGCGGAATCAGCGTGCGCTTGCGTGGCCACACATGAACGACGGTGTCCATATTAAAAATGCATTAAGTGTACTTAGGTATATTTATATGCTAAAGAAAGCAAAGGCTTGGATTTGCCCCTTACTCGGTTAACGGAGATCTACAATAACCACAACGCTCCCGAAGTCGGCTTACGAGACACGCTACTGAAGTGTGCCTAACTTCGCGTCGAAGGTTTGACATGAAAATATTAACTATTGTTTTGGTGATGAAGACAGCGAAACTTTAAGGCGTCCGAACTGTGTTATGCAAGCTGGTGAGTAAACGCGACGTCCAGAAAGGACACAAGTGAAGCCCAAAGCTACAAGTTCTACTCTATAAATTTTTCAGATAACGCAGAGGTCAATAAGGCTAGGAGACCCGAATGCACAAACGGAGCAATACACAGGTAAATCTTACGACCTTAATTTAGCAAGTAGCAGAGGGTAACCGCATGTCATTGCGCGGCGGCCCTAACATTTAATTACACAAATTCCAAATATTACTAAACTAACGATGCACGAAGCCTACTATCGTACAATCCGATGCTGAATAAAATCACACATGTCCGGAGTGCTAACGGCATGAAACAGTATGATTCAATTATAAGTTACAACAGGCGCAATGCATATTATCTACAATAACGTCTTGCCTGCAGGAAAGTTCACCAGAACCTAATCTCTTCGTTCGCTCCCCTGGGGTTGGACGTAGCTAGAGAGAAGCAACGATGGCGGCTGCAGCTGCGGGGTGCAGTGCCAGCTATGGAGGTTGCAAGGTGACTTGCAGGTGAGTGTAAAGCAGTTGCTCAAACTTCAGCGTGGCCCACGAGAGTTGAAAAATTCGCAGGCGATGCGACTATCTTAGGGGCCCAGTGCATCGAACTGGATTCGAGCAGGGTGCAGTCGAACGGGGTAGGTCTACTCCAGACAGGAAGGATTTCCAGCAGATGGGGAGTGTTTTAACTCCCGCCAGGAATTTTTTGGCTCAAGCTGGGGGCGAGCCGAAAGAAGCGCGCTAAAGTAGGCGTCCAGGAGATCCGCCAAAAGCGAAGGGATGCAAGTAAGTAGCTATCTAATAATCATTACGAACATCCACGATAACGCAGAAATGCTTCCAGATCCCTCAAACAATCTATTCGAAGAGGCGAGCCCTACCAAAGGGCTATGAAGCACTTAGCTGCAGAGGAACACCTACTAGCACGACAGTTTAGCTTGAAAAGAAAGCCGAAAAATTCAAAAACCCAGCCCACAGGTCATCTGATAACCAAAAATTTGGGCCAGAAGAAGCCAAAAAAACCAGTCAGGCAAGTTTGACTGCAGGAAAAGATAACATTGCTCTAGCAACAAATGGAATAGTTAAAAACAATTTGTATCCCCGGTTGCCTAGCGGCCATACCCAAATATTTGTAGAAATATAGCAAGAATAAACCTAATTTGCAAAATATGAGTAATTAAACGAGGGATTGCTTACGAAACTGCATGATAATTATAGGAGAGTAATTAAAAATAAGATATAGCCAATTATACCTAGTTTAAAGTTTGCAAAAATTGACAAAAGCCAACCATAAATATTCAAGTTCAGAAATTCAGCTAGCAGAAGTTCAATACTACGGGGGGCACTCCAAAAGTATCGTAACATGCGTCTTCCCATACAGCAGTATTAATTCTTCAGTATTTAGCTGAAAATGGAATAAAAACAATAGAACATCCTTTTTACTCGCCAGATCTTTTGATGTGCGACTTTTGGCTATTCTATGGACTCGAGAAACATTTGCGAGGGAGGAGGTTTCATGCGGAACAGGAGATAGATGTAGCTGTTAGATCCTATTTTGACGGGATTCCTAAGCAAGCTTGGCTCGAGGCATTCAAACAATGGAAGGAGAGAATGGTTAAGCGTATTATTGTGGACCGCAAATATTTTGAACATATTTAAAATAAAAACGTTGAAAAGTTCTAGTGATTTTTTTCTTCTCAATAATTATAGCTTGATCCTCGTATTACTTTGTTTGTCTACATGCCTGTGATAAAACCTTCGTGCTCCTTCACTTTCTCAGCAGCTTCTTTATTTTCGAACAATATTTTCATTGTTTGTTGGTTTTCTTTCGACGCTTTCTATAGGTTGGTGCCATATCTTCTACATCTTCCGAATTAATTTCGTATTCCGGTAACGTATCTACATTTTCCGTTGTTCGCCACTATTTTCGTTGCACTTGTTACTGTAACGTGTATTTTTCCAATAAGTTTCATGAGAAACACATATGATGTAAATATTTTCAGGTTATGCAATCGTGCTGCGTCGAAAATGCGTAGTCACAAAATCGATCGAGCATTGATTATTTTGATCAAAACCGAGCGAAATCGTAAAGGACCTGTTTAATTAACTATGTTCCTAGATGTAGAGTCTCTTGACGGACTGAGCCCGTTATGAATTATGACAGCCCATTTATCATGAATATCATACGCATGTTGCTATGGTTTTGCTCATAAACAGCTCGTTATAATTCATAACGAGCTCAACTCGTAAAGAGGAGCAAGCAACGTCATTGGAATTTAATAATTTTTACTAAAGATTTGCGATTTAGAATATCATAAAACGTTGTACAATGCTCGACCGTTCCCAGAAAACTTCGTGCTCACACGGATAACAAGCTCGTTTTCGCTCGCTCGTTAGATACCGGTACATAAAGTTCTAAGCACTAGTCTTGTAATGTAAATTATTATTATTGTGCAGAACCCAGCGCAATTTATCGAGCATTTATCTTCTTTACCGTGCACACATTTGAATATCGGGCATTGTATTTTATATAACATTTCAATGACTGTATTGTGCAAAACGCTTATAAATATCGAACAGTTTATTCCTGCGCTTTTAAATGTAATAGACGTAAACGAAAATAAGTCAAAACGATATTGTTACGAACCTACTCAGCAGATATTTTCAGATACGATATGGCACACAATGAAAAAAAGTTTCGCTTTTAATACATTTGGAATTCATTGACATCAAATAATTTTTAAAGCCATGCTTAAACACATTGAGGCTATTAAATAAGCTGAAAGGAGATGTAATGTGTTAAAGAAGTATGGTATCCTACATAACTTTTATTTTATTTGCGCCATTATATTAACTAAAACTAACTCTGCAAGCAAAAATAAAATTTTCATTATTTTGTTTTAGAATATTGATCAACATTAATCTGCAATTTAACCCAATTTAACAGAATCGTACCACTTTAACACAAGCGGGATCGCTATGTACTAACTGGTTAAACAGCACCCTGTGCATGAAGGTTTAAAGCGATTTAAAGAAAACAGTCAAACTAAATAGTGCAGGGCGTTCTTAGTTCAATTTAACCGAACTCGATATTCTTTGAATTTCGTCTCGGTCGAACCGCATAGTAGGCGGATGCGAATCAACCGGAATGTTGATTTATAGTGTGCTTGCTTATGTGAAACCCACAGTCCACGGTTACGGCAGACAGGTTTTTCGAGTTACCTGGTTTTTGTGCGGTCAGTGACGCAGGCGCCGAGTCCTTGCAAGGCCGTACGCAGGTCGGCTTCCGCTCGTACTACGGGTCATTTCGTTCAATGCTTTTACTACCAGAAAAATGTAATTCATGCGTCGCCCTATCCTTGCGTTTCCTCGGTTTTTCTATCCTGGGTTGCACTAAGGCGGCTATTCGAATGCAAATGCACGTCTTGGCGAACTGTTTACGGAGGCTGTGTGGGAATGGGGTTTTTGGAAATGCTGAAAATCTGCGCGAAAAGTGAACAAATCCAGGAGAAACGTTGCCCTAAAATTGAGATAGTTAATTTAAAAAAAATTGGTGTAAAATGACCTCCGTTTGTATTCAGTTGATTTTAAAGCATAAACCGTGATGGAAATATACAGGATGTGTATAAATTGGAGAAATAGCTACACGTGGCGATCTTGACCTATTTAGAACAGACCGTGTATTTCTCCAGAATGACTTTTTTATCTAGTGCTCATGAGAACACCAATCCAACATTTTATTAGTATGTATTAAGATTTTCTACTCAGAATTTTACGCCACCTGTAGCTTTTTTTTGTAAAAAAGGCTGTTCTGTTTTTTATTCGTTATCTAGTTTTGATGAAGTACATATACTGAACAGGGTGTCCCAAAAATATGTATATATGGCTTAACTCGTAAGTAAGACGATTTAATGCAACTTGCCTATTCGTATGCTTTTCATTGAGCCAATATTCTACTTCAAAGTTTGTTACGTTCATTTTGACATAAGCATATTTCTCTGCTTTATTTACTAACGTTGTTCCCACCTTAGCTTAAGCTACTTAATTGCTATTCGAATTTAAAAGGATATCTGAGGTTGTACTTGCCTCCTTTAACATTAGTGATGGGAACGTGCCATTTTATGAGATTAACGAGATGCTGATTATCTAGTAGGGAAAGAAACATTAGTTTTCCAACACGCGTGAGACAGTAATTCGCTAATGGCAAGGATGATAGCTTTTACTTGTTATGTCTTTGGTCTAAAATATGAAGGCCGGCCAAATATCTACAGGGTGATCACCTTAAAAATAAAAATTGTCTATTTTTGCTTTAACTCGAGAACTATTAGTTAAATAAAAGTAATACTTTGCACATAGATAATGCGTTTAGCCTTGACAAAAATAGTCATATTTTTGACCCAACATATACAGGGCGGATGCCTTAAAAATATGTATTTGTTTTCTTTCATATTCTCAGAATTTTTAGTTCCACAATTTTCACTTATGAGTGAAGTTTCGTGCGAAGCTTTTTACAGATTTTTTGATATACTGGCCATGTTTTGTAAAAATTCTTTAACCTTGTTTCTTGGGAAGAACACATTTTCTTCCATAATCGTTTTTCATTCTGTTTCAATCTTAGACGATTTTACAATCATGTATTTTATTTTTCGTGCAGCATTTTTTAAATTTATTTTTAAACACTTTATTATTGGGTTTGTACTGCTTAACAACTACCCCGTCTATATCGTTATGAACTCGTAAGCAATTAAATTCTGACATTAGCAAACGCCTACTCTATTAATAAAGAGTTATGCATAGGCAAAGGGTACCAACTGTAATCCCGGTGTATATTAACTAGAAGTGTGTTTTTTGTACACAGTTATTATCACTTATAATTACACGAGAGCTGTTTTTTTTGTCGAAGTAAACTTGACATTTTAATGAGAATTTCTTGCTTGGCAATTTAACGAAAACAACTGCCTCCTTCGGACTCGTAATTTTTTCTGACAGTTTTTTGAGTTGAATTGCCCAAAAGCAAGGAAACTCGAATGATAAATGTTAAGTTTACTTCGATTAAAAAAAAGCTTGAGTGTAATTCGGTACGACAATTTAATGAATACATATTTAATTTACATATTAGGTAATTTAGAAGTCACTAAATTAACAAACAAGGCAAAAATTATTTTACAATTAGACCGTTTTAAAAGTTAGGTTCGGTTTTGCCGCTGGAAAAGTTAGGGCCAACTTTTGCCGCAGTCATAGTGACAAAAAATCCGGGGCTTATGGGATTTTTAGTGTATGCATTAAATTGTCAATCTAAAATCACATAAATGCTACATCAAATTAAAATCGCAATGTATATGTCGTACGGCTGATTGAGAAACGAATAGAAATAAGCAACCACCATATAATATATATCCGGTAATACATTACATTAATTTCTAGCTAAATGCCAGGAAATCTCGAATGCACAGTGCCAAGAGACTTACTCGAAATGTTCGGTACATATCTTGTGAAACGTAACTTGATACCTTGTCTTATGCAATGACAGTTTGCTTGCCTTCAAAACGTAATGTGAGATGAACTTATATTACAACTGTGTCTTGATGAAGCTTTAAAGATCAATCTCTATAGTATTGTGCCACCATATCTTCATTATACAAGGTCCGGCAGAATGAAGTATCTATTTTTAAAGTTAATTCATTTCATAATATAGTGAGATATACATTCAAATCAAGTCGCCATGCTTTCGCGATAAATGGAAATTTAAGAAAGTTGTCAATGTGTTTGCGAGAAATGGCAGTTTAGCTGTGAATATTGAGTACTGGTAAAATATTCAACATTCTTTAGCGGTTGAAGCTTATTTTAAAAATAACAATTCTGTAACCACCCAGTGTTTATTTTATCGTCATTTTCATTTAAATCTACGAGATCCAGTGCCTAGTCGAGTAACAATTAAAAAGTGGGTACACAAGTTTCGCAGTACTGCCTCATGTGCCAAAGAAAAACCAAAAGCAAGAACTCATTCGGTACGCACACTTGAAAAAAAAAACTTTCGTGCTAGGCTTCAAGAGTGCCAGCAGCGAGAGAAAAGTCACTTGACTGATGTAATATTTAAAAAATAAAATTTTCGTGTTTCCTTAATAGCCCACTTCCCAGGTCATGAAAAGGGGTGGTTACCTTGCAAAAGGTTATGTAGTTTTGGATTTTGGATATGTTGTATGTACCCAGGCCCTTATTAAAAATCCAAGTTTTCTAATTTGGCACCCCTGTGCGCGCGTCAGTACGACCACTTTTGTGTCACTTTTTTTGGTTTTTGCTCGATAACTTTTTACTAGTGCGTTCTGCAAAAATATTACTCCATCATTTTTTGTAGAGCACAAAATTAGCTAGAATTTATTTCAATAACATTTTTTTCTAAACCTCATAGTTACCAAAATACCCAGCTTGAAAGCACCAAAATTTAGGGAAAACTACCACAAAAAACACAGTGCCCATCGTTTTAACGGCTTATTGGTTCAATTTAAAGACAAAATGAGTAACACTTTGTAGCCATATGATAGATATGTACATAAAAAATTACAAATAAGATTGCAATACATGGAATATACCGGGTGTCTTAAAATTAATTACATCTAGTATGCTTTGAATTTCCCATGATGCAATCTAAAATTTTACTTGAAATTGGCAAGACTGTAAGTCTATGTCAAATGCAATGTTAGTAGGTTAGGTTTTGCGTCAGCTTTGACACAGACTGACGCAAAATCTAACCTGCTAACCTCGAATTTGACATAGACTTACAGTCTTGCCAATTTCAAGTAAAATTTTAGATTGCATCATGGGAAATTCAAAGCATACTAGATGTAATTCATTTTAAGACAGCCGGTATATAGATACATATATACAGGGTGTCCCTAAAAAGGAGGTCAATCCATTAACCCCATATTCCTTGAGCAAAAATATGATGATTTAACTCAACTTACCTATATACAACGTTGCTTAGTTTAGCCGCTAGAGGGCTTTAAAAACGATTAACTTTAAAAAAAAATCAAATAAGTCGAAAAATCTTTGATATATTTTATTAATTTTTTGGCCATGAGTTTGTACCAGTAAACCACAGCTGTTTGAAGAATAAACCCTAATTTCTAAAATTACAGGGTGTTTAAAAACTTCGTCACAATAAATTATCTATCCATATTTTTTTAACCCCCTGTATAATCACTACCAATTTTTCTTTCTGAATAGTTACTTTAATTTAGAACCTATTTTCTTTCTTACAAAATTTTAGTTGGGTAAACGGTTTAGCCATACAACATATTCAAAATCCAAAACTACATAACCTTTTGCAAGGTAAAATGTACTTGGCCACTGGGCTATAAGAACCTTTTGTTTGATTTTTGAATAAAAATTTAGCCATTAACAAAAACAACTCAATTTAAAATGGATACTTCAATCTGCCGGACCTTGTATTATGTACTTTTGATTTTTGAATCTACAGAGTATCACACCACCATGTACGCTCACGGATATTCCTAAATTACCTCTACTATTGTTAAATATTAATTTTATACAAATTATTGTACATCCAAATCAATATACACAGAAACTACAAATAATAAATCAAGTTAATAAAATTTAAATGGGAAGTTGTTGGCCAGAA
>OW679194.1:50023005-50140178 GCA_940337035.1 Agriotes lineatus | reverse complement strand
ATAGAGGTTTTGTGAATCCACATTACATACTGTTTGGATTAGCCATAGTGTATCTGCAGCAGAATGATTACAAAATGTAAAAACAAGGCGTGTTTACACTTTTATAGCTGACGTTGATAAACTGTTAAAGTCTATACTTTCTTAAGGTATCTTTAATAATGACCAGTTGGCTATTTTTCTGAAGCACTCTAGAAAGCGTAATCTTGTAATTCAAATTTAGAAAGTTGTCAAACAATAAGACGCGATTAGCGTACAGACGTGGAGAGCCTTCGCGGAAGACTTACTTCATGTATAAATCGGCTCCATCCATCTCCAGTTCCAGCTAAAGAAGGTACTGGCGTATCAAAACCCATATAAAATGGAATGAAAAATGCGAAAGGACACATTTCCAGCAAGTGCTTCACGATAGAACTCACGAGAGATCCACCGAATGGTGTACTTCCTATATTCCCTGCAACTAACCTATGGGACAAAAGACACTACCTACTACAGATAAGCCAAATAATATCACACCTATGGGATAGGAGACAGTGTAATTCCTTTTCGATAAATTGACTGAAAATTACTAACGGCATATAAACATATATCTAACCTCCAAAACTTCAAAACAGACAATTAACTTAAGTTCAGGGCGCTTTATTTATTATGTAAGAATATGGCTGGAGACTCGGCGAGTCAGGGTCGCCGAAATATCTCTTTCCGAAACCCACTCATCTGGCCCACCGTTAACGGCGTACTGGGTGATGTGGTTAGCATCACGCCTTCGATAACTTCCTTACTTTCCCTACTTCCACCACCGTGGTTTTGGTACCCAATTTTTAAAGCGACTGGGTGGGCCTCCCGCTAGTTGCCAGATATGGGAATTGAACCCCGCACCGTAGCACCGCAGTCGATCTCCCTAACCGCTCGGCCACGTATGGCGATTAGACAATTAACTTGAAACGGGTAAATATATAATTAGCCAGAGCGAGTTAATCAAAATATCGAGAGACTAATAAAACCAGAAAACATCACATTAATGGAGAAGGGAGATTGCTAAAATCCAGATGAAGCACACAACGGCGACTAAATTCGACCTTAAAAGTAGCATATACAAAACTATGCCCTTTAAACAAATCCTATCAGTGAGGTAGCTAGGGAAAAAATACAAGTGAGGTAAATCACTAGGGCTAACAACAGGAAATAAAATAAAGATAGATGCTTACTTCAACATTAACGTAACAAGCTAATTGAAATTACATTGCTTTTTCACTCTGACTGTGGGTTTCGTTATGAGATCTCCATCTCTTTAGTACTGCGACTTTCTCTCTATCTGTAGTAACTTCCAACCTTTTGCATTTTTGTTATTTGTAATAGCTTCTTTCATGAGAATCTAATAATCGTGTGCCATCATTAAAAGCAAAATTTTTGTTTCTTTGTATTCAATGGTTCTTCTCTTAGCCGTAACAAATTTTATTCTGTGCTTTATTCACTCATATTTGGATAAATAAGCGTTCAAAGTTTACTGAACATTTTATCTTATTTTACTCAAATATTGATAGTGACTTACAATTTACTCACGATACAATAACATTTGTAAAACAAAACAATAAATACATAAGAGAATGAGGTTCAATGGTGAAGTTGAAGGAGTTAGGAATAATGTGGTTGGGTCGAGAACTACAATCTGAATAAGAAATACCGAAGCTTAAAATAAAAGAACTATGTTGGTGTGTGAATTTAAAACGGATATAACAGCTTATACCGGGTGTCCATTCTCAAAGTCGAACATAGGCAATTAACATTAGTGTATTCACTCATTCTTCATTGAAATAATTCATTTTTACTTCCTTTTACTATAAAGGAAGTATTGGATTCACCCCAAAAATTCGAAATTGAGTTTTCAACAGATCTTCACGTTTTAGAGTCCCCTGATCCCAAAAAACATATTTTTTTTCATTGGTCTGTGTGTCTGTCTGTCTGTGTGTCTGTCTGTGAACAGAATATCTCAAAAACGAAAAGAGGTATGGCATTGAAACTTCATATTTAAGTTTTGTGTACTATGTAGATGAGACAGCAAGCTTTTGAAGAAAATCGCATAACCGGAAGTAGGTGTTTACTCTTGTGATTTTTCAGTTTTTTTCGATTTTTTCAAAAACGGCTCTAACGATTTTTTTTAAACTTTACATTTTTCTTACATTTTTAATGTGTATTGATGTGAGATAGGTGATTTTCCAGTTGAATACTTCTAAAGTGGGTTTCTTTTGTTTTTTTTCTATTTTTTTTTATTAACTCCTATTTTAAATAAAACACCCGGTATATTATTACATTTTTGAATTCACCTTAAAATTCTAGAGAAAATTTGTCTCTTCAACTAACACTCGATTTTGTACTGTTTTTGTAGAATTTGTAATTTTTGAAAATTTTTAACAAATGGTTAAAAATTAAAAATGAAATTTTTGACTAATTATAAGATCACTGTAAAAGGAAGTTGTGTGAGTGTATCACACCAGATTTTTCTGTAGATAATTTTAACAGACGTTGACAGAAAATACCTGATTTACGCCAACTAATTAGCAATTTTTTTGACAAATGCTATCGAACTTGAAAAGCAAGGCATGGCATATTTAAAAATTCCCAAGTTTTAAATTAGTATTTTAGAATAAAAATCGCATTTTGAATATTACTATTGGTATCATTTGATGCGTAATAATTTTATCTTTCCATTGATACCACTACCTTCCCTGTAAGTTGAAATGGCGAGCAGGAATCGGCAAAAACGTCCAATACAATGTTAATCGCCTATGTTCGACTTTGAGAACGGGCACCCGGTATAAGATATGATGTAATGCAGATTTAAAAATCATGAAAAACGTCTGATGAGGCTTACATACAAAAGCTTGGAAGACGACGAATGAGAAAACACAGATTGTGATAAATTTTATGAATTTCGTCAGAAAAACTAAAAATACAGAAAGTGCAAGAAGAAACTAGACTAGATTGTGAAATGAGATAATGATTTATCAAATGTTCTGCAGAAATTGTTCTTCAGCAATCTGAATAATTTCATGAGTGCTTTTTTCAAATTATTATTAATTCCAATATTAAAGATATTCAGAAATTTTATTTCATTGGGTTGACATTTTCATTTTGATAATTTTTTGGGAACAGGTTTTCATTCTGTAGTATGTGCATTGTGCACAAGAACACCTATACTAAATGTTAAATAAGCATGCAGTACTTGCAACTAAGTAATAATCATTGCTATGGCCTTGATTGGTTGAAACAAAGTCATCATTACAACCACTTTCAAATTCAAATATTTTTTTCCAAATTGTCACTTTGACGTTCGGTATAAATCCTAAAACTATAAAAGAATTATCGATAAATACGACTTTTATTTTTTATATATTGCAGTGGTATTATGCCCTACGGCTCTGCTCTGATTGCAGTACAATTTGAAAATGAAATCACAAAGCACAGAGTTGGGGTGTTTTATCTAGCCGCAATGCTAAGTTAAATGTCATTCAGTAAATGCGTTGAAAACGAGATGCTTGGATTAAAAAAAATGAAATGATTAAGGAACGCAAAGGAGGCAACTTGCTTTTCACAGGGTTGAAGTCATTTATTATTAATTAATTATTAGGTTTGAGCAGAATGAATGGCCAAACCAAATTAAATAATCACAAAGGGGTTTGCAATGTGCAGGTTATGAAGCGTAGAGTTCAATTCAGCTAATTAGTACAATTTATGAACAATTCTAAAAGGTATAAGCTAGAAAAATGATAATGTTGCAACGAGCAATTAAGACTGGCATAAAATAGCAATTGTGAGAAGCTAACAAGACATTATAAAACTTGAGGAAAAGTAGACACCTAAACTGGAGAGGAATCGAGTGAAAGGAAGATAGTTGGAAACCAGGGAAAAATTATGAAGGAAGTGAACGAGAAATTAATCAATGTAAATACACGAGTGAACATGCAACGGGCTTAATAAAACGTGTAGTGGCGCAAAGACACATTGTGACAATAGAAAAATGTGTACAATAATTTTAGAAATAACAATTGTTTAGATTTAAGTAATTATAAAAATGTTTAATTTAATATGTAAGTCAATTGAACTTGTTTAATGTCCGTTTTTGTAGTTAGATTAGATATTGTTTAAAAAGGACGCTGGGAGATGGCAGTTGAATAAATTAATTTTATGACGAGCAGTTTTTGTGCTCATATTTAAATAAAGTTTTTACCTACTTAAATATAATATTTACAAATAAAAAATATACCATCGTGTTGAGCAAGTCTCAGAGCACCTGTGAGAGTGTGGGTAACGTTTTCCCCAACGCAAAGTTATTTCGACAAGAAGCATTCCGAGGTTAGGTTGGCGTTCACCTCAATTTTACGAAGCCGGATTGCAGCTGAGAGGAGCTTTCAGGACCAAGGCTGCGTACTGGTTCACATCAAGGAAGGTTGTAGAACAATGACCAGCACCTCAAACACCGAGGGAACCGTCTCCAGGAGAAGATCCAGTTTGGGACCCCGTCCGAGGAATGAACGGTACCATCTGAAAACTTCAAGGTACTGTAAAAAGTTGATTAACAGTGTGAGGAGCCGGAAATTTGTGTACAAGCTACACCTTACCGTGTCGAATAAGAAGCAGGCGTATTCAAGCCTCCAGCTAAACCATTTTTCCAATAATTAACCAAGTCCAGTTGTGAGGTTAGGTGAAAAATTAACAATCGCTATTATCCAAGCCGCGTCGGTTTGACGTAATAGACAAATTAATCACTGAAACAAAAGAGATTAGAACCGCCAAAGTACTAGAATTCAATTAAATGCCTGTAGTTTGTTCACAATTTTGAATTTCCAAGTCAAAAACGTTTACTGCCAGTAAACAAACCATATTGTGTAATTTGACAGCTGCAGTTTCATTGCGACTGCGTAATTGAAATTAATGCGGGCGCACAGTGACGTACCCAGTTTAAGGTTAAATTCTTCACAAGTTGTCAGGAATCCAACCCTTTGATTTTGAGTTAAGTGTCTACCGATCAAGCGTTTTGAGATTTGAATTGCAGACAGATAAAATATAAAAGAGGGTAAAATTAGTAATTTATTATACAAGACGATAAAGTTAAATTTTATCCACGAGTGAATCGTTTAACGTCGAGACGAAGTCGAGACGTTAATGATTCAAGAGTGGATAGAAATAACTTTATCGTCGTGTATAATACAATATTTTTTTCTATAACAAGAACTTTAACAATTTCAAAAGAAAATAAAGACAGTCCATGACATTTCAAAATGTCAGTAGCTAGACTGGGTTGCCACGATAATGCGAAGCTGTCATATTTAATTTAAACAAAAGTTAGAAAATTAAATTACTTTATCTATCCTTGATGTTAAAGTGCTACTTTATCTACCCTTGCTGTTAAAGTAAAACTTGACCTTTTGTTTTGAGTTGATAAAAGCACACTTTAACATGTGCTATAGAAAAAACTATTTTATTTGAATAAAGTAAGAATACAACAAACTAATTTTACTCAGTTCAAAACTGTAATTTATAATAATAATTGCTGATCTCATATCATTAGCTAATTTATATGTATTAGACCAAACCACAGCATTTTTTAATGGTAAGCCCAACGTGGAGCTACCATAGCCACAGCAATATATTGGACAAAATCATTGTAAAACACCAACAGTCAAACAAACTTTTTTTTCTATTGTAACACTGAGCTTACCTACTGCATTCTTATTTAAAATTTAGTATAGACAAATAGAAAATATCGCAATTCTCTTTAGAAATTATTGAAGCAGAAACTAGAACATTTTAAAGCTTCCGCTTGCCATGAGGACGTAAAATCAATAACGGGCGGTAATTGTTACTTACGAATTCAGGTTTTAACAGAATTGGCCAATTGACATTGTTTTGTAGATATTCAAATGAAGTCATTATACTACCAATTCAACTAAGCCATGCTCAACAGCATAGGAAAGCCTAAAATAGCTTATTTTTGATGTAGATAGATAGAATTTATCTAGCCTTATTAATTTTCATGCAATTTTTTCACACTAATGTGCTACCGGTCAAAAATAAACGATTATTTTCATAAAGAAAGTCGTCGTTGTCGGACACTTCATCTTTGTCAGCACCTCTGCCTAATTGCTACATTGCGTAGGCAGCAACAATTAGGCAACATTTGTTTCTGGCATTTGCGACAACATTTCATTCGTCACCCACGAAAAGATGTCTCTATTATTTCATTTGTTTCGAAACTTGGTGGAATAGCAGAACAACAGGTATCGCTGGTCGCTTATTAAGGACGAAAATCGCTTTTCCAACGTAAATACACTTTGAAACGAACAAAGCGGAAACTAATCCGACTACTACCCCAAATGTAATAACCATAAACTGAATTTTTCAAGCAAATTACGGCGACTGCAAAAGATACAATCACTGCAAAATGCAAAGTATTTTGCTTGCAACTGAGCTTTATTAAAATTTAATAGACCGCGTCTACACTGCAGCTTGGAATCCCAGCACGGAAAGTTTGTTACCGTAAACTATGCGGTTACGTAGAGCGGACCAAGAATTTTCCTCCAACTACCACATAAACTCGTCAAAGGATTAGTTACGCCGACACTCTTGCTGTTTGATGCCACTTAAAACCGACCGTCTTTTTGCTTCCCGAAGGGAGTGCAACCAAGGGAAAACTTTTTCAAGTGTCTCCCGTTTTTAGTAGATCAGCCATAGTTAAATGATTCTTGTTATTCTGAAATTTGTTTGATACGTTTTGCTATGAAAACATAACTAAGACGTCATGTATAGATGCAGAACAAGGACGTTGGCGTTTTATTTTAATTTAGCTGTGCAAGACTGATCTACTGCTTATTTATAACAAAATTTGTAGTAAGTGTTTTAAAATGAATATCTTTAGTTTGAATTTGAACAAAAATGTTGATTGAATATTTTAAATTCAAGGTCTGATTGTCAACTTGCTGTTGCAAATCTGCAATACAACTTTTGAAGGACCGTCTTACAAATATAAGCTTCTTTACTTGAGTAGAAAGAAACCCAATTTAAAAAAATACAAAAAATGAGAAAAGAAGGTCATCAAGCAGTAGAAAGCTGTTTATAAAATACAATATTGTGAGTGGCAGGTTTGATCTAAAACTATACCAGTTACATGTTGAACTCGGGTCTGGTACACTTTTAACAACTTATGGATGATGTGATTTTTGTTACACCTCGGATCTATTTGCTAAGTCACAGGCCAGCCATAAAAATGCACTCAATTTTTTAAATAATTTTAGATATTAACACTGGGCAACAACCGTACGTAAATATTCTTCAAAACGTGTCCCATCTTGTCGTTCACTCCGCCATCTTACACCTTCAGTATCACCAACCTCCAGTAACAAAATTATAGCTTTTAACTTCCCTTTCACGTTATTGTTATTCTCCTTAGCATAGAATTTCGGCTTACACCGCGTAGTATTTGTATATGAACACCCAGCATATTTCTGGCTTAATGTGCCTTGCACCTTGTGAAGTCGAGCAAAAACCCGCGCGATGGCCATGCTCTTTGGTGGCTCGTGTTGTTTGAGTATCTTGAGAACGAGGATACTTAGGCAGATTTGGCCGTTTTGCTGTTTGTGCATCCATATTCACTAACGTTTCGCAAGGCCTTGCAGCTTGCATCATCAGAGTGAAAGTCGCGACTTTCACTCTGATGATGCAAGCGGTCTAAGCCGAAATTCTATGCTAAGGAGAATAATTCGAGTAACCGCGAAAGCGTCAAACAGTACACGTTATTGTTATTTCGTAGTTTTCTTTAGAAACGACAAAATTCAATTATTTACTTATGCATGTCAAGAGATATCATTTTTGAGTGAATATTATGTGTTCTTCGTTCAATATTTTTTATTTGGGTGAAATGGGCAAGACACAAGTGTATAGAATACTTACGAGCTATTCTAAAAAAGACAAAATATTCACACCCTGTACGAAGCGTTTATACACATACGCAGAAATGGTTTTTCAAATCTGTTATCGGCAGATTCCGTTCTAATACCGAGCCAGTGTATAAAAATAGAACCCTGGATGAATACAACTGGCCGAAGTTTCATTATTCTTGCTTCAATTTATCTGTGAAATGCTGACATCAGTGTCACTTGAACGTCAGATAACACTCCATCTATATGTAAAGTATGACAGTAAGGTGTGCTATTCTGTGGACGTTTTAGCTTTAATAGCAGAATTGACCTTTCTAGATGAAGAATTTTCAGTATTTATACATATTGAAAAGTTATTGTTGTCGAACGAAGCGGGATGTAGAATACTGATACACGTATGGACAACAATAACACTTATTTTTTATTTGAGAACGCAAATCAAATAAACATACACGAACATATATATAAGTAGCAATGGTGCAATTATATAAAGAGTACATGAATACAATACTGCGGAAACTGTAGCTGAACGAATAATCCGGAGTCTGTCGTAAATATGTTTAACTGAGGGAATTAACTGGAATCTGACCAACTTCTTATCTGAATGCTCAAAGAATTACGACAGAATGCTCAATACCCAATGAATGACTACGCAATGCTCCAAATTATATAGCCCTCGTTTACGCAAGTAAAAGGGTTTTATGGTGAAGGAATCCATAGTGTTCTTGAGATACAATGCACTATTGTCCTGTGCCTAGGAAGCTAGGATCTCGAAATTCGGACCTTATTGGGGACTTTTCTGCCAGTTACGTCAATCTTTATTACTCGCCTTGGGTCCGCGGGTGGCCACTGTGGGATATGGCCGGAACTCGGACTCGCCTGTCATGGAAATAGGTTGAAGTGCAGCTACGTGCCATAGAGATGGATCTGTTGCATCTCGCAGATGACGCAATTACTTCGCTTCTGGTATGGTGTCCTTTGCATTCAGAAGGGTTGTATAGGATTCAGTTGTCTCGTAATGCCCGCAGTTTTAGAGATGCTGGAATGCTCGACATTAAGTGCAATCGTGGAAGTAATTTGTCACGTTAGACATGAAGTTGCACTTCGTGTCACGTATTAATTTGACCCACAGATGTCACACCGATTTGCACATTTTATTGAAGCCTTTGTGTGCCTTTGGCAAGGCGATGTATGTTGGCGCACGATTTGGTAGCTCCGCTATTATGGTAATTGGAATTCTTAAGGGCTTAAAAAGGGGAACTATTTTGAAGTTTATGTAAAAAGGGTGTTCTAACTCCTGGCAGATTTTACTTTCCGCGCACCTTAACGACAATATCCCACTGGTGCCTCTCTATAATATTCATGGTGTGGTGCGTATATTCGCTATAAACAAGTAAATCAAATGTTTACGCAATGTAGAAGAGAAGGAAGATGCTGATTTCGATGGCTTTCACGGCCGTTGTCATTATAAAACACAACTCTCGGGAGTGGAGTTTGTCATTGTTAAGGTAGAACTCAACGTTTCGCTCAGTTTTATAAAGGGCTTCTTCAGGAGTGAGAAGCAAAAGAGCATGGTAATTCAACGTATAAACCACACCAAATAGGAAACGTTGAGTAAAAACGAAGAGGGAACAAAGTTTTAGAAATGAGCTGCATCGAAGGAAGAGGGCAACCGTAGTTTCGACTAAGGGTGTAAATATTTGCAGAGAATAACATCATCATCAAAAAGGATTTAATTGCCGATATCCAAGACTGGTAATGATACGAGACCTGACTGAAACAACGCCGCTGTTCAGAGATACGGGATTTTACGCCAGTGTACACCACATTACTGGAGAACACCTTTTGATGATATAATGTTCAATTTATCTTTGTGTGAAGAGAGAGTATGTTCTGAGATCTTGCTCGGAAATTGGAACACCGTTTTGATGTTCTGTTCAGAACGATTCCCCGAGATTTGGGTGGTTGTAGACGGAGACGGCGTGGTTAACACATCGAGTTACCGTACTCTTTTCCATCTCATTCGATACGTTGAATACTTCTAGATACTTCAACAATAACACAGTCCATACGGAAGTCATTCGTTCCGTAAGGATCATGTTTTTCCAAGTCCTCTACAAATGTTTCATTTGTGAAATGTTATTTCGTCAGAATGATTGTAATTTTAAAGGTAATGTATTAATTTATTTCGAGTGTTTTAAGCGTTTAATGAGAAATACTCGATTTTCAATGTTCTAGTCGATATCAATAATGTATTCTCTTCTCAATGGGAATTTATGAATGTTTCGATGGAGTAGTGTAATAAATGGTGGCTTATAATATAAGGCTATTTCAGAACGGATGTTAATTTATATACCTCTTGCTGTATTTTTCGCATTATTAAATTCGTATTCTGCAGGGCTCTTAAAAACAGCTGGAAACGTCTGTTCCGAGCCTTTATTCAGAAGTTCCTGGAGTCGCTTGCCGAAACACCGAAGCCTATAGATGCTTTTTGCGAAAGCTTTTACTGCTGCGTGCGCGAAGTAGTCATAATTATAATTTATGTCACAACGACATTGTAAGCTACTGCTCTAACAAGCAAGAGCCTTTTTGTTTCGAGCGAATATTTCTGTCAAACAGCGGCGTTCGGCATTCTGCGCGATCGTTACCTTTAGTCCTCCAATGCTTCCGACCATATTGAATTTTATGAATTTACAAACCTATTTCTTTATTGATTTGCTTTGCGTAAAGGGAACTGGCAACTCTCTGACTGGGCAGAGGTTATCCCATTTCGCCTGTGGGCTATTTTGGCGAACCGTAACAGTTTTGTTTTAGGGAAACACTCCCATAACGCTTTCCCCGGTACTTGTTGATACGAGACTTGTATGAGCCGTACAAAATAGATTGCATGTATCGTGGTATGAAGAATTTCAATTGAGGCAAGTTCTCATTGCGTATTCCCTGTTCACGCTTTTCCGAGTTACTCATCTCACGCTAACAGCGTCCGTGCACCAATTCCACCCCCTTCGGCTGATATTGGGTCTTACAGTTCGCCCCTGCTGGCAAAATAAAGATGTAGTGGTTCATCGTCCTACGCGTCTGTCATTCCAGACACTTCTGTTCCGCTGTTACGGACGCGAATCCAACTTTTTCGAGCACTAAAACCGGGAAGCGCCCGCAGGACTTTTCTCCGAACTTTTCGCCAAAAAATTAATTCTCGCAGTGGTCGAGGAATTACGACCTGCTCCACATGTCATGTCACCCCCAGAAATAATAGAAACGAGATGGAAGGGGGCCGTCATTAATTAGTTAAGTTCAGCTGCGCATAACTCCGCGGATTAGTAAATGGCGAACGCATTATTGCTGTTCCTCAGCGTAAAGGTTATTATCGCGGACGCGATGAGGTACCGAATCGCTGAAAAATATTAACCAACTCGTATTTCACTCCGTCCGCAGTATTCCCGACTGTAAATTTTCTGAATTTCTTTACGGTAAAATTTCAAACAGAAAATGCGTTTGACGCTTATTTATGGCGACAGGAACGTCGTCACCATCCGAATTGGGATTGACTGTAACAAAAGTAAAGAAGCTCATTTGAACAATTATCAGTCAACATCTTATGTAGGTATTTTTTCGGACTCTGTGATAAGGTAGACATGCATATTTTAGAAATTTTCTTCAAAATTAGCATGTTCCTATTTTTTTTTGTTCTAAACGGGCGACGCATATGATTAATCACAAATAACTTTCTTTAGTTTGTAATGTACTAACGTGTTTGTCGGCCTATAAAATGCAAGGAAATATAGAAGAGAAAGTCAAAAAAGACGTCTGAGGAGGGAAAAATAATAATCATCATTATCAGCGTTTAACTATTCCATTTCTGGACATACGCCTCCCCTAGTTGTTTCCATGATAGTCTATTTGTAGCTGCTTCCATCCATTGTGTACCAGCTATTTTTACTAAGTCATCCCTCCATCGGGCTCTTGGTCTTCCTCGGCTTCTCTTCCCAGTACGTGGCCTCCATTCGGCCACCTTTCGGCTCCACCTTCCATCCTCTCGCCTCATAATATGCCCAGCCCACTGCCACTTCAGAGATGCTACTCGTTTTGCTACGTCTTCCACTCTTGTTTTGTTGCCAATATATTCGTTTGTTTTTCTATCCTGTAGCCTTAGTCCTAGCATAGCTCTCCATCTTTCTTTGCGTCACTTTTAGTTTTTCAATGTTTGTTTCTGTGAGTGGCCAGGTCTCTGCCGCGTAAATAAGAGTAGGCAACACACATTGGTCGAATACTTAACTTTTAGATGTTGAGGTAGGTTTGCCTTGAAGACATTTCTTAATTTTCCGAATGCCGTCCAAGCCAATTTTATCCTTCTGATCACTTCCGCTGTCTGCGCCTTTTCTGACATTGTTAGTGTCTGTCCCAAGTATATGTATTTCTCCAGTAGATCTATTTGGTTGTTATCTATGTGGACTGGTCTTCCTTCTTCTGCGTTGGTCGTTATCTTTGTCTTTGATGAGTTCATGTTCAGTCCAACCTTCCTTGAGGCGTCATGAAGTTGTAAGATCATTTGTTCTAGCTGATCCATGTCATTTGATATAACTATGATATCATCAGCGAATCTAAGATTTGACAAGTATTCGCCGTTTATATTTACACCTTTTTCGTCCCAGTCTAGTGTCTTAAAGACGCCTTCCAGTAAATTAGTGAAGAGTTTTGGCGAAATTCTTAAATATCAGGATAACTCTAATAAACATTAACCAAAATGATAAAATTATGAAATTTTTAATAATACGTACTTTATATCTTTATTTAATAGCATAAGGTTTAACAAAGTGAACCTCACACAAAATAGGTAATCATAGTCTCCTTTACCCTCATAGTTTATACTGTGATTCAGTTGAAGATTATCAAGCAAGTACTGAGGAAAACCCTGATTTGAAAATGCAACCGCTATAAGCTATGAAAATTTATGGAAATAAATATTAGACATTCAAGAAGCCTCGTAGCGCAGTTGGGAAAGTGCTAGGCTTGCATTAAGCAAGTCCTCGGTTCGAATCCCTCGGGGGCCGGATTTTTTCCGCAGCTTTGGCGATTGGAATCGGTATCGGTGAGACCATTCACAGTTGGGCTACAAATTAACTGTGCTGTCCTCAGAACCACAGACCTAAGAGATAGAGTAACAATACATACATATTAGACATTCTATATCATTTCATAATACATGTTCAAATTCTTCTCAGCACGTTGTTCTATGCCTCTACTTCTACTAATACTTGAAACGTTAGACTATCCGGAGAATGCCATAGGTACTCTAAATCTTAAATTATATTTACTGTCTACCTGCTTCAATATAGTTCTATACTGCGTATTACAATTTGCTATTTTATGTGTACATATGCAGGATGTTAATGAAAACTGTTGGACACCTTCTTGGGAGATACTCTTCTTATGAAAGTAGACAGATAGATCTAGAACTGCATTAGTGAAAGTTGCATTTTTACTTTTAGACTTCTTTGCAAATCAAAAACTAACAATTGGGTCTCAAGTTCAAACTAGCCATGATGTAGTTCAAATCCTCACATAACAGACACTAAATTCTATGTATATATCGGTACTGCGGGTACATAGATATTTTAGTGTCACAGAAAAAAATTGTACTTGATTTGTATGGAAGCATTCAATAATTTCCGAAATGAAGGTTAATGAAATAATTTTAAGCTAACAATTTATGGACATTTTTTAAATATAGATCTATCATTTGGGATACCGTGGTCTATAATTCGCGTATTCCCCTGAAATTACTATTTACTAGTAATATTTTTGTTAAAATGCCGTAATGAATTTTCCAATTTCGAAATGACAAGTATGGTTTGTCTTTACGCTCAATTGCATAATGAACATCATCATTATCTTTAGCCTATTTTACCTTTCGGTATAGAGGATCGTTCATAATATCTTCAAACGCTTTTATCTCGGAAACCATTGCATTTTTCCACACAAATCAATTAGGTACACTTTTTTATATCAAATGAAAATATCCATTAAAATAATGTACCTGAGATACCAAAAATGTAGAGATGGAAAACATCACCCTTATTGTCAGGTAGGGTAACTAGCTCCGCTCTACACATAGATATAAAGTCAGTTAGAAGATCTGTTAACTGGCCACCTCTTTCGTGCGATTTGACGCCGTTAGATAATTTTCTTTGAGGATATGCAAAGTCGCATGTCTAAGTCGATAAACCGGAAACAATTGAGCACTTGGAAGCCAACATTCGACGCGTTATTGCCGAAATACAGCCTCATTTACTGCGAAGAGTGTGTGAAAATTGGACCTCCAGATTACGTCATGTACACGCCAGCCGCGACGGTCACATGCCCGAAATCATATTCAAACATAAATGCCATAAAATTATCTTTCAAATAAAGCCAATTTCATGGATATTAAAAAAATTTTTCTGTGTTTTATTTCAATTTAAAGTTCTCCCACTCTAAAAAACACCCTTTAGTAACATATGGAACCTAGAGACCTGGGTTCTTACTAAGGAAATAATTAGCAAACTAAAAGTTCACCAAAGAGCAATAGAGAGATAAATATTAGGAATCACATTGACCATAAGACAAAGAACAAAAGCAGGAGATGTCATTAGACGAGGAGCGTCATTGAAACGGGAATGGGCAAGACACTTGGCCAGAGGAGAAGACAAATAGAGTGGAAAGGTAATCAGATGAAGGACATAGGAAGAAAAACGAAAAGTAAGAAGTCCCCAGATGAGATGAAGCGACGATATTAAAATCGAGAAAAGTGGAGGAATAAGAGGCAAGCATAGCGAGTGACAATGAGATCAAGGCCAAATCTCTATCTCCTTTACTTATCAACGGATTTGGATGAAACTTGGTACAAGGATATTAAACACAATTTAGGATTGACAGACAGATATAATCAAAATTGTCCACTTTCTGTTTCACCGGAACTGTCATTAACTTTGATTTTTTAAATGGATCACTATTTTGTTTATTCGAACGACAGTGTTGCCAAGTTTGCTTACACAAGAATATTTGAAAAATTAATTAAACATTTTTCAGTTTTACATAAAATAAAATAATGCATGATGCGTATCGTTAGATCGCTAATTAAATTTTCTATTTAATGACATGGTGGCCCTTGGTAGGTGCCATTTAAAAAAAGACTTTTTTTCTTAAAATACGTGTTTAGGAAAAGTTATTCGTTTATGAAGGATTTGT
Source organism: Agriotes lineatus (assembly GCA_940337035.1). Classification (NCBI taxonomy): domain Eukaryota; kingdom Metazoa; phylum Arthropoda; class Insecta; order Coleoptera; family Elateridae; genus Agriotes; species Agriotes lineatus. The sequence goes on along the minus strand of OW679194.1, from coordinate 50,125,020 downwards.
TATTGATCTAATTGATGAAATAGCTATTATTGTGAGTTACTAGAGTCAATTAAAACTGATTTTCTCCAGTCAAGGCCTTACATGATAATAATTAAATGTAGAAAATAGTATATTATGTTATTAGGAGCAAAAGTTATATTTTATATGGCGAGGCTGGACGGTTTATCTGCCGAGCTTGCGAGGCAGATAAGTACAGCCGAGCCACATAAAGATACTTTTGCTCCGAATAACATATAGTATTTTTTCTTCAAACGTTTTTATAACAAATTATTTACAACTTTGTGAACAAAATTCGAAGAAAATTACTTGACGAGCGGCAGATAAAGTTGTCAGCGGCAGATAATAACTTTATCTGACGCTGACGAGCGGCAGATAAAGTCGTCAGCGGCAGATAATAACTTTATCTGCCGCTCATCAGCGGCAGATAATATTATCTGCCGCTTGGCAATAAAGTGACAGTTTAGCATCATCAATCCAGCAGTATTATGCCATATTTTACTGCCGTTTGAAGAAAAAAGATTTTTTGTTTACAAAAATTGAAAATTTAGCAAGAGTATCGTATGTAATTTGATCCGTACATTCCGAAAATAATAAAATTTACAGACTGGTCCATTTAAAAAAATTAAGTTAATGGCATTTCCGGTGAAACCGGAAGTTGACCAATTAACTACGTTTACTCGTCAATTAGAAATTATGTCTAGTGTTCACGTGTCAAATTTCATCCAAATAAATTCATAAAGGAGATATAAGCATGACTCTGCTCCCATTCTCACCTGGTATATCCAGATGATAGGAAACGGCAGTAAAAAGGAGAAGAAGAAGAAAGAAATGTATCAACAGAGAACATATTGCCAAAATTCAATCTGAAATTTCCCTCTAAAAGATGTAGTTAGCTTAATGACCGGCGACTGCGGAGGTGTCTGAAATTTTAAACAGATGTTAAATTCTGAAAGATGTTCATGTAGATCCAGTTCATAGTTTGAAGATTTAATTGTGATAAAAGGCACATCGAACTCTTCTTCATCAAGAACAGTAAAAATATTTCGTTAAAATCATAACTAAATGTGGCCTTCCGTTTGTTGCTTCACACAAAGGTAAACAATAGGATTGAAAGGCAATTAGTTTGTTTGTCTTACCTTTTTATAGAAATGCATGTAAAGAAAGAATATAGAGATGCAGTAAAAATTACATTCTCGTATACCGGGTGAAAATGAGACCAGGGTCATGTCTCTATCTTCTTTACTTATCAATGAATTTAGATGAAGTTTTATACAAGCATACTAAACATAATTTTGGATTGACATACAAGTATAATCAAAATGGTCGACTTCCGGTTTTAGCGGAAATAACAATAACTTTGATTTTTTAAATGGATCACTCTATATATTTTATGTTTTTCGCAATCTACGACTTAAATTACATACAACAATATTGCCGAATATGCTTAGGTATTACACATTATTATTTAAAAAAAAATCTTCCATTTTAGATAAAGATAAAGTATTGCAAGATGCATACGTTAGATTGGTAATTAAATTTGCTGTTGAATGGCAAGATGACACCTAGTAGTGCCATTTAAATAAAGTGAATTTTTCTTAAAAAACGTGATTAGCAAATTTTGTCCTTTTATTAAGGGTTTGTTGTTGACTTCATTGATAAAATAGTTATTATTATTAGTTGCTAGAGTTACTTAGAACAGATTTCACACAGTTACGGCCTTCTAGGGTGAAAAATAAAATTTTTTGTTTAAAAAATGAAAATGCTGCAAGATCGTTATATGCACTTTGATTCGTAGATTCCGAAAAACATAGAATATACAGGGCAATCCATTTAAAAAATCAAAGTTGGTGTCATTTCCGGTGAAACCGGAAATGGGCTATTTTAACTATATCCGTCGGTCAATCAGAAATTATGTTTAGTATCTTTATATAAAATTTTATTCAAATCTATTCATAAATAAAAAAGATAGAAGCATGGCCCTTGTCGCGATACGCCCAAAATCGGGGTAACTGGCAATCCTTTTAGTTAAAATACACTTATACACGAAGACCAAAGCTACTGTTGCGAGATTAATAAGAACACTTAAGTACAAATACTTGCATGTATTTTTCTGCTGTTTACAGAACACTTAAGTTTAATACCGTTGCTTCTTAACTTTACTTATTAACATCTTATTAACTAACTAAATTCTAAGTCCAGTTTGATCAAGAAAACTCGGTAGGCGTTTACAAATTTCCAAATAAGCCTATCAGAGCAGTTCTAAATTTTGGACTTTTGGCATGTACATACGGACGTGACAGTTCATAATAGTCCTATGAATTTGACAAATTTGAAGCTTTCACACACTAAAATTTGTCAAGCGCGACCCCTCCCAAATTATCGCTAATAAAGTTTTACAATTCTACTAAAAGAATATGCTTCCGCCGGCACGTAATTTTTATGATCGAGTTGCAACGGTTGCACTCCTGACCACGTCTAGTTAAGTTAATTTAATAAAACTTATGCACCTGTGAACGTTGATTGGCATACTCATTTGACATGTATATATATAAAATTGCTGTTAACCATTAGAAATTATATATGGATTCAGAAAAGGTTTGTATCTTTTTGACATAGATTTATGGTGAATTTATAGGCAGAAACGTGAAAATTTCTTTTATAAAGATAACTTTAGGGGTTTTAAGTAGTGATGGGCATAACCGGACAATTTTCATAACCGAATTATTTGCATTCGAATGATATTAATAACCAAATAATTATTTGAATAATAATTCGAATAAATTTTGGCTCTCGATTCGTTTCGATTTCGCCGGTTTGCCGGTTAGGCGGTTCAGCGACATCTGCATTCTGCATCGGCATCGTAACTTGCAGATAGCAGACGAACTCAGTTAATCGTTAATTATAATAATTGTATAAATGATTTTTATTTGATTTCTAAGGAGTTTAAACCATTGAGAATAGCTATATCAATACTAATCATAAAGAAATTATAAATATGCGACTACAAAGTATCTATTGAATCTATTCTTAGTTCCTAAAATTCTCTAGTAACCACCCTTCCCTTTTCGCTTACACATCCTACCGGTATATTTTAGAATCCATAATTTATCTACGTTCAGCCTTCCGCGGTTCTAAGGACGCACACTTAAAATTGTAAACATCGAAATCCACTTCTTGTCCCACGTTCATATCATATGACGACGGATGGGCATCGACTGCTCCGTTATTAAAAATTAAATATAAATCTGTTACGATATTGGAAAATCTTATTTCGCTTTCTGTTTATCCCTATTAGGCATAATCAACCGCGTTTCGAAGCAAAAATTTAGGCCGTTATAAATTAATACCAACACAGCTTCGGCAAATCTCATACTCAGCAGAGCGTTATCTTTAATAGGAACGGCCCCATAAATTTATCTCGTCGACTGGGAGTCTGAAATGTCTTAATAACATCAACAAGCAGCCGCGAGCCTCACTTGGGTCAATCTAAGTACATACGTAGAAAAGGTCTTGTCAACTTGCCATATTTCAGCGACCACAAATGTGCAGTGAAGCAAGGGAGAAAAGTGTAGAGCGAGACGCTCAAATGGTGTTTTCAGTTTAATCTGCCTTGCTTATGGTTATGAGTTATGAATGACTTATTATTTACAGAATTTCGGTCACTCGCAGGTCACTGAGATACGGCACGTAGTACGTATCAGAATGAGGTTATTTTTCATTCGAATACTTGGAACGAAAACCGAGTTACACAGGTTATTTCAATAACCGGATAACCGGTTATTTTTCATTCGAATAAGCCCATCACTAGTTTTAAGAACAGAAATGCGTATTTACGATCCTTCAGTGTAGTAGGTTTACATTTTTCTATCGGAAGTCTCTTATAGAAGCTTAGGAAGTGGTTTAGCTGCTAAAACAAAGTTGACTGTTTTTTATGTATTTTGAATTGACTTCTTGATAAAACCGATTAGAAGAAGAAATAATAAAAAGATAGACGGTCTTTCAGTAGATGGCCGTTGTTGGAGTAACTACATTTCTGTCGCGATTGAAAAAACGAATTTTAATCATGCATTTTACAGTGAAAGACATATAAAGGACTTTGCATTTGAAAGACAGGCCTTTCATCAACTAATGGATGCACAAATAAGAACGATACCAAAGCAGGCAGAGTTTATTTACATAGATATTGAAAAATCTGTGCATAAAGGAGTATCATATTCTTCCATACTGGGGCGGAGAAATGGGAATTGATTTTGACGAAGCCCAAAAATTGGAATTTTGGTGCTTTGATCGATGCGTTACGTTAGACTACGATATTCGTTTATTATGAGAACTGATGGAAAACGTATATTTTCTTCGCATCGAATGCCTTTGCAAGCAACAGGTTGTGACGTTAAGTAATTGAACGCGAAAACTTGCATTATGATAAATATTTATTTTTGGAGGCGTTCGTGCAAGGCGTATAATAAACAACTGGTTTGGTTTAAAATTATTAATGTGAGAACTGAAACTGAAATGGCATGTGCAAGAGAACAATCTATTTAATAGACCGTATGGCTTGTGTTTCTGTAGAAATATCCATCACAAGAATTATCTCATTCCAATGATGAGAACTGTATAAACTTTTAATTTATTGTACCCAGAATAAGTTTTTTTTTAATTTACGGTGTCCTGAGAGAAACACCTAAAAATATGTTTTGCCTCCACAAATTATATTCTCTAAAGATAGATATATGGTCACTAGTTTCTTTTTAACTGTAATAGTGATGGAGCTAGCTTGCAAACTAGATGAAATATGGCCAACTGTACTGGAGATATAATGAGGTATTGGAGATAAATCTTGAGAAACTTAAACTATCTCTAAAGTATTTACAAAAGCCTCAGGATAGATCGTCTTTTAAAGGAAAGGTTTGCTCAAAGTGGTATCGTGACCAAGGTTGATCCCGCCACGAATTTATATTAGCTAATTTTCATATTTTGCTTCACGACCTGCAGGGTGAACGCGTGTTTGGGGCTCTCCTAAATTTTAATTTGGCGCATAATTCAATTACTTTTATCATAAAAATTCGCGGCTTTCCGTTGCATCCACTAGGGCCCGCCCTAGACAGGGTTATTAAGTTGTAACGGTTTTCGGGCAAGGAGTTTTTATACCAAAGGGTTGCGTGGCACCGGGGTTCTCCGATGTAATGGTTGCTGTTTGGGGAAAGGATTGCTGGGAATTCAGATTTAGGTGTGCTACGGTACGAATGGCCCGTGCGGGAAAGACAATGGCAGAATTTCACTGCTCCAAAACATCTTGTAATGTCGGAAGGTGAAGACGAATTCGGTGTTTGGCATGATTCCCAACTGCTCCAGGTAGTCGATTTTTGTAAATTTCGTGTTCGCATTTGTGCTTCTAGAGGTTGCCGCCCTTTGATTCCACGGTGAGTTTGCTTTGGATTTGTGGTCGATCTTCGACGGAATTTTTTTAAGAAAGATTTCTGCATCGTTTTAAATGGAGCGTTGAAAGAGCAATAAAAATTATATGGCATAGTGAAATGCGCAGTCCATTTTAAAATATCGTCGATCGTTTATTGTGCATATAAAAGACGCCATTAAATGGTTCTAGTAAACGCCGGATGCAATCCATGTTATTAACGGGAAAGTTCGTTGGAAGGCTATGCTGTGCAAGGAGCCTTTGATTGAGATTTCCTGTGGGATTTAGAGTGTCCTACAATAGTTATAAAGTAAGTACCCACTTATTTGCTGATGCAGTAAAATGTAGAACAAATGCAACGCCAGCAGTAATTTTTACAGGTATATTGCACGTATCAGCGAATTTAGAATGTTATTTACGGTTACGTTGGCTATAATGTTTCTAATAGTCGACAGACAATTTATTTTCTACTAAAAGTTTTATCAATGAACTAAACTACACACGTTAGGTATATGATGGTGAATGTTTATTTTTAGTCAAATTTGTCCGTATATAAACAATAAATTCTTTGTGCAAATCGCATTCCGATAGATCGCCTATAGATTGAGTTGTAGTATGACACCTTAAATGCATCTTCAACAATTTCATATTATCGACAATTTGATTCAAACAAACAAAAATGTAAGAGTAATTTAAGATGTTTTGGGTTTAAAATTTAAAATACATGTTTGGTACAGTGGAGAAGTACATGTTCCAAGAAAAAATATTGAACCGGCGATATGGTATATATTCAAAACAACGTACCTCTGAAGGTAAAGGAATTTGATTGTAAAAACACATTCGTTTTTGTTTGTCTCAGTATTTTTCACGACAAAAAATTTAAAATATTAATTTACCAATTTTTCGGGTTAATCTCTCCCCGTAAAAAAGTAAAAATATGCACTTCGCTTTTACTGCGAATTGGTTATTATTAAACCCGGCAGTGCTGAAATATTTTGTAAATTACATTTAAGCAGTCAGAAATTTTACGGGCGAATGCGTAAAGCCCTTGTAATAGTTATATATGTACCCAGGGCGTAAGAAGGCGTTTATGGCCTGCGGCGTGAAAATTAGAGCACAAGGCGTAACTGCGAGCAGACCTAAATATTTAGAATTACAACCAGATGTATAGTCTTATGTCTCATACACTGAAACTTTTTTAAAAATTATTCACAGAAGGATATATCTAAAACTAGAAATAGATATCAGTGATTCACAATTCGGTTTTCGCGGTAACGTGGGAACAAGAGAAGCATTGTTTGCATTCAATGTGCTTACCCAGAGATGCTTAGATGTCAATCAGAGTCTCGACGTATGTTTCATAGACTACAACAAGGCCTTCGACAAAGTGCGACACGATCTACTCATCGAAATCCTCAAAAGCAAAAAACTAGATTATCGAGATATAAGATTAATATCCAATCTATATTATAACCAAAAGGCAGTAATACGAGTAGGAAATGAAACATCAGAAGAAGTTGAAATACAGAGAGGAGTTAGACAAGGCTGTGTATTGTCACCCACCCTATTCAATGCCTATGCGGAGGAAATAATGAAAAGAGCCTTAGAATCTGAAACAGCAGGATAAAAATTAATGGAACACCAATAAACAATATAAGGTATGCTGACGACACCGTGATCACAGACAACTTAAAAGATCTAGAGAGGTTAATGAACAAAATATGTGACTATAGTGAAGAATACGGTCTATCCCTTAATATCAGAAAAACAAAATTTATGAAGATCAGCAAAAACAACAATACCAATGACATCTTAAGAATTAAAGGCGAACAGCTCGAAAGAGTTACAAAATACACTTATTTAGGAAGTTTAATAACAGAAAGTAACGACTACACAGCGGAAATAAGATCTAGAATTGAAAAAGCACGAAGTAGCTTCAGTAAAATGAAAAGAGTCTTTTGCAGTAAAGATCTGTCCCTGTCACTGAAAATACGGCTGGTGAGATGTTATGTATTCAGTGTTCTTTTATATGGAATGGAAGCTTGGACGTTAAACCAGACCGCAATGAATAAACTTGACTCTTTCGAAATGTGAATTTATAGAAGAATTTTGAAAATATCTTGGATGGACAGAATCACGAACGTCGAAGTATTACGAATAATGGGAAAGGATAAAGAAATATTACATAGTGTCAAGGAGAGGAAGCTCCGCCCAGCGGGTCATACAGTAATTTATTTTCCACTCAAATATAATTTGGCTATATCTATGATACAAAGTATATGAAGCAGTTCATAACGCCCTAGAACGTTATGTCCTCTCCTTGTAAATATGCTTACCTGTTACTTACCTGAATTGTGTAAAATAAAAAAAAAATAGTGAGCTCGCTCTTTACGCCCTAGAGCGTTAGGAACTGCCTTTCAAGCATTTTCAATTTATTTGCGTATTCAAGGTGGAAAATGTATCAAGTATTTATAATTTATACTATACTAGGACAACATTGTCGTACCGTTACCATATACCGAAAGGTCTATTGATGTCCGCAGCTTTATTCTGAAATAGTTCAGGTACCTACAACTAAATAATCAAGGAAAAAAATGTAGAACTGGCAAGCAAATCAAACTGCACCTTTTAATGTGCAATTTAAAAATAATTACAAGCAACTAATATCTTGTTAAGCATAGACGAGTATTAAGGGAAAACTTTCATAGAGTGGGGCACAGAAGAATCAGCTCGTTGTGAATAACGTAAAACCAAGGTTGAGTGTGTACCTGTACATCAAGATTTATAAATGTTGACTAGATATATATTGTATTATTATGTTGGACTCAGATGCTAAATTCGCTCAATTGTCGAAATGGAATGAACATCCATTACTTTTTTTTATACAGCTTTAAATCAAATGCACTCATACAATAGGATTGATTTTTGACGCATATCAACAAGGCGCAAAGCCGACTTTTTGATACAGTTTTAAGTTTTTTTTCGATATTTAATCTTGAATTTTTTCGATTGTTATTGCCCAACTATATTTTTATAAAAGACTGGCATTATAGCATAGATGTTCGCGTAAATATATTTATAAACAAATGATTGATCGCGTGAAAAATGATGTCTCCATATATCTATATGATGAAGAAACGTCTAAATTTATAAAGCCCCTATTATAACGGACGCATAATATATTCTGTTATAGGGGTTGACGAGTTAAACTTAGTGCCAATATAAACGTACGCCATTATTGAAGAAAATGTGATTAAAGATAAAAAATGTTGGTTTTCAATATTCGGAAATAGGTATTCGAGCGAAGCTTGACTTTCACGCTTCATTCAGGAATTCCTACAGCGATTACAATATATTCTTATGATTTTTATCAGTAATAATGTATTACGGGCAAAAGCACGTGATTGGTTGAATTTTGAAAAATCATGGCATTTGATTGGATAATAAGAGATGCGGGAAATAGTCAAGGGTAATACCACAAGCAGTGGATATATTTTTGACAAATATTTTGTCCTTTCCATGTAAATTATTGCGTTTAAATTTCACGATACAAAATCACATCAAAAATGTCACGAGCCGAAGGCGAGTGACATTTAAATGTGATTTTGTTGAGTGAAATTTGCAATAATTTCTATGGAAATGGCAAAATATTAAAAAATATATATATATTCACTTCGAGTGGTATTTGGGACGACTATTTAACAATATTAATACATAACGATTAACTTTATTGAGAAATAATCCAACAATTAATATAATAAATTATTCATCCTCAATTAAATTCAGCGAAATACTTCCAAAACATAGAATTTTTAAAATTTTTAAAACAGCCACACAGTTTGTTGGGGTTTAGTGTTACGTAACCTAGCGATATCACTAAGGACAGAACATCGTTGCTAAGCGATACTTCGCAACAAGGCTATTTATTGTTTGAGTACGTACATTGTTTTGTGAATATTTTGCATGGTGCCCAATATTCAGTGATATACTGCTGTTATTGGTTGAAAAAAGCAAATGTCTGCAATGTGATTGGCTTATATGTTATAGCGTTGAATAGTCAAGGGTAATACCACAAGCAGTGGATATATTTTTGACAAATATTTTGTCGTTTCCATGTAAATTATTGCGTTTAAATTTCACGATACAAAATCACATCAAAAATGTCACGAGCCGAAGGCGAGTGACATTTAAATGTGATTTTGTTGAGTGAAATTTGCAATAATTTCTATGGAAATGGCAAAATATTTAAAAAAAATATATCCACTTCGAGTGGTATTTGGGACGACTATTTAATAATATTACTACATAACGATTAACTTTATTGAAAAATAATCCAACAATTAATATAATTATTCATTCTCATCTAAATTCAGCGGAATACTTCCAAAACACAGCATTTTATAATTTTTAAAACAAGCCACACAGTTTGTTGGAGTTTAGTGTTACGTAACCTAGCGATATCACTAAGGACAGAACATCGTTGCTAAGCGATACGTCGCAACAAGGCTATTTATTTTTTGAGTACGTACATTGTTTTGTGAATATTTTGCATGGTGCCCAATATTCAGTGATATACTGCTGTTATTGGTTGAATAAAGCAAATGTCTGCAATGTGATTGGCTTATATGTTATAGTGTTGAATAGTCACTTATATATAACATGTGAGCAAATGAAAACGAAATCAAGCTTAGATATTACTTCTGATGTTTTTCATTTAAAGGTAACTGTTATTATAATAATAGAAGTGTCAAGTTGTTTTAATTATCACATTTTAAATTACACATGTGTAATCAAGAACAAAAAGTTTTTATACTCGAAATGATTGATGTAGCAGATGTAATATTGTGACACATACATGACACTCGGTGACAGTTATGCAATAGTTTAGTTTTAGGTTATGTACGTGTATTTCATTCTAGAACATCAACATAATGTGAATTAATAATCGACATATGTTTCAGTTTTCGTTTGCTGACATGTTATAGTTTCTGATAAGTGATGGACCAATAAAAAATAATTGGGCAAGTTATGGTAGAAACGGTTTTGTGTTACGGGAGCGAGATCTGGACAGTGGGAGAGCACGATAAGAGAAAAGTGCGAGCAGTGCACATGGACTACCTACGAAGAAGTAGTAGGGTATCGAGAAGAGAAAGAATAACAAACGAAGAAATAAGAACTAGGATGTCAGCTACAGAAACTGTAACACAGAGAATAGAGAGAAGAAGTTCGGGCACCCACTAAGAATGGAGGATGGTAGATGGCCTAAGTGTTTATTTGTCTGGAAGCCACCGGGAAGGAATAGAAGAGGACGACCCCGTAAGTATTGGAACGAGGGGGTTCGAGCAGCCATGAGGGATAGAGATCTAGAAGAGCAGTCAGCTTATGATCGGGAGGTGTGGAGGTTAGAAGTGGGAAGGCGGCATCATGCTGTATGATGATGTATTATATGTTATATGTAATATATTTATATGATTAATCCAAATATATATATTGGATAATAACAGAACATTTTACCTAGAACAGATCTCATTCTTAAACTACATTTCAGCAACATAATTTTCAGTAGAAAGTTGCAATACTGATGTCGATAAGTAACAAACATCTGAAATAATCAATTTGTATGAGTCAAATGGATAAATCTATGTAACAACAATGTCAATTGTAATTAGTTAAACCTGGAAGTTGATTTCTGTGTAACGCAGACTTAAACGTACAACAGCACAGGGTCGATTTGATTGTCGAATCGGGAGAACCCAAAACCCGATAATATTGATAAAATGTCAATGTATTGGTTAATTAAGGTAACTTACCTAAATTGCAGTTAGTGGTTGCACCTGTAAGTTCAGTATTTTGTGCATTTAGTAATCATAATCTATAAAAACAGAAATGTTAACAATTTTTTGACTTTGTTGTGTCAGTAAAAAAAACAATGCAATAAAAACAAATAAGTCGCCTAGTAACAGTCATCATGGGGATGGTAAAAACAATGAATAAATACACAATAAAAAAACAGATAAAAAATTTTACGGGGGTGCAGGTAGTATTCAAGTCATGCTACAAATTTGCAAATTAATAATTTTAAACGGTACAATTGTAAACATCAGAATGATTTACTGTGTTCTGAAGTCGCACAGGGTAGTGCATAAAACTATAGTAATAAACCAGAATCGCGAGTGAACTGAATTAAGGCGAGCTTGAACTGAATATTTTTCCAACGCACGAACCAGCAGCAGGTAACTGAAATTCATTTATAATTCTACGAACGAGGAAGGGCAATGCATAGGTCTAATAATTAGCCTGCAAGTAAGCCAGGACCGTAGTGCAACAAAATATTTGAGTGTTAGATCAGAGGAAGTTCCATGTACAGATAAGTTTGCGATCGCACAGTTTGAGCAGCACCGGAATGAACGAGAATTTAAGATCATCACACGCAGCACTTGTAAGAAGGTGAAAGTGCGGTTTTTCGGACTGCGAGTCAACTTAAAATTCTTTTCTGATCAGAATATCAAAACCTTGAAAGTGAAGTAAAGATTAAGATAATAATTTTCCTTGTGTAATGTTAAGGACATCTTTTATAAACAAATAGCGACGTCACTAATTGGTTTGGTTTATACGAGGAACTATCTTGAATAATAATTTAGAACAACGGTTGATTTTATCAGTTTATTTGTCATTAAGAAAAAATCCAATTTTAGATAACTTCTTTATTTTGCATTAACGTGCAGTCAGTAATAGTAAAAAACTTGATTAGTTGTGCAATACCATTAATAGATTATAATTTAAAATACATAGTCATTTTGCCCAGATCAATATGAATGATAATTAAAATTGAAAATAAAGTTGATTATGTGACCGTAATCCAGGGGATACGAGTCGAACGACAGAGGTTGTTCCATTTCATGCTCAAAATGCTGGTAAGTATAGAAATTCTTGTATTTTACATAAATAAAAAACCTGAGATAAATATTAAAAGTACTCATTTTTCTTGTACCTTAAACTGTAAAAGGAATGTTATAGTAATTTTGTAAAAATCGTATCACACAAATTTGCTTCCAACACTTCCAAATTTCTACTAAATACTTAACTTCACAGCAATATGCATGAATTAAATCAAATGTTGCTATTTTAGTTAGTACCTACCCTGGCTTAATTAACCTTAGACTGAGACCACATAAATCTATATTGACAACACCTACAATGTATTAAAACTAAAGTTGCAATTTAAACTCTTGCCACGATTTGTAATGAGTATAATGACATAAATTTATCAACGTGGTAGTGCTCGTTATAGAAATGTTAAAACTGGATGTCTCACAGCTGTTTGAATAATTATTGTATTGTTAGAAATGCAGATGCAATTGGATAATATACTTTTGAGCTTACTTTTCTTAGAAACGCTTTATGACTATTCATATCTATTGGTGTGTCTTTTCACGTACATATTTGTTGAGAATTATTTGTTGTGCATCTTAAAATGAATGTTTCTCTCATGTACCTGATACTTTATACTTATTGCTAACATAGGGCACTCAAAATATGCATTTAGTTTACAAAGAAATACCATTGCAGAGTTTTCTCATTTTCTTCTATATAAGGAAAACCTCTCATACAAGTTTTATTATGTTTCGACATTTTTATCGTCGACTTTCTCGAGTTTCTTAAAACAACTGTGTGAATTACCATAATTCTGAAATTTAGATTTATGCTGCACAATTTCAGAAGTTTGTCTCGTGAAGTTACAACACTGCAGTCCCTAACTGCTGTTTTCCCTTTTTTCTATAGGAGGATTAGGCCACACGGAAGCTCGTGTGTAAAATTGTTTCGTGCTGTATGAACTAAGCAAATGCCGGTTTTTGAGCGCGGGATCGAGCGTTTCTTTCATCTACCGTCATCTCACCTGAGCGAGCGATAATGCCATTTCATGTTGCGGATATTTGATCGCTTTCATTCGGCTCCTGTGATCTCAAAAAGAAGCTTTCGTGGGCTTCTATTCAGTTATAATATCACAAGAGCATCGAAAATAATCGATTATTTTCTGAGTAACGAGACGTAATCTGCGAAAAACCACGAGAGCGCAGCTCGAGTGGTATTTTAAGGATTACGTCGAGTTACGAGTGAAAAATAATCATTATTTTCGATTGCTCGAGTGGTATTCGTTACGATTATATAATGAATAGACCGATAATAATAAATTATTTTATTTCTTAGGTTGGCACTGTTTGTGTTAGTGGCACTGTTTATGTTGGTGGCACTGTAAGTCTATGTCAAATTCGACGTTGTAAGGTTAGGTTTTGCGTCAGTTTCTGGCAAAACTGACGCAAAACCTAACCTGCTAACCTCGAATTTGCAATAGACAGTTATTACATCGTGGCTCTAGATTATTATTATCCATTATTTTTGCTTTGTTGGACCCACCGAAACACCGAAGTGATTATACCACGTCGTCAAGGGTATATCCGTTTATCTATACCTTGTAACTAAGTAAAATTCTCAATTACTATTGGCCAAATTTATAATGAGTTGTATAATCATTTTTATACACACGGACGCGCAGACCGTGTGTAATATGAATTTATACAGTTACAAACTGCACCGTTAAAACTAGGATATTACTAGCTATTCAGTGAAACCGCATTTGAAATTCGAAAATCGTTTCGTGGAGGGTTTTACTTCGGTCCATAATGAAAACGCATCGGGCTGAAAGATTTTAATATGGAGTAATATCCCATTTGGCGTTGTAAATTTTGTGCTGTTGTTAAAATGCACGCTAGCTGCGGAAAATGAGCTAATTGGCAAAATGGAATTGACGTTAATTGTGGATAAGAGGTTCGCCACCCATTCACAAAGCCATCCCGAAACCTTCGCAATTAGGCAACTGTTGCTTGTCTGTTTAGAGCCTGATAAGTTGCGAGGAAACGCAGATGCTCCCGTATGGATAATCATATCAGCCAACAAATTATACACATAACGTTTAATTACCGGCTGCGAGCGAAAGAAGTTTAATTTCGACCACAATTTGGGAAGATTGATTGCACAAATGCTGACTAGGCAGTTTGAAAGCTACGAAGTATGTGCTGAAACTTTAGAAGAATAAACTAAGTACAAGTATATTTTTTGTAGTAGGCGTTAAATTTGTTTAGTGAAGAAGGGACTCTGGAATCGTACTGTTGCGTTATCAATTATGATGAACGTATTTGCAAAAGGAATCGCGGTGTACGTTATTACCTTTTAGATATTTTCCAGACTGACGTAAACAGCTGCAGGAGATATTGTTGCATTCTTACACCTCTGCAGTTCATATGAATTTATAAAAAACTTAATACATCTATTTATCTACCCTAAAGGTTGGTGACTATTGGCTGTCGAGCCAAGTCAAATAGTATGACACTGAATTAGAAAATATTTTTTGTGTACCTACGTGCAAAATTTGGAATTATTTCAATTAACTGAATGAGAAGCCCACATCAATTTTTTTTATAATAACTAAATCTATTTGGCCTTAGAGCAAAACTAGAAATATTGTTAGACAACTTTTTTGTGCAACTCTTGCAGTTTAAGAAACTATTTTTCGCGCACTTGGCTTTTATTTCGAAATTGGTGAGTCGTGCAAGTAACGATCTTGCAATAAATGTTCCACTTCGTGATATATTTGCTGGAAGCGCTTCGCATCAATATCAAGAGCTATTATATCCCAACCAAAAATAGTATTTACTTTCATCAATATTAAATGTTATCTTTTTCAAGTAGTAATAAATTTCTCTAAAATGCCTCGTATTAAAAATTATTTTCCAATTGTGGAAATCCCTATCCTCAATTTAATCTCCACACTTCTCCGTATAATAATTTAATACATTTATATTTTATTTGAGGCTTTCGCCTTTACTCGAATTGTCAATATTAAAATAAAATTTCAGCTTCAACCGCTAAGATAAACACCCAGCAACTTGTGAATAAGGATTTATGTAAATATTATGTTCGTTAGTTGCCCGTTAACTTTAAAAAGCCACCCCTAACTTGTAAGTAACCATGCAGACGATGCACCATGAAGGTAGTTAGTTTTCGAGCCGTGCGGAACGTCGTAACGCTGATTGGTCATTCAAGGCAAGTGCACGTGGTGTCGATGGAGCATGTCCAGCTGATGGGGTATGGTTGCCATGCTTTAGATTATGAATGGCAGGAACCAAGTTTTACTGAGTCAAACCATAATTCCTGTTTATATTATTTGGACCCAAGCAACGACGAACTAAGATCAATATCGATTACGTGATAACCAGACAAAAAATTACACAATTATACAAGTTGTAAGGGTACTTAGGGGAACATAAACCCAATCAGGTCAATCTGATAAGATCCAACAATTTCATTTTATATCAGAGGAAATGAGGAAAATAGAACAGAAGATACGAAAGATAATACTGGAAAAGAAATAAATATAAAATATAATATACAGGAACTAATACGCGACAGTGTGAAATATCTATATCAGAAAAGGTTAGATGTAAAACTTGATGAACACTCGGAACAATCATTCGAGGAAACATATATAAACATAATAGAAAGTATCCACGAAGCTGCAAATGAAGCACTGGGAATAAAAGAGAAGGAATCTAGCAAAAAACCTATAGTGGACAAACCAACTCGAACAATCAGTAAATAAAAATGATGCTATAGTTTGAAATGGATAAACTCAAAATCCGAAGAAGACAAAACAAACATCGTAAATGCCGAAAAAAAGTTATAGGATAACAAATGCCTGTAAGTGAATACATATATTGGATGAAGGCGAAGTGCAGAGCTGTGGAGATTTTATTAAAGTGGCAAGAACAGAAATAGGGGAAAGAGTACCAATTCACATAATATCGCAAGAGGAATGGATGGTACAGTCTGAGAACTTAATATGTGAAAATAGAGAAAAACATAAAATAGACCAACGGTGACATGTATACGTACAAGAAGAAGTAATATGGGGACTAGAATCCATAAAATAATCGTCAATGCGCATAAAAACGAAAGAGCTTGCGGACCGGAAGGCATGTACCCGGAAGTTATTAAATGTAGAACGGGAAAGCTCCATGGAATACTGAGAATCATAATCAACCAATGCTTAAATGGTTACCCTATACCGAGGAATGGAAACTGACGTACATCTCAATACACAACATTATTTCAAATTTCTAGTGCTAAGTCGTTACAAACGTGAGAAAAGGAAATACAGTGGTAGATATGAAAATGAATCGAAACTTACGAAAAGTGTGGGGTGACAGTTAATACGGAAAAAAACAAAATACCTGTTTGTCCGGAGGACATGCAGAAAATCTTAATATTAACAACAATGAAGAAGTTATGACGTGTAATGGAATATAAATATCTAGTATTAACATTTAACGAAGAAGGGACCGAGGATCAAGAAATAATTACTAGAGTAGTACAAGCGCGAATAATTATTGGATATATAAATGGTATTCTGTAGATTAAACATTTCACAAAGAAGAGTAAATTTAATACTTATAACACAACGATTAAAACTACATTACTGTACGGATGCGAAACGTGGAGAACTGCAGAAAGGAATAAAAAAAGGTGGGAGGCTACGGATATGGATTCAATTAAAGGAGCGATGAGAATTTTACGAACAGAAAGAATCAGAAATGAAGAAATCAAACTACGCATGGGTGCAGAACGAACGATAATGGAAGACCATAACTAGAAAATAATTAATATGGTCCGGACACGTTCGAAGAATATTATATAGATCTCCACTTTATTCTAAATAAGCGCATTTTTTTATAATTCACAGGTAATAAATAGATTTGCCTAGCTTCGTATGAATACCAACTTGCATTGCTTTTCCACAACAAGGTCGACCACCTTTGTGTAGTTTCCTTCTCATTCACATGGGTCCTCAGAGTGCGCTACAGGTGGCCTCTAGCAATGCATGCATCGCAGAACGGGGTTCCATGACTACCATTGTAGTCTATGAACCTTCTTTACTGTCGCAAAACTCGCAGCTTCTTCTGCGTAGTATCCTCAAGGTCCTATTTTTCAAGTTGCCTCGTAGGTCCGCCCGTGCTTAGAGACTGCCTTTGGGTGAGCACTGTGCGTCATGTAGATTGTGTTTTTTTTTATTCATTTACGGTATTTCACTTCGACTTATTTGCGGTCCTTCTGCGACGCATATATTCACTCAATAAAACGATAAATTTGCACTTTTGCTGAAAGAATTCTATTATTTTTCCCCAATTTGGGAAGTAACGGGTGTTTTTTTTAGAATGGGAGAACTTTAAATTGAAATAAAACACAGAAAAATGTTTTTAATATCCATGAAATTGGCTTTATTTGAAAGATAATTTTATGGCATTTATGTTTGAATATGATTTCCGGGCATGTGACCGTCGCGGTTGGCGTGTACATGACGTAATCTGGAGGTCCCAATTTTCACACACTCTTCGCAGTAAATCAGCTATATTTCGGCAATAACGCGTCGAATGTTGGCTTCCAGGTGCTCAATTGTTTCCGTTTATCGACTTAGACATGCGACTTTACATATCCTCAAAGAAAATTATCTAACGGCGTCAAATCGCACGAAAGAGGTGACCAGTTAACAGATCCATTTCGTGGATCCATTTTGTGGATCTGTTAATTGGCCACCTCTTTCGTGCAATTTGACGCCGTTAGATTATTTTCTTTGAGCACTTGGAAGCCAACATTCGACGCGTTATTGCCGAAATACAGCCTGATTTACTGCGAAGAGTGTGTGAAAATTGGACCTCCAGATTACGTCATGTACACGCCAGCCGCGGCGGTCACATGCCCGAAATCATATTCAAACATAATGCCATAAAATTATCGTTCAAATAAAGCCAATTTCATGGATATTAAAAACATTTTTCTGTGTTTTATTTCATTTTAAAAATTCTCCCACTCTAAAAAAAACACCCTTTATAAGCGTTTTGATTCCATTGTGGGAAAACAATAATTTTAGATTTTTTTAATCTCCAAGATAACCGACTCAATTATTACATTACCTAATTTACATACTTTAATATTGATCAATATTAAACGTACAATTCATTTTTATCTATAGCACATGTTAAAGTGTGCTTTTTATCAACTCAAAACAAAAGGTCCAGTTTTACTTTAACAGCAAGGATAGATAAAGTAGCACTTAACATCAAGGATAGATAAAGTAGTTTAATTTTCTAACTTTTGTTTAAATTAAATATGACAGCTTCGTATTACCGTAGCAACCCAATCTAGCTACTGGCATTTTGAAATGTGATTGACTGTCCGTCTTTTCTTTTGAAATTGTTTAAAGTTCTTACTATAGAAAAAAATATTGTATTATACACGACGATAAAAGTTATTTCAATCCACTCTTGAATCATTAACGTCTCGACTTCGTCTCGACGTTAACGATTTGCTCGTGGATAAAATTTAACTTTATCGTCTTGTATAATAAATTACTATTATTTTTAATTCGTCAGTGTTTGAATTATTTAATTCACATTAAATAACAATCCATATGTACTGATCTGGTTATCGTAAATTTCTAATTAATAAAGGTTTAGGTCATAATTTAATTACAATAGAAACGCAAATATACGCCGTGGCAAAGAATGTCATATTCTTGAATGACCGCAAATTAAGGAGTAACAAAACTAAATGTAAAAACCTATGAATATGGGTTCTTTTAAGTTGGAAAGTATAACAATTAGTACGCCTATTTCATCTATTCCTTTTGTTTTAGTTTTATATTTAGAATTCACGTTGGGAAACAATTCATTCAGTTTATTCAAGTACTGGTGGTAAATGAGCCGAAACTGTAGTCTTCCACCCAAGACTAGCAAGATTCTTCCCCCGTAGGTGTTTGCCGTTCCTCGCAGCAAATTGGGCAAAATATGATGAAAGAAAACAAAATTGATTGAGTTTAATACGGATAAAAGTCAATTTACTACGGAGCTTTTCTTAAGAATATCTCGCCGGATTTGATTTAATTTTAGGGAAATTTCAAGATTTACTTGTTTGCGTTTCTGCCGTGAGTCCTTGTCGTCGATTTCTACGTGGTGCAATTTATAAGTGGGCCCCTAAACTTTGGCCTCCGCTTCTCAATGATTACATCGGATCTATTGAAAAATAACGGGCTTATTTTATTTCATTTTTGATTGGGTTCTCCGCGAGGACCCGATATTGTGCTTGGAGGTTCTCCTTAGGGGATTGCATTAAAAAGCTGACCCAATTGTAGTAATTCGATTGCGGCTTTATTTGCTCTATATAGTAAATAAATATTTGATAGATATTTTCTGTTATTCGCGTGTTCTCTATCGGAAACCTCGCAAAATATCGTTCGTTCCCGCAGTTTTCCATGTCAGCCGCTGGATTATCCAACGACTTAGCTGTTTGCTTGTATTATTGAGCTGCGGGGGAACGGATGACTGATGTGTATTGATAGCCGACAGAGTTACTGTCGCTTATACGATCCCGTGCTTTATACCAGCCCATTTGTAGAAACTGTAGACGACGTCAAACTTTGGTTTATTTCAGTGGCCCTTTTTCTCTTCGCTGAGGAAATTCAGAGTGGAATAGATTACCGGTCTAATTTATTTCTCCTAATTTGTTCTGAATAGACTTAAGGATTAAGGACTTGAGGATTAACTCTCCTCCGCCAAGACCGCTGCCGCTATCCGATCAAGCGTCTTTGTCGATGACACTCCACTATCAAGAGTTTGGTCAAATAGTATAATTTTGAAATGTAGGTATTTTATATTTTGTTTTCGTACAACAGAAGCTCTCTTAATTGACTTCTGCCATTTTAATGTATCATTGAAATGCATTGCACTTATTTTATACTTTTTTCAGAGGTACAACATGAACAAGGTGTCCGTTTTTCGACGTTAAACATGGAGATCTTGGTTATATTAAGAGATGCGAAGTAATTAGGGCAAAAGTTTTAATGCTGAATAATGTTCAAAAACAAAATTGAACCTAGCATTCTTAGTTTTTAAGTTTCTCCAAAAAAAAAAAAACGAAAATTTAAGATATTTGTTTTTTCTGTATAAGTCAATTACCACGCTACTTAGAAACAAACTACTGCACATAGGAACCCTTTTTAAAGAAGAATTAAAATCTCATTTAGGTTTTCAATTTTTGTCATCATTTTCGAGATATTAACCAACTTTCTCATTTTAAAATGCACATCAAGGATGGCTGTGTCACCAATCGAGATGATTTTCCAGTTGAATACCTCTAAAATGGATTTCTTTTGTTTTTTTTTCTATTTTATTAACTCCTATTTTACATAGAACACCCGGTATATTATTACATTTTGAATTCAGCTTAAAATTTTAGAGAAAATTTGTCTCTTCAACTAGCGCTCTAATTTTGTACGGTTTTTGTAGAATTTGTAATTTTTGGAAAATTTTTGACAAATGCTTAAAAATTAAAAATCAAATTTTTGGCTAATTATAAGATTACTGTAAAAGAAAGTGTGTGCGTGTATCCCACTAGATTTTTTAATACTTTTCAGCATTAGAATATGCAACTTTGCCCCAATTTAACCAACTTCGTATCTCTTAAGGTAACTGGTATCCACATGCATAGGGTAAAAAAAATAGACACCTCCTGTCTACATTAATGTAAGGTACAAAATTAGACGAATACCAAAAAGTATATTTTTATTAGAAAAATGGCAGACATTTTTTGAATTGGTTAAACAATCGATGGGCCATCAAATCGAAATTCATGTGAATATAAATAAATCTATTTGGGATTTACTATGGATGTGCTAATGTTAAAATTAAACAAAAGGAAAATGTCTTCTATCTGTGGAAACGTTAAGGCCCATACGCTCGTAGCCACCTTTTTTCCAGTATTGAGCTTCATCTGCAAATTTTGAAAACTTGGGGAGTATACTTATTTCAGTCTATAGGGTGAATATAATGGTGGGGTATGTTAAGGGTCTGTTTTGGGCCCATTACTTTTTATAATATGTAGGGATAGCATTTCGCTAAATAGCCGCTCGCTAGAACTTACGTCACATAGCGACGTCGACAATAGCGTTAATCGAAATAATTTTTTTCGATTTCAGAGAAACGCTATTTTAAACGTGACATTGTGTGAAAACACCCTTAAAAACGTTAATGGTTTTTCTGCAATCCACATTAACGTCATTGGCCGGGCAATATCGTCAGTAACCTTGTATATTGACCAATGATGATATAAACAACATACCGGGTGACAATGAGACTAGGGCCATGTTTATATCTTCTTTATTTATGAATCGATTTGGATAAAATTTTATACCAAGATACTAGACATAATTCTGATTGGCTGATAGATATAGTCAAAATGACTGACTTTCGGTTTTACCGGAAATGATACTAACTTTGATTTTTCAAATGGAAACACCCTGTATATTTTATGTTTTCTGAATCTACGAGTCAAGTTACATATGACAGTGTTGCCAAATTTCAATTTTTTTAAACAAAAAAATTTGTTTTTTAATTTTTATTTTTACCATAGAAGGCTTTGACTTGGAAAAATCTATTCTAATTGACTCTAGCAACTCTTAACAATAGCTATTTTATCAATAAGGGTCAATAACAAATCTTTAATAAAAGAATATAATTTTCTAAACTCGTTTTTTAAGAAAAAGTCACTTTTTTAAATGGCACCTACTAAGGGCCATTAGCCTTTAAAGGCGTACTTATACACTCGTATCATAATATACTGTCTATTAATTAATTGTATTAAATTTATAGTAATTTATTTAGTCGCCTTTGAACTATCAACAATTTTATAGTACGTTGTGGAATATTATTTATATAATAGTTATTTATGTACCAATGGCCTGAAAAGGCATTTATGGTCCGCGGCGTGAAAAGACAAACAACACGACAATATCTATAAATGTTAATTCTGCACCAGGTACATACAGGCCAGAGTATTCACAATTTAAAACCAGATTTACTTTTTATACATTTTGGCAACCTACGATATTACTGCTTGTCAAACTAACAAACAAGACAATAAGCCGGCCATAATAATTATTTATGTTATAAGACTTCTAAGGATCGTAACGCAAATCATTATGGTAAATATTAGTCGTGAAGATTATCAGACTATGCGTCAACCGGGTCTGATAATACAAGATATACCATAATGATTAATCACAACCCAAATGGCATACAAAATTTACCCATTGAAGATAAAAATGAACTAAAAATGGTGGAAACTAAAACAGCGATTGTGGTTTGCCGTCTGATATAGAAAACACAGCTGGATTTGTAATTTCCTTTCTTTTACCGGAAAAATCACGGTCATGGTTTGAATTGATTTGTTCTGATTTTGTTATAATACTGAGTACTATAATGATTCCAGTAGATTTCCATAAAGTATGTCGGTATAAACATTCAAATTGACGCTCAATATGGTATCTTTATGACACGCGAGCAGATAAAGTACTTTTTGCACTTCACCTTTAAAGTTGACATTTTGCACATCTTAATCTATCTCAAAAGTTACCGTTTATAAAACTTAACAAAAGCAGCCGTATCGAAGGCATAACGACGGTATCGACCGCTTAGAGAACCGTATCCAAGGCCTATCGAATGCATATAGAATTTATGCATTAAGGGAGATATGAATATGCTTTACCCTGAGGTTGACATGATTATAGACCGAGAACCTCCCCGCCCAAGGTTTGTAAATCAACCGAAGGTAAAGAGCATGAATATCTCCAATGATGCATAGAATATTTATATTTACTAGCATATTAGTAAAAATAGTATGAAATTTCTAAATGTCATAAGTACATGTAAAATAAGAATATGTAGAGTAATTTCAAAGATTGCCTGAATGTATGGTTGCTAAGACGTTATTTGTGGTGCTTGATTGTCATGAGATTGAGAGAGAAATAATATGAAAAAATCTCTAGGGAGTTATGAGTAGCTTTTCATATTATGTATATATGACGAAAATAAGCAATAACATGTTAAATAAAAGAAATGTATTGCATTGTTTCTCAACCTTTTTGTACGGGCGACCCCTATTTTATTACCTGTAACTTGACGACCCTGTATTTTATTTTTCACATGTCTGATCTATGTTTAATATTCTCTCTAGTTGTTGTGCAATGTATTTTAGGTATTTAAATAAAGTGTTTATATAGTAAATATATTGTTATTAGGATATTCGCGACCCCTTGACACGTCCCTCGTGATCCTTCTGCGAGTCGCAACCCCCAGATTGAGAAACCCTGTTGCATTGTGTCAAAATACAGGGTCGAGAGGACCGACTCACACCTTGTATATTTTTCAATCTGTCAAAAATTCATATCATGTTGCGAACGTTTAATTATTTCAAAGTTTTGTTTGTTGTGGTCTTGGGAAAGTTTTATATATGATACGTGTGTAAATATACGTTTTATAGCTTTGTTTTGGGTTTTTCGGGACCCCACTACGCGTCGTCCTTAAACATCTGAACTTAAATTATCAAACAAATTTTTATCCAGTAAATACATAAATAACTATTACGACCCGCTTAATGTCGCTTGGCAGGCCGTAGTAGTTATTTATATATCAAGGTCATAATGAAGATGTTTACGCTCGAGGGCATAAATATCAAGTAATGCCCGTGGTACGTACAAAATTTTATGTTTTACTGGTGTTTTTTAACAACTTAGATAACGAATCAAAAAGACTATGATCAACCTTGCTGTATACGCATCAAAGCATCGAGGTACGTGATTGGCCGCTGCGCGGACGTTATGAATGCCCCAGTTATTATGGAATTTTATTTTTTTAACAAATAATGTACTAGTAAGACAACTAGTTTATAGCCCTAGGGCCGTAAAGAAACACATTATGCACTCAGGTAGGGTGTAAAGTGACCAATTTCTCCCGATCCTATGTAAAGTTTACTATTACATCTTGTATTTTATAAATTCGGTTCCGTTCTTATGTATTAGATTTCATATCACGCAAAAATCATGTATAGGGTGTTAATTTGAATTTGTAGTATAGTTAACTGCGAGCATTGTTAAAATTCTACTTCTGTGCAATATAATGCAACAATGCTATTTTGATGTAAAGAAGAAACATGTGTATTTTCAGTTTTCACATTAGGTTGAATACTTATATGCATTGGCAATGAATCAAATGGCTTGAAGCAGTTCGTGAAAAAGTAAAATTCACTTATATTTCCTGTTATCTACACGCATTATTACTTTTCACTATTTAACTATTTTGAACAAAACTTGTGATTTTACAATTATTGGAGATCAGCCAAATAGCAGTAGATGATATGCCAGGACAGCAGTTTTGTGTTTCAGTCTTCCTTATAAATAATATAACTGTGTTTAGTAACTTAAAGAATATGCGTTCCACCTTTTATATGCTTCTGCTAAAACCGTAAAAAGTCGCTGCTTCGAAATATAATATTCTTGTCCTCGAAACCTATTTGTTGTCTTCTTTCATTTTTTAAAATTTCGATTAGCTCATCACTGTGGCAATTGCTAATTTGGAATTTGTACCTTTTGAAAAAGCATGAATAATCGATTCTGGTGCTTTTTTGTCCCAGTCGCAATTAAGGTTTCTGGGACAACATTATCTTAATAAGTGAGATTATTGGCACAAATAAGACGGAAATCAAATTCATTAGTATTTATATCAATTGAACCGGAAAGGGACGTTTAGGCGCGCACCTTTAGGCGCGCATTATTAGGCGCGAGCTTTTAGGCGCGAATCTTTTAGACGCGGACGCTATTAGGCGCCTGGACGTTTAGGCGCCGCAACTTTAGGCGTGGAGACAGTTAGGCACCACATGAAAGAAATTCACATTGTTCTTGATTTTAATTTTTTTTGTTACTTAATTAATGCAGTCATTAATGTTGAAGAAAAATTCAAACCTTTATAATCAATATATATTCAGCTTTTTACGAGCCTTCTTCAGTGTGTTCAGTGTTCAGTGTAAAGTTGTACAAATTTACATATTGAATTTACATTTTATCGATTATGAACAATTCGTTATTTACTTTTTGTATATGGGTAGTTTAACGTAGTGAAATTATATGTTGTGTATAATTCCAACACGTTAAACTACCCGTATACAAAATGTAAATAACTCATTTTTCATAATCGATACAATGTAAATTAAATATGTAAATTTGTAAAACTTTAACACTGAAGAAGGCTCGTAAAAGCGCCAAATACATATTGTTTATAAAGGTTTTAATTTTTCTTCAACATTAATTACTGTAATAATTACACAACAAAAAATTTTGAAATCAAGAATAATGTGAATTTCTTTCATGTGGCGCCTAACTGTCCCCGCGCCTAATTTGGCGGCGCCTAAACGTCCAAGCGCCTAATAGCGTCCGCGTCTAATGCGCTCGCGCCTAAAAGTGCGCTCCTAAAAATGCGCGCCTAAAGAATCGCGCCTAAACGTCCTAGACCGCAATTGAACATGATCCATATCTTCAGCCGCTGCGCTTTGCTTCTGAGAACTAGATGTTGACGGTAAACTATTTTTTCTACGACCACTACTAAAAGTAGGCCTTTTACTAATAGCTTGTCGAACTAAAAATTACATATTATACGTCAGCATGCTAAAAGTAAAAACAATTGTTTACTTTTACCACGCGTGCTAAAAGTAAACAGCTTATTTTGAATGTACGTATTTTAAAATGGAAGTAAGGTTATACAGATATTCTACGTCTTTCGTTAGAGGAGGCAAAGCGTTTTAAATAATAATTAAAGTATCATGCAATGAACAAAGTACATTTTTTACAACTACCGCCTGCAGACATAGTCACCTGTACCGGCTACCTATCCACTGCATTGTTTTAGTATGAAATAGATTAGAACTTTCAAAAAGGTAAATCTTTGTTAACTTGGTATTTGCGGACTCGTGCTAAAGGTGTTATTGCACTTGATATGTTATGAAACTCAGCCAAGGCTTCGTTTCATAATTTTCATGTCTCGTGTTAGAAATAGTCACTTTTAGCACTTGTTTCGTAAATAGCTATTTTTACTATTCATTGTGTTCGTTTGTACTTGTGTAATAAGTAAAATATGTTGCCCAATTTAAAATTTTACGTGTACTCCTCATTTAAATCGCTATTAAACGTGAAGTATATCCTCATGGTTGAGAAGGGTAGCGATCCCTGAAACAACCTGTCGATAACCATCTGCAGGGGTGGCAGTTCTGGCACTTTTCTGGAAATTACCATAATTTCCGTTCTGTCCATATACTTATCAATTGCCGTTTATATCGGCGACTATATGTGGTGCAGTTAATCCCTCTTTATCGCCCATGATATCATCATTAATTTGTCCTTCAGTTAAGAATATAATGACATAATGCGAAGTAATAATCCCACTCGCTCTGTGTCAGTGTTGGTATATAATTAATTCAGGGTTAGCTGCTGCCCTACGAATAATGCTATCGATTTTCAATTTTGCCATATAGACCTCAAGTGCTTCTCCACGTGCAGATGGCGGCCAAATTATGCAGGTTGCTGTTACTGTTATATTTTGGAATAATCGCGGGTAATAATAATTTATAATAAATTGGAACCGTTCGCGTCATTGGATATTTCATAATAAAGATTTGTTTTCTCGTTTTTCCTCATTTATCATTCAGATTTATTTTGCAGCTTATTTAGTTATCCTTCGCTTGCCGTCTCCTTTACATATCGCTTCAGTCTTGAACGAAACTTGAACGTAATTAATTTAAAGGGGAAAGAATGAAATAACTTCTACGGTACTTTAGGAACCTGAAAATTCATGTCCTCGGATTGCGGCCAGGCATCCACTTGCGGATATAAATTGCAAAGTGCAGAGGTGAAACTCACGTAGACGAGCGGAAAACTGGCACCGGGCGATAAAAGCCTTTTCGGGTTCCATACAAGATGTGGCGAAAATGATTTTCTATATTATTGCGGGTCAGAGTGTCTGCTTTTTCCCCGCAGTTTTTCATTCCGAAACGGTCTGTCAATTACTATCAACTCAGTTCGGCAGCAAATATTCAGGCAGGTATTTCCTGTTTTCCAGTTCCACCAACGATCCGACACGATGGAATTTCATTATTCAAAGAAACGTGCGTGCCACGCAAAAATCCACACTGACGCAGCCTCAACGTTTTGTCGATACCATCTCTCAAGTAACCACCGGCGATTTGCCGAAACGTTAGTAATTATGCCGCTAATAACGATCTGGAAGATTGCGACTTGAAAGACTCTATAATGGATTTCCGTGAAAACTTCCCTTAGGGAATCGAGCTTTTTTTACTTCTTATTATCCAGAGTGCCATTAATGATTGAACGATAAAACGCTTGAGCGGAGGATACGAAACTTTGCCTTTTACAACTTATCTAAAAGTTCTGCTAAATATGAAATCTTTATAATCTCTGCCATTATTTCTGCTAGTGTGAATTGTCATAGACTAGATTTAATTAAAGGCAAGTGTAGTTTGTAGACATTTCGTTTGCTTGCATATAAAATTACATCAAGTTTTAATGTAGATAAACTTTCTAAAAGCAAAGGAAATCGATGTATAAATCCATTTAGGTGTAGGAACTAAACTGAGTTGCAACGACGAACGTTGTTTCGGATGCGTGGTGGAGCCAGCGTCGTGTGCTTTATAACGTTTAAAAGGCACGGCCTAAAAATTTCATGCTGGGAGACTATCAAAATTCTTCGATTTATCCATAAAACCGTTCTAAAAGTACTATGCCAGTTAGGTTTCGGGGGGTGCGACATTGTAAAACACGAGCATTTTCGTTCCAATCTACCTGGGACGAAAATGTTTCATGATTTAAAAAGATTTTTAGTTAATTTATTAGCACAACGCTAACACATGTACAAACCTGAATGTTACCTAACACTATTGTACCCCAATTTGAAGCTGCGAAGCTTGACAGAAATTTCCAGTAAGTTAATTAAACTCAGGAAACCTAACAACTCGCTATATTTCCTCGATGTAATTTCTGTCGTTCCATCTTGCGATCTCTTTGAGCTGTCGTTCTGCTTCCTAGTTTTTGGCGGTGTGTAGTGGAACGGCCATTGTTCTACCCTATCGTGTTAACACCCAGCTTCAACCGGGCTCAATATTAATCGGAGGCCCTCGCCAACGCCATACAACTCGCATAATAAATACAAGGCGTCCTGCTAAACTTAGCTTTGTTTCAGGAATTTGCAACGCTCACGAAGGAACTAAATGCCGCGAGAGAACAACTTCTGGAACGAGAGGAAGAGATTGCGGAACTTAAGGCTGAACGAAACAATACTCGGGTAAGTTGGGAACTGCTGAATTGTGTAGTTTACAAATAGGGGCTAATGTGGAATAATTGCTCCAGTTACGTGTCGTACCGATGTTTATTCAGTGTTGTTTGGTATTATACCGGGTGGCCATAAATATCTGATATCACATTACCTTTGGAATCAACACCGCTTCATTAAAGTAATGAATCCAACTAAACTAAATATCATTAATGTCATCACAACTAAAATTCCTATCTGTCAAAAATTATTACAGATTGCAATAAGTAATGGAGTTAGAACAGCAGATTTTTATAATCGAGTCGTAGGCTAAACTGCAGAATCCGGGGCACATTCCCCTCCCCTTATTGCATTTTATTACATTACATAGGTACCAATACTTATCGTAATTAAAATATAATGCTAACTAACATTTTATAAGCAGCTAATTCCATGGCTACCGGGATCTCAGATATTTATGGCCACCCGGTATAATACTAGCAGTCCAGTGAGACAAATGTCTCATTTAGTAAAACAAAAAAGACCGTTTTGCAAATAGAACGCGTATTAAATAAAAACTGTACCCAGACCTGGAAGGTGTCCAAGTGGTTGCCTAACCGAACGACGTTTTAAGACGCAGAGGGTCGCAGCTCCGTTTGGCTGCTGAAACATTTTTATTTAATACGCGTTCTCTTTGAAAAACGGTCTTTTTTGTGATTTCTCGAAAACCGGAAGTGTCACGTGACTGAAATTCGGTTCCTGAGCTGACATGACCATTCCAAACATATAACTTTAATAACTTTTTCTGTATCTCTTACGGTTTGGCTGCTGAAACAGCGTCCCAGACAGACAAAACGGCGTCCCAGACAGACAAAACTGCGTCCCAGACAGACAAAACAGCGTCCCGGACAGACACGTCTATTAGATACAGGATTTGTTTCAAGTTAGGGAAGATTAAAACTTTATAAACCTCTGAAATATGGATTTTATAAGTTGTTCGATCGAATTCGTCTTTATTTCAACGATATGAGAGATAATTAAATATTGTATTTTTTTTTAATTCAGATATGTATTAGAATTTACTAAAATTTCTGACGGCGGCGATCTTCTTAAACAGGTAAATATTGTTTCCAATACCTACGTACATGTAAAAAACTGTGTCTTATCTATTAAAATCTCCATTGTAACTAGCATTCAACCAGTTAATATGATTATTGTTTTTTAAATTATTTATTAAATTTCAAAATTCATATATTAAATGTAGGTATTGGAACAAAATATATCTGGCACAGGTGTATAAAGACATTTTATTCACTTTGGGAAATTAGCTCTCTTGGCGTTGTCTTGTGAGCCAAAGTTTTCCTCTCATGGATAAAAGAGTAGTGATTACAAACATTAAAGAGTGTACAAATCCTGCAAACATAGCTTTTTTCTAAACAATTCATATCTTTTTCAGTATTAAGAAGTAGGGAAAAAATAAGGACAGTCCTTACTACACATTAAGAGCTGCTTTACTGTTGAAAATATAATTTATGATATCCATAATACGAAATGAATGCGTCTTGTAGTTTATTTTATCAAAAAGATTCAACGTCAACTATGAAAATTGATCTTGCAAGAAGTGGAATTCAGTATACATCTTTTAAACTTTTCATTGGGACAAAATAATCGAAAACTGCAAAAATCAATAGTAAAACAAAGAAGTTAAATGTATATTAATAGTATATCACTTTACAAGGGATGTAGGTAAGATTTACACTACCGAGGACCGTTTGATGCCTGAGTGAGCGAAGCGAACGAGGGTAGCACGGTGAGAGGTACTGTAAATCTTCCTACATCCTGTGTAAAGTACATAATTTTTTTCACTACCAATATTACCTTATGTAAAATAAATGGTAATAGCGTAAAATTATTACATTTTCTAAGTTATAGTGCTGTGACGTTTTGTTTGACAGTTACAAACGCACTGTGAAAATGCGTGAATACGATTGCGAGTGCTGTTTTGTGAGCTTTGTGCTTGTATTCTGATTAAAAATGGATAATAGTACGAGCGATAATGGTTTTCTTCATGCTACTCAAATAGCAGACATGGCATCTCGTCAGTTATAGTAAATGCGGGATGTAAGTAATTCACTTCTCTAGGAAAGTAAGTAAATTGTCATGAAAAACGTAACAATTTTTGTAAATATTTCCTACATCCCTCAAATCGAGACCGTGTAAGGATCACTTGCAAGGAAGGTAGTGAAAAAAGCCGTTACCGAAACCCAGGTGTTTGTCTTATATACAGCGTGCCGCACTTTCGAGGGTCAACTATAACCAAATATTCATCTTCGGCCTAGCACATTAAATTTTGAACACCCGGTAATAAAAGGGGCGGATAAACATCTAGCGTGCACAACAGCACGACGGTTATTGCCCAGTAACCAATCTATCCCTAAGTAAATTTCAATGGCTAACTCAGTTTCAATCGGTGAGTGGGTGGATACAATTTATTACAATTAACTAAATCCCAGTATGTATAAGGTCTTAATTTTAGGTGCCAGGTTTGACAAAGCCCCAAAGAAATAAAAATACTACGATTCAGTATTTCAAACCTAATATCTAGAATCACACGGGATGCGTTGTAATAAAACCTAACTGTTGCTATTTCTGCCTTGGAGAACCTGAATTATTAAGACCTGTAATGTTGCTTCAAAAGAACAACAAAACATTGCATTGAAAACAATCAAAATATTTGGTTTATTTGAATTATTAAATATGGACATTAATTAACATTGTAACATGAGCAATACCAACATATTAAAAATATTCAATTCGCATGCAATAATGTGTAGAAATATAACACCAACGTGTACAAAACGACACCGGTCCAAACTTTGAAGTTGCAAACAGCAATACAATTTGAAATGAGAGCAAAGAAAAAATCGATTAATGCAACTATTCAAACATTACACAGCGAGTAGTATCGGCTACTCAAATAGTAAATATGTACGATCAACAGGTAATACACATTAAAATTCTTATATGGCGTAGTTTGTAACCATATTACGACTAACAGTTCATACGACTTTCACACATTCAAACATACGATAGTCATAATAATGCTTACCCATAAGTCCGAAACTCTGCCACTGCATGTGAAATCAATTATTATATAAATTTACTATTTGAAAAGGAAACGAGTACCTCCTCGCTTGTATTAGAAATTACAATATCTTGCTTCATGTTGTTTCCTGACCCATAAAATCCATTTAAAATGACATTATAAGTGAGCGGCCAGTTGTCCTCAACAAAATAATTAACATAGTCGAACAGAAACATCCGTAAATCACATTTACGATGAATATCCTACCACGTGCAGGAATTACAAGTTCGGGTACGACTTGAGTCTAAACACGGCCGCTTGATTTGCTTTCTTGGAACAAAAGAAGGAATAGGACTCTAAAGTACTGCTGCTCGCGTAAACGAAGTGCGTTCCGCTAACAAAAATGCAATTGGCATGCGTTCGGAAATCAGAAATATTAATACTTCAACTAACGCGAAAGTAAACCGTAACACAACATATTGCATTTTTGCCAGATACGGAAACGGTTAAATTGAAGAAAAGTTGCTACATTTTTTGCTGATTGTAATCTAAAAACAAATGTGTCATATCTCGATTAGTTTCTGATATACTGACAAACACTTCTGATTTTCCCGAACTTCGTAAAACGTTAATTGTGTGTTAACTTCAGATTTGGATAGAAAATGAAAAAGTAGAATATAACGTTTGGTGATCAAACCTCTGATCCCGTAAGGAACAAGGACAAAATGACGGATAAATAAAAAAATGTACTTTAAATCTTGTCTAGAAGCTTGTGTGGCTTAGCATCTTTAACTTTTTTTATTTTTTACTTTTGTGATTGGGAATTTATTGTTTATCTTACAGATTTTTCGTTAATGCATAATTGCCACACTTTTATGCCGAATTTAATTATCTTATTGAAGTTGATATAACCATTATCAATTTTAGATTTTCAACTGTCAACTTTTATTTTTCTTATGAGGCACATCAAATATTTTTTCGTATTTGAATCGATTCTTTTATTCTTATTTCAGCAATGTATGCCAGTTTCCATTTTGTTTTAAGTTTTCAACATTTTTTCGAATTTCACAAGCCAAATTGGCCCATAACTGTTTGTGTCTTTTGTATAAATTATTCGAAATACGAATGTTGTAGGTAATATAAACTTACTAAAAGTTTGAAAGTCGAGCAAGGCGGACAATATGGCATGAAAGCCTTATTATTTCTTCGAAGTTAAAAAGAAAGTCGTGCTTGTCTTTGAACAACAAATAAGTCTCAAACGTTATGAAAGAACCAGGAACATTTTGTTAGATGGAATATATGTTACTACCAGCTCTAATAATAATATTATGTGCCAATTTAGCTGTTGTGTAATTGCCCAGAAGTGATTTTTATAGTAAATTATATTGTAAATAATTGTTCAAACATCATTGGAATTTGTGTTCCAGCTTAATACATCTTTCTGTACTACGTCCACAGTGTTACTCCTTACTACAGAAAAACAGAGATGATAAAAACAAATACTAACTAGAGTTAGAAGCTAACTTTTCAGCAAAAGTAAATTATTGGTGGCTGTTAGAATTTCAAAATTATTTATTTGAATTGCAATTGAATTCTGAACAAATATATAAACATTTACGGTCAAATATTTCAATTTAAATGAATGTTTAAAGTTCGTATAATTGGATTTGTTCGGCAGTTAAAGTGAATATTTGTGTTTAACTTTGACATTCTAAATATTCATAAGCTGCCGAAATTATGTTACGCAACGCTATTAATGTGATTGAACATTTTAAAACATATAAATGAAAGAACATAGATAACAATTGTGTACACTACCACAGGTAAAATTACAAAGTTCAAAAATACAAATATCATTGAAATACTTTTCCCTCTTAAACTCAAAGTTGGGATTTCTAACATATCAATTATTCCTATAATGTGAGTAGTACATACAATAGCGAACCATGGTTATCGACTAATAAAGTTCTGAAAAAAGTTTTGAAACCATTTCTTGCACATCTTTGGCTTTGGAAAATATGTTTATATCAAAGCTATATTACCCGCTATGATAACTAACACTTTAGCATTTTTGTAATATTTGGAAATGCGATATGGGCGAAACGATGTCACCCTACTTCACGCTTCGTGTCAGTTACAAGTATTGAATTTTTTATAGAGTTGTATCGCAAAGGTTACATTTTCAATAAAGCTGCTTTATGACGTCTGCACGTATTAAAGATTTATTGTTTTTGTTTTCTAAGTATTCGTCATGTTGTCCATAAATAATGTAAATATCATTGTTAGTTGCTTTCTACTGCGATTAAAACGTCTGCATGCAATCGTTTCTGAAATGTTTGTTCAAGGCGTTCAAGGTAATTGAGCTTATCATGCATTTTGCTGTTATAATTTTTAAAGTGCTTTTATACATGCGACAAAATGATAATATCGGTCGCTGAACATTAGTTCAGTTTATTCTGTTGCTATTTTAATTTTTTATTCTCATTAGTGATGGGCATAACCGGGCAATTTTCATAACCGAATTATTTGCATTCGAATGATATTAATAACCGAATGATTATTTGAATAATCATTCGAATAAATTTTGGCTCTCGATTCGTTTCGATTAAGTCAGCCGGTTTGCCGGTTGGCGGTTCACCGCCATCTGCATCGACATCGGTTCACCGTCATCTGCATCGGCATCGGTTCACCGTCATCTGCATCGACATCGTAACTTGCAGATAGCAGAGGAACCAAAACATAATATGTACGGTCGGCGCCTTAGAAATCGGGAC
Source organism: Agriotes lineatus (assembly GCA_940337035.1). Lineage (NCBI taxonomy): Eukaryota > Metazoa > Arthropoda > Insecta > Coleoptera > Elateridae > Agriotes > Agriotes lineatus. The sequence continues at coordinate 50,090,493 of OW679194.1, read as the reverse complement.
ACGTAATATGTTCTTCTAGTCTTTGGAGTATTCTTGCTCTGGTTACTTCATTAATGTGAGATGGCATTTCATAATTGACAAACAATAAACAATCTGACGTAACAATTAAAACCATAATAACTGTAAAAACCCAGTTTATACACTTAAAAAATACATGCAAAATATATCATAATAGTGTGTAGTGCCCGATTTCTAAGGCGCCGACTATACATTATGTTGTATGTATTGGAAATTAAGAGGTATTTATTAAGAAGTGTAGAAAGAAAGAAATATGCGGGATTGCTTGCTAATCGCAATAAAAACAGTAGTAAAACGTTTATCTTTATCGATCGGGCGGGTTAAAGGCCTTTGGAGATGTAAGCAAATAAAAAATTGTTTTATAGCTTGATGCGTTTGCAGTTTTTAGGCGTTCAGGTTTCAGGCCCCCAGCGATAACCAAATGGTGTTTTCTTTACAACCTCATTTGTTTATGAGTTATGACGTATTTATATTTACAGAATTTTGAGCACTGCGTAGGTCGCTGAGATATGGCACGTAGTACCTTTGAATAGAGGTTTTATATTCAAAGCGTAGTACGTATCAGCATGAGGTTATATTTCATTTGAATACTTGGAACGAAAACCGAGTTACATAGGTTATTTCAATAACCGGATAACCGGTTATTTTTCATTCGAATAAGCCCATCACTAATAGGGATGGGCATAACCGGACAATTTTCATAACCGAATTATTTGCATTCGAATCATATTAATAACCGATTCATTATTTGAATAATCATTCGAATAAATGTTGGGACTGGGAGTATCAAATGTCTTAATAACATCAACAAGCAGCCGCGGCCTCACTTGGGTCAATCAAGTACATACGTAGAAAAGGTTGTATGAGTTATGAATGTCGTATTATTTACAGAATTTCGATCACTCGCAGGTCGCTGAAACGCGGCACGTAGTACGTATCAGGATGAGGTTATTTTTCATCCGAATACTTGGAACGAAAACCGAGCTACACAGGTTATTTAAATAACCGGATAACCGGTTATTTTTTATTCGAATAAGCCCATATAGTCCTCTTCTTCTTCTTCACGAATACTTTTGCCCTTTAGGGCGTCAGACTGGGTTTCATACTCCCCGTTGCGTAATCCACTTCTTTCATTTCTTCCGGTCCCGTGCCAAGGGTTTTATCTTTGCTTGTCCCCATTTTCTCTTTTCTTTCTATCCAGGTTTTCCTAGGTCTGCCTTTCTATCTTTTTCTTCCATTGTCTGTCTGTATCACTCTCATCGCCATTCTTTTTGGGTCCATTCTTGTTATGTGACCATACCAGTTCAATTGTTTGTTATCCAGTTTTATCATAATAGGTTCTGGTGTAGTCATATTCTTATCTGTGGGTTCCTTATTCTATTAAAATTTGTTTTCCCTCTATTTTTCTCAAATATTTAATTTCTGTCGTGTTAATTACGGATTCCTGCCTTTTCTGTGGCACCCATGACTCAATACCATATAGTATCGTTGGTATAGCAATTACATTGTATACTCGTGTATTTGTTATCATGCCTATTTAATTTTACTCCATGCCCATCTAGTAATTTACACTTACTTTGACGTATCCATTGCATGTAAGTTGATTTTACTGTTTGTTTACTGGTTGTCATGACATTAGGGAAGTAAGGTAAAACCTACTCCCCAAGAAAAGTAAGTGAATTACGTGTTATTACAGTAATTTTAGTTTTGTAAGTGATCTGAACGGGTTTGAACTTAACTGATTCTAACCTATTTGAAATGTAAAAACTTGTTAAGATAAGTAGGGTTAGGGTATAACCGTAAATTTAAAAAAAAATTATATAATAATGAAGATTATTAAAATGTTTGTTGGGCATGGAGAAAAATGTTATAAGCATGCTCGGGAAGTAACTATCTATAACCGTCTCGAACTTCGACTGGTAAAGCTGCTTGCTTCCCTTGATGATTAAATAACTATTTCTGTAAATAGTTTTATTTACTGCATGATATATACGCTCATTGCCTTTTGTCCTCTCTTCTCTATTTCCAGAGCTAGGTTTGCACAATATTTGCCTTTCCTCTTCTCTATTTTGTTCGTGGATTATCGTTACTTTACCTTTTTCTGTTTATTTCCATTTTAAGTGTATTTTCTTGTGCTAACATATCTATCACTGGTTGAATTTTCCTTTGTGTCTTACCTATTTGTATAATATCGTCCGTTCTAGTGTTTACTTCTTATCCAAAAATTAAAAGAAAAGATTTAAGGAGAAGAATATTTAAAACCGAAGATGACATGCAAGCAGCAGTTGAGGAACATTTTTCACGCAAAGGTTTAGATTATTATTTACTAGCAAGATGCCCGTTCTTCGTACGGACTGCAAATGTTTTTTCTTCTAAATCTTAAACGAATTCTAGAATGCTCCCCTCCTCCCTCACTCAATACGCTAAACTAACAAACAATATTGTAGGTAAAAAGGAAACAATATTCTTCCGAAAAAAGTTCACCATTAGCCTTTTATGCTTCACGTATCCTCTAGAAATGTGTATGTAATTGTCGTTCTCCTCGTATAGATTGATAAAATTATAGGTTTAGTACAATAATAATAATAAATGTACTTATTAAATGTTGTATTCATAAGTTGTAGCAATATACCAGTTTCCGCCACTTGGAGGTGGAATTTCGGAAATCCTTCTATTTTATTCTAAACTTAACACACGGAAAAAAATCAATAACTTTAACGTCTTTTTTAACTTCTTTTTACTTTTACCCCATTTTTACCCCTTTCAAAATAAAATTTAGAATAAAAACTTTACACCACGCATCTTTTTTCTTACGCTAAGGTATTTTTTGTGTATAGGTCACATTACCAAAAATTAAGAAAAAAAATAAATTTAGAAAATACTAAATTTGATTTTAAGCAGTATGATTTTACGCTTTTATCAAGGACAGCAATCAATGAAAAACATATCGGTCGTCTTAGTTACTGTCAGGCAGACAACGGTGCACAATTTGTACATTTAATTTAGTTCTTTTTGAAATGACTATTGCAACTAAATTTAGTATTTTGCAATTTTAATTTTTTTTTATTAATTTTTGATCATCTGATCTATATTCAAAAGTCAGCTTAACGTAAGTAAAAAGATGCGTTCTTTCAAAAAAGGGGGGTTGCCATTAAAAAAAAAACATCGATAACGCCATACCTCATCCGCGGGACACCCTGAATGTATGCATTTTATTTTAAAAAATGCTCAAATAAAAATCAGAATCGACGGGTCCGAGCGTTTTTTCCAAAAGTTATTCCTTGAAATTTTAACGAATTTATCCACTACTTTACGAAAGCACTGTATATAGATAAGGTGTAAAATTTCTATATGATAGAGATGACGACGTGTTTTACAGGGTGATCAAATAGAAAAACAAAATTACATTTTCCATCAGACAGTCTTCGTATATGCACATCAAAAGGCAAAGCCATTTTTCCGCGATGTATTTGTTGCTCTTGGGCTTCAAACTTACACCTTGGAAAAATAATTATTTTTCTCTCCCTTGCTGTATAGTATAGCGATATAGATGATAATTTGGTTGCACTGTAAATCTTTGGCAGCGCTTAATCGATTTTGCTGCATTCATTTAATTTCTGTGCCATACAATTATTTTTTTGTACACATCTATCGAAGTTGTGCAGGTCGCTTAATTGATGTTTTTGGACTTTTGGTAATTGCTTGTCGCAGTTCCAGTTGATATTCTGGCGTATTGGCAGCGCTGAACTGGGGTGTTTAGGATTGACAAGGGGTTCACCAATTCTCATTTTTTCCACTCCCATACGTAATTATTAAACGTTAACAAGCAGTTCTAACATTACAAGCTTTTCTAAAATTGCATTGTACCTGAATCAACATTTTATATAAAAAGCGAAAAAAAAAGCGCAAATAAGAACTCCCAAATGTACTTAAAATGGTAATCAACGCATTGCATTTGCAAACATATGTTAATAACACGGCAATATTGGATTAGTATTAGTATTAGTTTTGCCGATCCCTGTTTAGTGAACTTTTGTATTCCCTGCACGATTGTTAATTTTGTTGAAACATTCCGTATATTTGATCATTAACCAGACTTAATCAGCGATAAAGAAACATCGTCGAAACCATTTATAGCTTGCAGACCTTCTCCTGGTATTTTCTTCGGTCATTTTTCGGGAGCAGCGTCAGATCTAATTCGTCTGGCGATATCGCGGTAGACGTCGTTATTCTAGGCTCTCCATGAGCTTTACCGTTTGGCGGATCATATCCCAGTACCATCGTCATTAGTTGGGGGTAATTTTGATCTCATATTGCACCGCAACTCAGTCAGTCGTGCCCGGGGATTAGGGAAATGACGTGCAAGTGCGCAGTGGTGGATACACGATTAGCCGGGTATCGCTGGTGGTGCGACGGCAAATTAATAACCTGGCATCCCCGAGATGCAATCCATATCCATCCCCTATCGCGGCGCCGCAGCGCTGCTGAAGTGTGTGGACCTCAAAAACTGCAGCCGGTAATTAAACGAAGCCTCGATATAGCTTTCGTCTTGATTGATGGACACCTCGTTGCTTGGGACGCTTACCGTTCGTTAACTAAATGGAAGGGGTTATTGTTGGTGGAAATAGACATTTACTTCAACACATAGTCTTTTAACTTATGACTTCTGTATTGGTATATGTAAATGGCGTATGCCCGAATTAAAAACTAGAAAAGAAGCATTTTAATTACCTATGTCCAAATGCGTTTAGTTAAACCGGTATTTGATTTCAAAGTTTTTGTTACAATAGGAACTATGGATTGATTTGACGATATTAAGGGTATGAAATATCATTTGAGATGATTCTGGTTATTATCGCTGGCCCACTAGTCGATAAAACATGGGTGCCACTACCCAAATCACACAATAATTATTTATTAATGGCAGGGCCCATTTTTCCAGAAAAGAAATCCATTATTTCACTTTTTGTGTCTTTGTAATTTTTTATTTGTTAGGATTTAAACAATAAAATAAAGTCTGAGTGATTACGACATGCTTTTATTGAAATAGGTGCATGCTGAGAAACAACCGACGAAACGATCATTTTTGATACGAAATACTAACTACTTCAGAAAAGTAGTTATAATAAATTCACGATGTTTCCTCCTCCCAGTAGGCTGTTGCATACATAGAGGGGCTTGAAGACCATTATTTGTATCCGATTTTCAAAATTCAATCACCAAATTAAATGGTTCAAAGCCAGCTATAATCGTACAGTAAACAATATTTTTTAATTCAAAATGTCTGGTCAACTTTTTTTTCAAATTGCAAATAATTTTTTTCGGACTCGGACTCGACGGATTTTTCTAAAATCAGTGGTTTCGTAGCTTATTATTTTTTATTGTGCATGAATAAATTAGTACGCAGTGTGGAAATACAGTTACGGATAAATTCATTAATTTCGTTGATACTCATTTTTATGAGAAATCTCGACGGGGCGCGGGGTGTAGGCAATTTTGACCATAGGGAATATTTTCACCTGATTTTCAGTTTATGTAATTTGTGCTTCGTGATATGACGTCATCGAATTATATGTTCCATTTCAAAAAAAATTGTCTTAAAAATTAAATATTAAAAACCAATGAAATGAGCAAAATAAATCTAGTTACCGGTGGATAAAACAAAAAAAGTTTCGTTACATCTCAGAATTAAACATTTGTAAATGTCATAACAAAATAGGCGTCCTTTGCTTTTTCTAAATTAGAATTTACCTTTAGCAAACTATTTTATTAATAAAACTGGTTTTTAATATTTAGACTTAAAGACCATTTTTCTCGATTTTTTCAGATGTAGCATATTGAAAATTTTATATCATTGAAAACAACATAAAAAATCCGGTGTGATACACTCACACAAATTACTTTTACAGTGACCTTATAAGTAGTCAAAAATTAGATTTTTAAATTTTAAGCGTTTCTCAAAAAAATAAAAAATTATAAATTCTACAAAACCGGTACAAAATAGAGCGTTAGTTAAAGAGACAATTTTTCTCTAGAATTTTAAGCTGAATTCAAAAATGTAATGATATACCGGGTGTTCTATTTAAAATAGGAATTAATAAAAAAAAATTAAAAAAACAAAAGATCCCCATTTTAGTATTCAACTGGAAAATCACCTATCTCACATCAATACACATTAAAAATGTAATAAAAATATAAAGTTTGAAAAAAATCGTAGAGCCGTTTTTGAAAAACTCGAAAAAAGCTGAAAAATCACAAGAGTAAACACCTACTTCCGGCTATGCGATTTTCTTCAAAAGCTTGCTGTCGCATCTAGATAGTACACAAAACTTATATATGAAGTTTTAACGTCATCCCTCTTTTCGTTTTTGAAATATTCTGTTCACAGACAGACAGACCAATGAACAAAAACATGTTTTTTGGGTTCAGGGGACTCTAAAACGTGAAGATCTGGTGAAAACTCAATTTCGAATTTTTGGGGTGAATCAAATACATCCCTTATCGTAAAAGGAAGTAAAAAATACAGGTTGTCATTTAAAAAAAGTCGCTGACGTCAGATGAAAAACAAATCACATAAGAAACTGAAAATCAGCTGAAAATATTCCCTAACAAAGTTAATGAATTTATCCGTTACTTTATTTCCACACTGTATGATATCTTCATATCATTGTATTCAGAAAACTCGAAAAAATATAGTTGCTATTTGAAAAAAGGTGATTATCCTTGCTTAGGGGAATTTTGAATTAAAAAATATTATTTACTATAAATTATAGCGGTCCTGAAACCATTTAATTTGGTGTTTTAATTTTGAAAATCGGATGACAAATACCTATCATTCCTACAGCTTTGGCCGTTTTTCATGCACCTCTCTGTATATTTATTAGGTTGCATGAATTGTGATAGAAATTAAACTGTAGTATATAAAAACTATGAAAATTTTTACAACTGTTTTACTGACATTGTTGCAATTTTAATGTCAAAATGCCGAAAATTTTACAGAAGGAGACAAAAGTTTAACTGGCAAAGTACAAAACTTCAAAAATCATAACCACAAATTGAAAACAACATAACCCAATGTTGTCATGTGCAGTTATTGCGCATACGTACCAATAAAAATGTCACCTTATAACATAATCTGCTGCGAGGAGGAAACATCGCGAATGGATTATAATTACATAAGAACTTTATAGTAAATATTCAATTCGTAATTAATTTTACACAAAACTTGTCTGCGTTATTTCTAATGGAAAAGTTTGACTGAGAAAGAATTGTTACACAATTAAAATCAGATTTTAGTTATTTTGTTTGTTTCTCGGCATACAGAACTCTTCTGTTGGAGAAGAATGTTCGGAATTCCCTGGGTCGAACGAGGTACTAACATATCAATTCTTCAAGAACTTCACATAGGTACCGATAACCGATTACTACGGAGCATTCAGAAACAAATCTTAAAATTCTTCGGTTACATCATTCGGAAGGATGGTTTAGAAAAACTAGTAGTACAGGGCAAAGTAGACGGTAAAAAAAAAGAGGTCGCTCACCAAATCGTTTTATAGATCAAGTACCACACTTTACAGGCATTCCACTAACACAATGCATGCAACAAGTAGAAGACAGAGATACATGGCGGACATTAACACATTTTTGATGCAGAAAGGGGCCACGACGTTCGAAAGCGAAGAACGCCTTAAGAGAGATACAGGACCAACTCGATTACACCTGTTTCCAAAAAGTCATAGTGTAATGACTCAGATATAATAGTTTTCTGTCTTCATCGTAATATATATAAAAAAATAGGCATAAAAAGTACTAATGGACTAATGAACATGTCTCGTTGGAAGAAAAAAATAAAGGCTAGCGGCCTGACTATTGCAAAGTTACTATTCAAGCTGTACTGCGACGTCCATTAGGGTGGGTCGAAAAAAATAAATATTTTTTTTTCGGAACGCTTTAGTGTGGAAAAGTTGCCTATTGTAATAAGAAGAAAAACGGCATAAAAAAATTAAAATCGGTTAACATCTTCCGTTCGCGCATCGTACTTAAATTTTATGAAAAATTGCAAAAATTGCGATATTTTTCTCATTATTTTCTGTTAGTTAAAACTTTTAAAATAAACACGCTTTAGTTTTTTATGCTTGTTTTATGGTTTAAATAACCTAACTAAATTAAATTTTGATCAATAATCTAATTTTTTCCGTTCGCGCAACGTCTTAGAAAAAACAGAAATTTATCAATATTTCGCAATTTTCACTGTGCAACTCTTCGCTCGATTTTCTAGAACAAAACGACCCAGAACTCACCACGCGGAGGTGGTTGCACGTCGAGTTCCACCCACACCCTACCCAACCAACCATCCAATTGTTGGGTGTGGTATTTGCATTATATTTACATCTATTTACAAAGATTCTTTGGCTTACTCTGTTTTTTACTTTTTCTTGTTTATATCTATACACATTTAAAGTCTGATTTTTTGGAGAAATGAGGCATAACCGATCTAGACTTCAGTGTTGCTCGGATGTAGCCATCTCTAGCTTCATGTCCACATACTTTATTCGATGCCTCTGTCACAATTTTGACGCACCTCTCCACAGCCTGGGTGTGACAGGGAAACTTTAGTATTTCTCTCATGGGCGTAGTGTCAGAATTGATGAATGATTTAATATCATCTTTACTGAGGTTCCGCAGCATTGGGGGAGGATACACCACACAAGAATTCCAATTAATAATTTCAATGTAATCGGAAGCTTGAAAGTTTATCTTCGGTGGTACGTAATTTCTAACAGTCTTCTTCTTCCAGTAATCCAGTAATCCAGTAATTCAACGAAATGCATTCTTTGCGCACCCAGAGAATGTTCTGTTGGCAATGCTTGTTGATGAAAGAAAACATATTCGGGAGCTTGGTTACAGAAGGATCTTAAAAGCAAGACAAACCGTCCCAAAGAAGAAGACTGTTAGAAATTTCGTACCACCGAAGATAAACTTTCAAGCTTCCGATTACATTGAAATTATTAATTGGAATTCTTGTGTGGTGTATCCTCCCCCAATGCTGCGGAACCTCAGTGAAGATGATATTAAATCATTCATCAATTCTGACACTACGCCCATGAGAGAAATACTAAAGTTTCGCTGTCACACCCAGGCTGTGGAGAGGTGCGTCAAAATTGTGACAGAGGCATCGAATAAAGTATGTGGAGATGAAGCTAGAGATGGCTACATCCGAGCAACACTGAAGTCTAGATCGGTTATGCCTCATTTCTCCAAAAAAATCAGACTTTAAATGTGTATAGATATAAACAAGAAAAAGTAAAAAACAGAGTAAGCCAAAGAATCTTTGTAAATAGATGTAAATATAATGCAAATACCACACCCAACAATTGGATGGTTGGTTGGGTAGGGTGTGGGTGGAACTCGACGTGCAACCACCTCCGCGTGGTGAGTTCTGGGTCGTTTTGTTCTAGCAAATCGAGCGAAGAGTTGCACAGTGAAAATTGCGAAATATTGATAAATTTCTGTTTTTTCTAAGACGTTGCGCGAACGGAAAAAATTAGATTATTGATCAAAATTTAATTTAGTTAGGTTATTTAAACCATAAAACGCATAAAAAACTAAAGCGTGTTTATTTTAAAAGTTTTAACTAACAGAAAATAATGAGAAAAATATCGCGATTTTTGCAATTTTTCATAAAATTTAAGTACGATGCGCGAACGGAAGATGTTAACCGATTTTAATTTTTTTTATGCCGTTTTTCTTCTTATTACAATAGGCAACTTTTCCACACTAAAGCGTTCCGAAAAAAATTTTTTAATTTTTTTCGACCCACCCTAACGTCCATGTTTCATCCACTGGTAGTCCACCGCTAATAACCAACATCGTCTCTAAAAAGACGGCTTATACCCATATAGAGTGCCATACCGAATATCATCCAAGTCGATCTATTGTTGTAATGTTATAACCAGTTTTTGTAAAGAACTTTGAAATAAAATCATCATCATCAGTTTGCGCTACAACTCGTTACAGGCCTTGCCTAATTCAAATATCCGTCCCCATTCTGTTCGGTCGTGTGCGTTTTATCTTCAGCCACCCTACTATTTTTTTCTCTTCGCGTCAGTTAAAGGATAGTTTCTTAAGCGTTGTCAAATAATTCCTATTATAGCTCGTGGTTATACCTTCTGCGCCATGCGTTATCTTCGTTGATTGCGCCATATATTCCGTAAAACTGTTCTTTCGAAACAGCCTTATAGATTTTCTTCCTGTTTGCAGATGGTCCATGTTTCTGAGCCATATAGCAAAACCGGCTTTATAAGCGTTTTATAGATTTTGATCTTTATTTTACTGGATATATTGTACAAGTTCATGCTGACTTGGAAGTCCATAGTAGCATCTATTAGCGAATAGTATTCTTCTTCATATTTCAGCGTTTGAATAGATTTGGTGTAGATTGTGCCTGATGTTTTTATCATTGATTTTCTTATTGCTTTTTTCAGGACCAGAATGAAAAGCAGACATGGTAGAGCCCCTCTTTGACGAAGCCTGTTTTGAGTGGTAAAAATTACTGACAGATCCTCTTGTATTCTTACTTGGCATTCAACTTTTCCCATCGTTAGTTTTGTTAGCCTGATATGATCCTGACATTCGATCAATGGCCGTGCATTATTTCCATTCGTCAAATCCCAGCCCATTAAAAAAAACATTTTTTTTCTTTTCTTTCAGTAACCGCCCACGATCCCGCTTTGATTTTTCAAGGGGCAGAAACACCGCTAAAATCAAGCCCATTTTAATTAGCCAAAAACAGGCACGCGCTAATTTGCAGCTGCCCTCGAACGTCTCGGCCAACGCGCATAATTCGGGGAATTTTGCGGAAAACAACCATAAAGTTTATTAGACTAGGCTGCACTTTTGCAAAAGGCACGTACAACGAGCGCACCGGACAAAAATTATAAAATAAGCGAGCATCAGCAATACCCCGAGCGGCAGATGCCGGTTCTGGGAACAAGAAACAATCGCCCCACAACGGAGCCCCGCCGAACGACAGGAAAGGTTCAAAAACAAATACATCGCGCTAATTAGCATACTCGTGTTTGGTATCCACGGGAAGGGAAAATTGCGTGCCATCGAACACAAGCATCCCTTGGCTGAACCAGATCACCCCGAGAAGCGCGCGATCAAAAACAAACCTCCAAGTCGCGAAAAATCCCGGGCACGGAAGCTCAATTTCGGTAAAAGTGCGGGTTTACCGCTATGGCCCGTAAGAATGACAAGCTATATATGTATGTAATACATACAAGATCTACATGAGCAGCCAACCGTAACGGCTCCTCGGTATATAACCAGGAGCAAAAGGCACCAACATCAGTCTTTAGAAAACTTCTGAAGAAGCTGAGAGCATGAGCAGCGAAACGTCAAGTTCAAATCGACGACCGCGGCATAACCCGGAAGAACCTATCATAACGTTGTAAATAATTTGTTATAAACGTTTAAAGACAAAAATACTATATGTTATTCGGAGCAAAAGTATCTTTATGTGGTTCGGCTGTACATATCCGTCCAGCCACGCCACATAAAGTATAACTTTTGCTTCTAATAACATAATAAACTATTATCCATTCCGGGAAATGATCTCACTCGGCTTCTCCTCGTCAGCTAAAGTTTCCCCTTATGGATAAAATACCTTTTTATTCACTTGTACCGTACATAATTATTTAAATGTTAAGCAACTGAATCATTTCATAACATACCTAAGTGTAGTAGGTACGTGCTTTTATATCAGGATTTCGGAAAAATGAGATTATTGTTCAATGAAACACATTTTCCTTGAAAACTCGTTGCAGATAATTTTCCTACACACGATTATAAGTGTAATTAAATGATACTACACGTAAAAAATACGAGTTTGGTAAGGAAGTCGCACATACTCATTAAGTTAGAAAAACTTGAGTTTGCTAACCAAGTTGGAGCGTGCACGCTAATCTGCATATACAAGAGTTTCATAATTAAGATTTCCGGCGTGAAGGTGTAAAACAATAACAATTACACTACGACAGCTATTCATATGGAAATTGGTAATCTCGTCCCTGTTTCTCCTCCTCAAACAATGTGTCTTTTATTAAAACATGACCTCTTTATTGTCAGCATTAGTCGTGCCTTTTCAGGCTGATGGTTTAAGCCTCTTAATAAGGAGTAAAATATTAACCAATATTACAAGATAACGAATGCTATCGTCATCTTCCGATTCTCATTTTTCATCCACTGCTATCTCTCCAATCATTTTCATTTGGGTTTTCTTTGGTCTTGATATGTTTGTACGTAAGTGTTTATTTTGGTAGATATTATCTTTATTTCGCTGTTTTAGTTGTTGTCGAACCCATATGTACAAGTTGCAACAAGGAAAAATAGTACAAGAGAACCTGTAATAATATGACAACATATACAAGATGATTATAAAACTTGAACAATGGAAGCTTCGCACGCCAAGGTGGAAGTAATGGTGAACGTTCGTGGCACGTCTAAATAGCCCCGTCAAAACAGCCCCGTCATAATAGCCCCGACAAAAAGGCTCACACACAAAATAGCCCAGTCCAAAATAGCCCCGACAAAATAGCCCCGCCAAAACATCCCTACCGAAAATCACAATAATATTTGTAAGCACAAGACATGACCAAAGTTACTTTGTTTATTTATATACACATTGTATATAACTAATACCGGTTAGTGACTTGGGCGACGCAGGGTGACGATCTCAATGATAAATTCTTAATATTCAGTTAGTGGCTTCCCTTATTATTTTAAAACGAAAGAATACTTACGTTTTTTTTAAATAATACTCTATCTGTACTTTCCGAAACTAGAAAATGAAAGAAGTAGATTTTCAGCTTTTACAAAAATTTAAAAAAGAAATAGGCACTATTTACTATTTATTATAGTAATACATGTTGTGTACAGATGCAATCATATAAAACACCCGTCTTATAGAAAACTACATTTGGTTATGAAATAACAACATAAAAAGATAAATATATTAAGAGCAATATTACTAAAAATTAGTTTTTATACTATTTTTTATTTTACCATTCTAAATTTCCAAATTATATGAGACAGTACATAGAAAATCAGTAACATTAAAATTATGATAATCTTGTACTACAATTTCTAATCTGCGATTAAGTTGGACAGCACTAAGCTATTTTGGTACGAAGCTATTTCGTCATGGAGCTATTTTGTCCTGTCTATTCTAACGGGGCTGTTTTAACGGGGCTATTTTGGGTGGGGCTGTTTTGTCGGCGCACCGTGAACGTTAAGATGGATCACCCAAACTCTCTAGCATGGTAGCTGAATTGTTTACAATGTGCACAGATGGTCAGTCAATACTCTAGATTTGATGTATATTACATTAATTCCTAAAAAAGGATATAGCAGTAACTGCGATAGTTATCGAGAATTCTTGGAGACATATAGTCTGTTCAGTAAACATAAAAACACAAAGTGGCCTTTGATTTCTATAATTTCATGAGTGTACTTCCAAAATTCATCTTTGTCTAGGAATGCACTTACAAAAAGTTACTAAAACAAATAGGTTAAGGGTGTGACATTTATTTATCAACTGTCATAAATGTTGTAACTAACTAATTTTAAGAATGTTAAACAAATACTCTGTTGGATACTATTGATGTAGCATTTATTAATAGGTATTTTTATTACATTTTATAAAAGTTCAGGCAAGAATTTCTAGAATAATATGTACTTCGACACTAAAATAATGAGATTTACTAATTGTCACTGATTGTCATTTTTACTTCCTTTTACTATAAAGGAAGTATTGGATTCGCCCCAAAAATTCGAAATTGAGTTTTCAACAGATCTTCTCGTTTTAGAGTCCCCTGAACCCAAAAAACATATTTTTTTTCATTGGTCTGTGTGTCTGGCTGTGTGTCTGTCTGTGTGTCTGTGTGTCTGTCTGTGAACAGAATATCTCAAAAACTAAAAGAGGTGTGACGTTGAAACTTCATATATAAGTTTTGTGTAGTATGTAGATGTGACAGCAAGCTTTTGAAGAAAATCGCATAACCGGAAGTAGGTGTTTACTCTTGTGATTTTTCAGTTTTTTTCGATTTTTTCAAAAACGGCTCTAACGATTTTTTTTAAACTTCACATTTTTATTACACTTTGAATGTGTATTGATGTGAGATAGGTGATTTTCCATTTGAATACCTCTAAAATGGGGTTCTTTTGTTTTTTTTCTATTTTTTTTTTGTTAACTCTCGTTTTAAATAGAACACCCGGTATATTATTACATTTTTGAATTCAGCTTAAAATTATAGAGAAAATTTGTCTCTTCAACTAACGCTCTATTTTGTACCGTTTTGGCAGAATTTGTAATTTTCGAAAATTTTTGACAATTGCTTACAAATTTAAAATCAAATTTTTGGCTAATTATAAGATCACTGTAAAAGGAAGTTGTGTGCGTGTATCACACCAGATTTTTAAATTCAAAGTCGCCTTTATGCAGGTGTGGAAACCTTTGCAAAACAAAATACAGAATTCCTAGCACAAAAATTGTATGTATATGCCAACTTAAAGAAATAGTTAATGTTTTTGTGTTTAGTGAATGGCCTATACGTAATAGTAGAAGAAGAAACAAGGCGGGTTTCGTAGAGGAAGGTCATGTGCGAGGAGCATGTACTTTTACACAATCGGTTATCATATGATTAATAAAATATTATATACTCTGAAATTTGTAACTAAATAGTTATAATAGAAAAAATCAAAATTTCGAATGTGTAGTTAGTAAATTAAACATTACAAGATCAATATTTATATGTAGGCACTTACCAACCAAGACATACACATTAGAAAACAACTATAAATAGGTGCCCGAATTATAAATACTTAAGAATTAACTACCATAGAAAAAGTTGTTAAATGGAGTATTTTGGTTTAAAAATAACACAGGAAAAAGGATAAAAATTATCACATATAATCTCATGAGCATTGATTCTTTCCGAAAATGTTTTTGAGTGCGTTCCAACAACGTCGTATTAATTAAGACGTTGGAATGTACGAAAAATAATTTCCGGATATGAATTAATGCTCGAATGCAGATCCGGTAAAAAAATCGTAACAACACAAACCCTAAAAAGAAGTAATGTCTACCTACAAAAAATGTCCAAGAATTTTTGTTGTTGTCTTGGTTACGGCTCGCGAACGATTTTTTCTATTGGTCATTAATGAGTGTCGTGCGATTTTCTGCAGTATCATAATTAACAGAAGGGAAAGCTAATAATAACGTAATCAATTGCTTTTAATGTCCAACGTCCAATTCTACATGGTATACATTTCCTCTGCTGAAATTATACAAAATAGACATGGAATTGTTGTAATATACTATATCAAAAAGTAGAAATTATTGTCATGGAGTGCATCTCATTCTGTCTCAATTGGCAGTCTTCACATCGCATGCGCCGCACACAGTCTAAATTGCCCAAAACATGAATGTTAATAAAAATTACAATTTGTCCAGATTATCAAATAAAACTACGGTAGTTAATCAAAAATATAATTTTATAGACGCTACTTACAGAGTTAAGATTAACGAATGCTCGGAATTATGTATCTTGCTCTACCCCAAAATGCGGTGGAGATAATAAATTGCACCGAAATCTCAGCAGACAATACTATTTAACCAAGATTAATACAGCACACCGACAGTAATATTAAATTAAATTGCGGAGCAGCACAATGAACACTGGAATACATTTTTACAAGAATAGAATTGCTAAATTAACGTCCAGATTTATGGATGGATTTATTTGTGCTGTTGCTAATCTGCTTAACAGATAATCTGTTCATCTGTCAATATAAATTTATGAATTTCAGAAATAAACGCGTCTTTAATACTATTAAGATATATTGGAAGACATGCTTATCCGTTTAAGAATGAGTGGGCATAACATATTTATAGTGCTTAACTTTTAAACTTTGTCACCTCTTGTTCTAGGCACATTAGGCAGTGAGTTTTGCATTTATTTACCTTGCGTTTAATAGTTTCCAGTGATTGGGCTGGAAACACATTTAATTTAAAAAAAAACTCCCAACTGAATTCGAACGCACTTCTGTAAATTCGTCAACAAAGTATTTAAGCACAACTCCACCATTGTCTTAATGTATACCTTGAGAGCAAGACCATATTCCAAAACCCAATTCTCAAATTGCGCTATTTGCAGGTATACAAATTTCGTTAGTTCTGACAGCAGTAACCAGTTCGAAAATATTCCAATAGTCCAATTTTTTTATTTATAAAAATGCAAAAATACTTGTTTTTATTTTTGACAAATAAAAATTGATCTTATACGAGAGCGACAGTTTCACAGTTTTTCTTAAGCGTATATTTTCCTATCGTAGTGAAATCTGTATTATCTCTATGGTGTAATCGTCAACATTCTAAATGCATCTCTAAAATTTAAGCAAAATAGATCTAGCGTTTTTAAGCTGTAGCTCATGTGTACGCACCCACTCATCCACATACAAACAGATTTTTTTTTATAAACATTGTTTTTGAAATCCTCAATCACGTATTTCCTCAAAATCTAAATTTTTAATCTATATTTCCGCTAAAGTAATAAGATGTACATCTGACGAATAACTACAGTACGTTCAGAAATATTCCACACATTTTTATAAAAGGTGCTGAAAAATAGAGAAGTATTTTATGGACAGCTGCAGGTGATCTACAACTACAAGGAAAGCTCGAGAAATAGTACTGTGTATAAGGCACAAGTACGATTAAAATAAAAATCTTATGCATAAAATAATTTCCATCCACTTGCACGTGTTGTAACTAATTTTCAAACATTTAAATTCTTTTTACCTCAGCCCCTCAGTTTAGGAAAATTTAACGTCTGCCACGTGTTTATGCCCAAATTTACACCTACAAAAGTTACTCATGTAGTTACAGTCAAATTAAGCTGTATGTTAAATATTAACGAGTTCATTGTACGTTTTAATTGCGTGCAAGGGGACATTATTAATGCATATCCGCCATCGTAGTCCAAGATACTCTCCCTGCCAGAACAGGTGTCGGCGATGCTCATTTCGGATGATTACACAGAACGTAACCATTAAGGACAATCTTTTGCAGCTCAAACTTCCATAAAAGTTTAAAAGCTGTAACGCCGGAATTACCGAAATCTTAATTTGCCAAGACGGATTCCAGCTCCCGAGAAATTGTCTTCCGTGGAGCCATGTGGAAATGTTTAAAAACTCTTTGGAACTTGATGCGCGATTTTATTAGGCCATTAGTTGGACTTCAAACTTAAGACTGTGCAAGTAAAGGGTGTTTTTTTTTTGAGGCATTTTCAATGAGATTTTTTAAAGTGTGTTATTTTTAGCGAACTGAACAATCTCAAGGCCAGAAACCCCCTATTTTTTTTAAATAAAGGGTGTTTTTTTAGGGGGATACAACTTTGAATTGAAATAAAACACAGAAAAATGTTTTTAATATCCATGAAATTGGCTTTATTTGAAAGATAATTTTATGGCATTTATGTTTGAATACGATTTCGGGCATGTGACCACCGCGGCTGGCGTGTACATGACGTAATCTGGAGGTCCAATTTTCACACACTCTTCGCAGTAAATCAGGTTGTATTTCAGCAATAACGCGTCGGATGTTGGCTTCCAAGTGCTCAATTGTTTCCGGTTTATCGACTTAGACATGCGACTTTACATATCCTCAAAGAAAATAATCTAACGGCGTCAAATCGCACGAAAGAGGTGGCCAGTTAACAGATCCAATTCGTGTATCCCTCTAAAAAATACCCTTTATTTAAAAAAATAGGGGATTTCTGGCCTTGAGATTGTTCAGTTCGCTAAAAATAACACACTTTAAAAAATCTCATTGAGATCTTTCTTAGTTTCCGAAAAATATCACTTTTCGGATTTTGACAATTTCGAAAAACTCAATTTTCTAAAGAAGTAAAAATCACTCGGTATATATGACCTGGGCTAAATAGGTTTTTAGACAAGCACAAATTATTGACGTAAATTTTTTTTTTTTGAAAAAGCAAAAATACAATTTTTTTCATATTATGCCGACTTTTTGGCGGACCTGTAAATATAGAATTATTCGTATTTTCAGTCTAAATAGAAATGGATTTTCAGGTTACGCTATGTTTAGAAAGCTTTGGCTAAAACATCAAATGACTGGTTTACCTGTGAGCTGCAAATTTTCATTGTGCGCTTTAAAGGCATTTGCTTGTTCGTATCGTGTAGTAATTAGGTTTCCCTCCTAAGCGAATAGAATCACAACCAGTGGTTTGTTTTGTTTGTGTACAAAGTGTAGAGCACATCCAGATTGATTTTATTTGATAATGAGAACGCACATTAGCAAAATACGAAATCAAACGGGACTTTCAGGTTCATTATCCTTCCAAAGTACTTGACATTTGAGGATTACATAGGATTAAATGTACACTGAAATATACAGTTAGTTTAATTTTTACCAGATACGTTGATCACTGTAATGGAGAATTAAGTAAAAATTAATTTTCAGAATTAGTTTAACCTACATAGTAGCAGTAGTGTGACTTTAATTTAATTTATTATTATTAATATTCAGAAATGTGGTGTAGTTAGGTAAAAAGGAAGCAGTTAGGAAAGTATGAAAACGAATTCTACACATTACTAGAAACCGCGAAGAACTTTCAGTAACAAAAGGAAGAATTTTTAAACGTCAAACTTAAAACTTGCTTTATGTACTAGTTTACTATTTCATATTGTCTGTTTATATAATAATCTTTTTACAACACATTACGTCCAGCGTTTTTTCATGAGTTTTTAAAATATTATCAAAATGTTAAACACTCGTGAAAAAACGCTGGACATAATATGTGTTGTAACGAGATAAGAAACCGCAGTGTATATAAAAGTAAAAATAACAATATTTAAGATAATCCGCAGAACTTCTTTGAGGCCCAATGTATTATGATTCTATATAAGAGTGTGCGAAAATCGATATAAATACTGCGAGACTTCGCATCAAGCACCTCTTATATCTTATTCTATGGAAACTGTATCTGTATAAACTTACCGGAGCATATAAACGTCAAAAACATTCAGAAATTCGCAACACTGCCGTTGAAATGTGCTCTTTAAGGACAGTTTTTCCGAATCTGAAAGTAATGTGCTTCCTCGCCAACATTTGTTTGAGAATTTACCGCACTAAGAATACTGGCTTATTTACAAATTATTCACGTTGTGTTTCGCCATACTAAAAAATATTATTTTCAATTTTTTAGTGTGGCAAGATACTCAAAATATATAAATATCAGAACGTATCAAAGAAGCTTTAGAAGTGTTCTTTCCGAAAGCACAATTTTTAAAGTTTCACTTCTTGAAATTCTAATTATCGACATTTTTTGTTAAGAAATGTATGTGGATATTTTTATTTTCTTCAAATGGGCGATCGATTAAAAAAATATTCTCCAAAAATTAGTCTTAACAGAAATATAGTCCTGACCATGTATTTTGGTTTCATGCAAATTTTATTTATATGCGTTATTATTTAATTTTATAACAAAAAGTATTTATTACTGGTAAATTCCCATTTACAGTAACAAGCTTGTTGGGTGCTCAGTAGCTCACCGGAATGTGGGCGGATCTTAAACTGAAATAAGAAAAGGCAATCCCTAGCAAAAGTCGAATCCGTCGCTATGCTATGCTATTTGGACCTGTGAAAATGCATGCAAAACACACGAAACTGCACTGCGCTTTACAAATGAAAATAAGTTAGGAAATCTCAAAGAAGTCTATTAAGATAGCATGCATAATAGTACATTCTAGGTGTCCAGTTTTGCAGTTAACGATAGCAGCAGAAAGTCTCATAAGCAAATTCTAAGCATTCCACTTGCTCGTTTTCACGTCACGCCATAACAAAATGTCTGCAAAACAAGTCCCACACGACAGACTTGTATTGATGTGCTTGGAGCAGAGCGCTGAACGGAGATACGCCCCAAAACTTATATCATAACGGAAATTTTTTTATTCTAGACACATAAAACATTTAAAATTGACAGTAAATCACAGACACATTAAATAGTAAAGCATAAATGAAGCCGTCCGCCAAAGTTAAGCGATAAAGGCGGGCTCGTAGATGCAGCAATTTCCTCAAAACCGCAAAAATTGTAACTCCACGGTTTGAATAGCGTCATTGCTACACACGATATATGGGAAGAGTAGACGACGTCACTTAAAAGATTACGAGCATCTATACGCGATGAACGGAAAGTATTCTTCAGGGATGCCTCGCTACGCAAGGAAGACTGTGAAACACGGCGTTGATGAATAATATTGGTTCATTTAAATCTCATCAGAGATTTGTATTAAATTTCCGTGTTACTTCAAGATAAGGGTTCGGAGTATCACACGTAGTAGATTTCGTGACGATTGCTGGTCAACTAGTACAACTAAACTGTCCTACTCCGTGCTGCAGGCTCAACCAAATGAAAATTCTAACGCCTTCTTCTTTATGTGCGCAGTAGAAGCATGCCTACATTAAATTTTGAAGCGATCCTAATATTTTCGCAAACATGTATGCCGTACAAAAGTTTTTTATCGAAAGTATATCTCTTAGAGTCCGATTAAAAATTCGAAGACTTGATATTTTTAAAATATTTTCAAGAATTTTGCACTCATTAATTGGATGATTAAAATTGACGGTGGCACACCGTCTCGACTTTTCTTAT
Source organism: Agriotes lineatus (assembly GCA_940337035.1). Classification (NCBI taxonomy): domain Eukaryota; kingdom Metazoa; phylum Arthropoda; class Insecta; order Coleoptera; family Elateridae; genus Agriotes; species Agriotes lineatus. The sequence continues at coordinate 50,069,740 of OW679194.1, read as the reverse complement.
AGTCTGGAGGTAAATTAAAGACAGCTAATAATATATATGCCACTCTATTTTTCGAACAGAGAATTGTGAATATGTTTTGACCAAGTATAGAAAAGAAGGCAGTAGCTCACATTTTTTACTTGGAATATATTTTTTTAGATTTTAGGATTTTGCTTTCTTATGTAGAACGGGAAACTGTTTATTATTATTGGTATTTTAGTATATATAGCTGTAGCATATAGCTTGATACGCTCTTTTCTACCATTCCGCTGTAGGGATGCTCACAACCCAGACTAACTCAAAACTTTCGGCAATGTGTGGTCATAGGTAAGGACTCGATTACGGCTCTTACAGTTATTAATTAAAAGGAAACAAAGGCTCTGAAACTCGAAAGACATCTTAGGTATTCTCTGTTAGGTGTTTTACCAGATCGACGAAGTTGATCCATCGAGGTTTCAGCTTCGTAATCTTCTCCTTGTAGAAGTTCGCACTTTGATTCTCTCACCATGAAATCACCTCAGTTTTAAGCTGTGGTCGTCCTTGAAATGCGTTCCACGAAGGTGAGCTTTCAATTTTCGGAACAGAAAGAAATCCTAGAGTGCAAGGTCTGGAGAATAGACTTTTGATGTCGCTGCAACGCATTTATGCGCCAACGCATTGTCGTGCTGTGGGAGCACTACTTTTCGCAGTCGTCCATGACCCACGACATTTGATCTTAATTTTCTCCCGCAATTTTGCCAGGAGGTCTGAGTGATATGCGACGTTACTGGAACGACTATTTTCAAGAAAGTCGATAAGTAAGACGAGAATCCCAGAAAACTGAGAGCATCAGTTTTGTTCTGAACTTTTTTGGAAGTGGAGAGTTGGTATCTCCACTATAATTGTGGTTTGTTTGGTAATAGGGCCATAATGACGATTCTGTCAAAAAAGGGTGTCAACATGTGAGGCACCCTTTTCCTATGCAAAATGTCATGCAGTATTGATCTAACCGATTTCTCGGCAATCATTAGTCTTAAGTGCCGTTTTAACAGGTAATTAGCCCATCTTCCATCACCAACGTCTCCACTTTACCCATTAATTCACAATTCTGTGCTATCATGGTAAATTATTTTATATTTGTTAGCTATTTCAGTAAAGTGAACGCCCTCCCTAGTCAAGAATTGAATCACTGCCCGGTGTTTAATTTTGTCGTATCCATACACACTAGTAAATGGACTATAAAATCGAATATTTTATAGGAATCGGGTGAGGCTTTCCAAACTGACTTACGACAAGATGCTGAATATAGGTAAGAAGATATGGGTTTTGAATGCACACGCGGTAGGGAACGGCCAAAAATTTCCCTTTCGTTAACGTCTCGACTATTTTTCCTTTTATAACAGCATCTTCATCATCTTCATTTATCTTCTTACTGTGCCATGCGGATGTTTTGTGCATAGACGCCCTTTGCTGTCCGTCCTTCTCGTCCGTTTCAGTAACTCAAAGTTGTCTGACAGTGCCTCGTGCAATGATGAATGTTCTACAGCTATAATATTTGCGTGCGTCCCATGCTCTTCAACTTTTCCTTGTAGTTCAAGTCAGTATGTGTTCGAGGTATGCAATTTTTATGTTATTTTTGTATTGCCAAATAGTTCTCATGTTCTTATAGAACTTTATCCGCCCATGATATTCGAATCATCTGATGTAAATTTTGAATGTTTCTGCCTATTTATAGATGTCACTTGAAGTGTTCATGTTTCGACATCGTCGAAGAGAACAAGCCAAACGTAGCACTTAACATTTCCATATCGATGTTAAAAATTGCTTGTCTAATTCTGCAGTTAATCTCCTCTCCATATCTGGGTCCCCTTTGTTGTTTATATGGCAGCCTACATGCTTAAATTTTGTAATTCTTTATGAGACATTTCGCTTCCAAAGACGCGCTCCAACTCTGTAACCCGAATCCTAAGCAAGTTCAGCATTGTACCGCCAGATGCTAGCGTACGAAGCACCAGCCCCACCAGCCTATAGCCCCTTTATTTACAAATAGTAGCGACATCCTTTGATGTTGCCGCTGGGGCAAAATCAAGTTGCTATTCCTTAAGTCCCTAGCATATTTAAAAATCGCCTAGGAAGTTGCATAATTAATTAAAATGTGACATTGACAGTTGTCATATTTTTATTAATTTTTCTCTTCGGGGCTAATTCGAAGTCGAGGACGTGAAAATGCTAGGTTGTTGTGTCGATAAGTGTAAAAATAGTGGCAGAAAAGGATTTCAGGTATTCAGATGTGTTATTTTTTCACTGTTTACACTGAAATTTATCGTTTAGTAACTTTTTGTATTTTCATGTTTGCATCAGGTTTGCCCCAGGATGTCGCTACTATTTGTAAATAGAGGGGCTATACACCAGCCTAGAGTTCCTATATGTACTAAAAGTTGAGCCATTGGATCCACAAATCAAGGACCATGCGATGTAGCAAAGATATATTTCATTTGTTTTAGTTGAAAGAAGTATAGTCTGTTCAGTAAACACAAAAACACAAAGTGACCTTTGATATCCAAAATTTCATGACTGTACTTCTAAAATTCACCTTTGTCTAGGAATGTACTTACAAAAAGTTACTAAAAAAATAGGTTAAGGGTGTGACATTTACTATCCATCTGTCATAAATGTTGTAATTAACTACTTTTAAGGATATTATACAAATACTGTGTTGGATACTATTGACGTAGCGTTCACTAATGGGTATCTTGATTACATTTTTTGAAACTTTAGGTTAGAATGTATAGAAAAATATCTACTTTGACACTGACAATGGGAAATATTAAATGTCATTTTTAAATTCAAATCTGCCAGTATGCAGGCGTGAAAACCTTTGCAAAACAAAATACAGAATCCCTAGTAGAAAAATTATATGCACATGCAAACTTCAAAATTTTTTTAATGTTTTTGTATTTACTGAATGCCCTATATGCATAAAGTTTAAAATTGGCAAAAATCATGTATTCCATGGTTTGTGGATCCAACACAAGTTACCCTACATGTCCCAACTCTTGTATATACATACAGGGACTCTACACCAGCCTCTACATAGCAAGGTAAATGAGGTTACAGATAAATACATACATTTCGTTTCCCATGTTTCCATGCATGATCGAGGAAAAATGTATATTCACAGTTATTATATTAGGAATACCAAAAAGTGAGTTTTTGAATCTATGCTGGCTATATTTCAAATTGAATTTGATTGTTAATCCCTATTAACAACCCGGGACCATTTTCTAAATAACTGCCCTCCCATTCCGAATTTCTTCATCGGGCGCGACCCCATAAGGTCCAGAGCGCTGGAAATCGGTTTATTTATGTTGCTTCGGTTGTCTGCAGTTGCTGTTTAATAGGCGGATTGACGATCGCTTGGAGATTTTACAATCGGTGCGAAGTTTAACTGTTATTTATTGGCGTACCAGCGACATACAGTTCCGTCCTCAATGAGGATTGATGGGTGCTCAGTTGGGTTTATTGGTTCGATTTACGTGCTCCGATCGGCGGCACTTTCGACGGCACCTATCGAATGTCAACCTAATTTGGTGGCAAAATGACCGTTTCAGATGCGGTGCATTTCCTGTGGCTTCCGGCGGATTAAGTTCTCGTTTGTTGCGGATTTCTGTCCGCTGCATTTTCTCTGGACGACGCGACGTGATGATAACTCATGTGGTCTTCCTGGCTAAAGATTTTCTGTCTGTGTTGCAACTTTTATACAGGGAGAGGGTTGCCGCTTGGGATTTTGTATTACACTAAGCAATTGCTTATTTAAAGCTGAGACTGTCTTTTCGGCTCGGACGGTTATGAATTACTAAATCAAAAATAAATGTTGAACCGACTGTTGAAGCATCATATTTAATATTTACTTTAGAATAATCGTAGAAATTGTTCGTGGCATTAGGAGCTGCAGCCAGCTGCTCAACTCCCGCTGTCCAGCAATCTACCATACTTAAAGTTCTAATCTTGGATTTGCATGCCATTTGTAAATTTATGGGTCCCGGGTGGTGTAGCTTGAACAAGCGTCCACGTTCGATCAGCAGAGTTAAGCAACGCTCTCTCTGGTCAGAACTTGGATGGGAGTTCCACGGCTGCATCTCTCAGCGCCCCGTGGTACGGCTATCACGGAAAAAAGTTGGTCCCGGCGGTCGTAACAACATCATGACAGTCGTTAGTGGGGTTGGAAGTCCTCATAACTGCACAGCGACGCCTATAATTGGCCTAACGGCTGTTGGCTGAGTGCGAATTAAATTAAATTAAAAAAAATACCATCTGCAATTTAAGGCGGATGTCATTAGTCTATTGTTAGAGCTTTCGACGAAATGCAGCTCTCTCTTGCGATGGTCAAGCATGTTCTTCCCCCTTTCCCTAAAGGGGTGGTTTAACGAGTGTTCGAGTTTTCTTGGGCTCGAAGAGACAGACACTTCCAGAGTCACGTTTAAGACACCGAGAGAGATACATCTCCTCTATATTCAGTACCGGCAATTTAACTTTGTAATTATACAGTCTACTTTTATCGTTATTAGTGTTACATTGGTGTATATATTGTAAATAAAGTGTTATTACAATTATATTCGTTGTGTTCAATCATTCACGACCGCGACGATTTGCGTGATTCTCCGCCGATATTTCGTTGTGCCCGTAAGGTTCGGGTCGCAACACCGGCTCACCATACATACAGTATTTTTTGACCGACTATTGTTAACGTTTAAATGTTGATCTAGAGAAATTGCAATCAATCAGAAAATAAACCTGATCACTCCAAAAGGATTGAACATGAAAAGCAATGTATACGTACATGAGTGGCGGAAAAGTGTAGCTTGTAAATTGTGAACTCGAAGTTTCATCTGGAGTATGTGTAAAATCAAAAGTAAATTGAGTTTGCTAAACATAACCGGTAGTGACTAATCACTTTATGTATAAATACTTTCGTTTTATTTCTGTTAAAACTACGTACACAGGGTGGTTTAAGTTCAACTGAAATTGTGAGTAGTTCGTTTATTTGAAGAGACGAAAATTGAAATTTACGAAAAATCAATTATTTTTGTAAAGATCAGTTTTTATCAAATAATCACTCTCGGCATCCTAACATGACCGAGTTTTGAAATGCCAAACAATTCGATAAGTTTTGTTGAATGTTCAGCTTGAGTTTGGTTGTGATTTTCGTCTAGGTTCAAGCGGTATGTGGACGATGTTCACGTTATTGTCGTAAAATGGCCCGAGTAGCTAATGACCTTGCAGGACACAGGTGATTAGTTAGATACAACTTTGGTATCAAAATAAATAATTTTTATTTATTAAATCATATTCAGGCATTTTTAAAGGAAGTATCACTGGATCCTTGTGAATAAAAAATAAATGGCAAAAGTGTGAAAATAAAAAATATATACATATTCATTTTTTGTAAATAATTATTACGGAAAGTCTGAATATCGGCTTCATCACATTCGTAGATTAAGTCCACACTGTATAATGTTACTTAAAAATACTCAAAAATTTAGAATAATCCACCAGAAAACGTAATAAACAAGAATTTGGAAAATGTTTAGAACACATCTGCTGGTTTGAGCACGAATAACGGAAAGGGAAATCCAAGGGCATTCGGAGAGCGTTCGTGGTAGTACTTTCACGTAATATTTTATATTTCAATATCGAGCCGAATCTGATCAATACACTAACATCAAATACGGCATGACGAGTGGGATAACTCGAAACAAACAGAATCTGGAATGCATCGGAACATCAGCTTCCTTCCCACTTCGCTTTCTTCTGCTTGTCCAAAGCCGGCTTGTACGTGGAATATTTACAAATGCAAAGTCCCTGATCTGCCGGTATCCTAGTTATACTTTTCCGCGGAAGGTGCTTGGAATTATTGCCAGCCTCCCCGTTATTGTTCACCTAAAGAGATAAAAGTTAAGTACCAACCGCTAGCTGACTGCCTGAGAGGATTTTCATCTGATTCGCCTCCAAACAAATATTCGGCCAGCGGTTTTAGAGAAGCGGAAGTCTTAATAGGCAATGTGGTAATTTTTGAACGTTCAGATAACATACGTTTTTCACGAATTTGTTGGTATAACGTTCATCTCACAATTTCCGTATAAAGTCGTATATCTACGCCAAGTTTAAAACAGGCAGCTTTCATAAATCGGCGTGTAAGGTATTTCCTGTATAGTTTTAGAAAGCCTTCTTTGCAAATTTTAAAATATCAACCTTAAAGTGTATCTATTGCCGTATAATACATATAAAAAGATTAAAAGTAAAAATGTTATTGTTAAACGAAACAGAAATAATTTGCTATTTATGTAACAAATACATAATCTGTGACTTTATTGGACGAGTCATTAGAATCAGATTATGTACGAGTTGCATGCGAAGCTTAATATTCGGCTGCCTTTCTACTTAAATCTATCTATATATACTACTCCACAAATGAACTGGACCACCCATAACAATATTGTATTTATTACATTACGTCGCAAAAAAAGTGTTGAGGTAAAAGTATATATATAAAAGCTTTTGTTTTATATTATACTCATATTAAGCATATTTAATTGCACTATCCTCAAATATCAACTGACGAATTAACAAAATCATATTAATAAAATTAAAAAATAATAAAATTATAACAAAACTATATTTCACAAAAATAAAGAGAAATCACAAAAAAGGTTAATTAATAATTCTTTGAGTATCTTCGGAACGTTTAAAAATGTTTGGCAACGATTTGGCATACTTTGTATGCAATGTGCTATCAACATTCGGGCAAAATTCAAAATGTTAAAACGCTAATATTTTATTTATTATTTATTTTAGCTTTACGTGCTTCGACTACTTTGGTCAATGGCACAGGTACAAAAAGTTTACAAACAATGAACTAAAAATTAAATTAATGCAGATAGAGGTTAACAGTATGCTTATAAATTATTTCAAATTTGGTCATATATTTTAATATTTTGTAAGAAATTAATTATGTTTCTAAAATTGTTAGAACAGTTAAGGTCTTCTTTGAGGTCTAATTTGAGGCTATAACTTTGACGTGCTTCAGCATCTTGAGGACATTCCGCGAGAATGTGCTTCATTGTTAGGCGAGTTTGCAGTGCTCGCAGAGAGGTGGGTTGCCATATTCCATCAAGTAGCCATGTGTTGCACGTATGTGTCCGATCCTTAGTTTCCGTATTATGGTTTTATCTCTTCTGGTCATAGGCGGTAAGCTGCTTTTATTAATTCTGAGTTGGATCGTAGAACAGCTTGGTATTTGAATGGTGCCAAAAAATTTGCCATTTATTTTAAATTGCTTGCTTCAGAACGTTTTTGAGGTCTTTGTGGAGTTGGACTTCTTCTACAGGCAGGTCATACGATAAAGCCTCCTTAGCTGCTTGGTCGGCTCTTTCATTGCCGGTGATACCGGCGTGTGATGGCACCCAGATGATGGTTATAGAGACACCTTGGGTGGCAAGAAGTTGGCAAACCTCATGTATATCTTGACCCAGAGGGTTTTGAGTGTACATGTTTTCTAAGGAATGAATGGATGGAAGTGAATCTGTGCATATTGAAACTGTCTTATTCACGTCTGTTGTCATATTAAGTGCCATCAGGATTCCGTACAGTTCACCGGTATGAACACTACAGTTGGTGGGCAGTAGATGCCCTCCCATGGTAGTATCTGATGTGGTAACTGAGCAACTAACACCATTTTCGTTTTTTGATGCATCAGTATATAGGATGTTATCAAACTGTTTCGAGTTGATCAATTTCGTGCTTTTTGTATTTACACAGAGATGTATTGATGCTGGGTAACCTTTTGGTCCAAGGTGGTATCTTTGAAATTGGGATAGCACGGGTCTTGGTGAGAATACTGTTTCCTAAGAATGATTTTAATATTTGTGTGACCGAGGGAAGCCTTCTAGGAGAGTTAGGTGGTAATATTTGAGCAGAGTTGAGTATACTGAAGACTAGATTATTAGGGTTAGCAGATACTCTGGCAGAATACGATACGAGAAGTTGTTCGCGACGTAGTGTAAGAGGGAGTTCATGTGCCTCGCAATAGAGCGATTCAACAGAGCTAGATCTAAAAGCTCCAAGGCAAATACGAAGTGCAGAATTGTGCACTGCGTTCAGACTTGTAAATTAGATTTACTAACAGAACAGTATACTAGGCTTCCGTAATCTAGTTTGGAGCGGACCAAGGCTCTGTATATTCTAAGAAGAGCTTCTTCTTCGGCTCCCCAGTGGTGGTGCGATAGTGTCTTTAGAATGTTTATACTTTTCGAGCAGTTAATTTATTGTAGATGGTAGGTCTCCAGGTGGTATCAAAAGCACTTTCTATATCAAAAATTACAGCAACCACATCTTGAAGAGCAACAAGGTTATCTATAGTGCTTCTGTGCGGTCTAAATCCGGATTGTGCATGATTCAGAAGCTTATGTCTTTCCAGAAACCAGAGCAAGCGCTTATTGTTCATTTTCTCCAGCAATTTACACATTGTGCATGTCAAAGAGATGGGGCGAACCGATTTTGGGTGGGCCGAGGTACAATTATTTTTCTTGAAGGGCAGTATAATGGACTGTCTCCACAGATCTGGTAATTCTTGACTTATCTATATTTGCCGTGAGTTAAAAGAGCTAGCCGAGGCCTTGCCAACCCCTTCGTATAAGGGTGGTACAACTGGTTTTATAAATTGTTATTTCAAATTAATTCTCTATGTTTTATTTAATTTTTTAGAATGGCGCCACCTTCTAAAAAACATTAGATGCCTTTATACAAAAACTAAAAACCACTGCCCTTCATGTCAATCAAAATCCAAAGAAAACATGATTTGTTAACAAATTCCACAGAAATTGAAACTGCATTCACTTCTATTTCCGCTAATAATGGAGAGATTGAAAATTTGTCAAACAACATCGGAGCTTATTTTGACAGCACTGTTGGACTTTTTGAGAGTTTTTCTAATTTACAGAAAAAAGAATTATTTTCGAACCCTTATGTTCCTCGAAAAACGAGCGTATTTCCTTTATCGGTAAAAAAAAATTACATGTGAAAGTAACTAAAATACATTTTAATAGTAGTTATTTGGATAAATATACTTGGCTTGTCTATTCGTATATAAAACAAGGAGTTTTTTGTCAGTTTTTCTTGAAATGTAGCATGTTAAGTGGCTCAAATCGTTTTTTTTAATGAAAGGCAGTTGAACTTAGAGGTATGATATAAAAAAACTGTCATTAAAAGCGCTTTACAAAAATTCATACAGGGCCTTCCATTTGAAAAAAAAACGAAATTATTAAATTTGTTAATGTTCAGCACCATGTATATCAGTAATACCCAGAACCACCATTTTCCACTGGAAAGGTAGTTCATGAGAAGCATACTTTTTTGGTAAGGTTGTTCTTCATTCATATTTTTTCTCTTACAGCAGCTGCCTGAAATTCAGCATTTTTTTAAGCCACCCTGTACAATAAATACTATTTTATTAATGTGCACCACCTTCGTACCTACAACTTTTATATATACAATATTTATGTAACTCTCATAGTTTTAGAAATATCTTCACCTGCACCCCCTCCCTCTCTCCCTCCATCATTGCCTGACCCTGTGTATAGTTTACCTTTATTTTAGTATAGCTAGAACGGTTTATTGTTCCTTCTTTTAAATAGTTTAAAGTTTACTTTTTTTGTTATTGTTGTATAGACTAAATAGCTAAAATAGTGGTTCAATGTTCATTTTTTTAAGTATAGTGTTAATTTAACTTGTGTCTTTTATTTGTTGAAATTGAAACAAATTCAAATATAAAAATAAAATTTTTATGTTTTACCTCTTATTCTAAATATCTACCTAGTACCGTCCCATAGTTGGCATTACCTACCTAAACTACTAGTTTATACTTACTGTTCAATCTACAAAAATTAGTTGACCTCCCCTTAGGAAGCTCTCTGTATCCGCCTATGATGCGGTTCTACCGAAAAATTGCCTACAACATAGATTTTTTATCAATATGCGGAGTTTTAGGTTTTACATATAAGATAATTACAGGAAGTTTTAAATTTTGCATTTTTTTAAAATTTAAGTACAACAGTTATCAAAGTTTTTCACCTGTAACGCTGTCTCTATCTACGGTAGAAGTATAAAATATCAAATAGTTTTGTGGGGGCCTGAATTAGTTATTAGCGGAATTTTAAGTTTATACCACCCTTAAACGAAGGGGCTGACAAGGCCTTGACTAGCTCTTTTAATTCTTGCCAGAATATGGTGTGGTGTAAGGACCAGTCTAAGAAATGCTTCGGGTTTTAAAACTGAACAGAAGGATTAATACAAATTGGGCGCCTTGTCGTTACTCACAACATATAAAAACAAAACTAACTACTTAAAAATACGCCACCTACCTTTGGTGTTTCACCGCATGCCTAGATTATACTCGTTCAGTTAGAGGGGTTGCAGAAAAAAACACAAACAAATAATAGCAATAGGCATGGTGTAAAGACAGTATGGTGTGCCAGCGTGCAGTGAGTGAGTGAGATCATACTGTCTCGCTTCTGCTGTTGACGTCACATTGGGAGCACGTTCAAATGATAATAATACATACCATGCATATTTTAATTTCGGATGGTTTATTTTTTTAATTGACGAGATTGACTAATTTTGATATAATAATTAAACATTAATATGACAGAGTAACAACAATAGACCTATAAAAATTGCGCTGAAGCTTAATATCGAGAGATAAAAAAAAAAACTGTTCCTAAGTGGGCTGTGGAAATTCAACGTATGAATAATATGTTGGTGACACTGTACGTCAATGTCAAATTCGAAGTTATCAGGTTAGGTTTTCCGTCAGTTATGACATAGAATGACGCAAAACCTAACCTGCTAACCTCGAATTTGACATAGACTTACAGTACCACCAACATATTAGTCATAAGTTATCTCTCGATACATTGCAATGGCAAGCATTAAACAGCGAATTTATTTCAATACGCTAATATTAATTTTCTAAATGATAAACAAACAATTACCTAACTACATGACCCAGTTTATCGTTTCTAATAGAGATGATCAAAATTATCTTACTAGAAACGTCAAAAACTTTAGATTACCATTAAATACAAGAACTAGCTGTCAAAATAACTTATATTATAAAGGATTAAAATTATATAACTAAATTCCAGACGAAGCCAAGCAGTTTAAGAAAGCATGTTCTAATTATGTTAAAAGTTTATGTATAATTTAATTATATAACAGCTTATGTAACAACATCTTATGATGAAATAAAGATTTCTTACTTACTTACAATAATTTATTTTTTATTAAAAATTGATTAAATACAAAAGTGAAACAATATTACATTACTTAGGTATTTATAAAAATTAAAACTTATAATCAAATAACCAAATTAACAATTTTTTATGTAAATCATACTTTTTGTACATTGGTAAATTTTGACATTTTTTTGTTCAACTTCCGTTTGCAATTATCAAAACTGATTTTTTTATTAAGTTCCCTCAGTCTAATATAGGTCCTAGTACGGACTAAACAATGAATAATTTCACGAGGAAATGTATCACCAAGATTATGTTGAGTGGACATGCAGTCTGCTAACTTATCAAAAAAATTTCCTCCTTTTGAAAATGTAGAACCGTGAAATTTTTCAAACTCAAACTGTTCACAACGCGGGCTAATTTCATCATATCTTCACTGGGATACATCAAATTACCCCTTGAAAAGAATTCGATCCAATCTGGAGTTTGTGATTGAGTTAAAGTATGCGTGAGTACACCTAAATTCAGATCTTTGTATTTCTCATTAAATCTATAAGCCACATAACCAGCTATATATTTCAACCTCTCATTGGTTATTGTGTCGGTAAATGTCGATTTGTCCAGCATATTCAGTAGTTCTAAATGTTTCGAAGATGGCTCAAAATCAGACGCGTCAGTAATCTCAGAACAGTCATTCTCATCAACATATTCAGGTATAATAAATGTTTGTCAAAGAATGAAATTTATTTTTCTATTTCACTTTGAATTGGCCTATCATCAACAGCAGTTAACACATTTTATTTCTACACATTATTGATTCTAAAGGTTGAACCAAACACAAAAAATTCGAGAATGTCCTGGTTTAGGCGATATGCTAAAATATATTCGACGTCATGTTTGGAGTGCAATAATCATATAGACCCAGCAAAGAATTTTTCGATCTACTGCTCTATGTCCCTAGGTGGGTCTTGGCTGATTCTACAATTGTCCTCCATCTTCTCTTATCCCTTGCCACTATTTCCCCATTTCTAATGCCTAACTTCCCTAAGTCGTCCTTCACTCATTCCACCCATCTTTTCCTAGGCCTTCCCTGTGATCGTTTTCCTTCAATATTTTCTTGGAAAATTCTTTTAACTCCTCTGTTGTCCTCCATTCTCCAAAGATGTCCTGCCCACCTAATTCTAGCTGCCTTTATTGCTGCTACTATGCTCCCCCCTTCTAATACTTCGTTTATTTCGGCGTTCGACCTTTTTCTCCATGTATTTCCTTCTCTTACTGGTCCTGCTATTGCTCTTACTACTTTTCTTTCGAAGATGTTAAGTTGATTTTCTTGTTTTATGGTCACATGCCAAGTTTCACTGCCATATAGTACTATGGGACGCACAGTTGTTTTGTACAGTCTTATTTTCGTTGATCTGGATAATAATGATGACCTAAATATATGTTTCATGGCGAAATAGCATTTATTGCCCTGCAGTATCCGTGTTCGTATTTCCTCTTCTATGTCATTACTCTCATTTATCACAGATCCCAAATATTTGAAGGAGTGCACCGACTCAAAATTGAAGTCTCCTAGTGTTATATTTTGTCGGATTCTTCCTCTAGCGCCTTTTGTCATTTTCTTTGTTTTTTCCTCATAAGTCCCATTTGTCTTGCCTTTTCTTCCAGTTTCAAGAAACCTTCTTTTACTGATAATATATATCTCCTTACCACATCTATATCATCAGCAAAGGCTAGTAGTTGTTTTGATTTATTGACGATTGTTCCTTTTCCTTCCCTTGTTGGGGAGCTCACATAGTACTTTTTCCAGCACCAAATTAAACAGTAAGTTAGATAAGCAGTCGCCTTGTCTTAAACCTGTTTTAATTGTGAATGGCTCTGATAATGAACCTTGCATTTCGAGTCTTCTAATGTAATTTTAGTTAATCGAATCAGCTTTTGAGGAATCCCCAGTTCTTCCATAGCATTCTACAGTGCTCTTTTGTCTACTGAATCATAGGCTTGTCGAAAATCAACAAAGAGGTGGTATATGTCGATGTTAAATTCCCACGGTTTTTCCATTATTTGTTGTATCGTAAATATATGATCTGTTGTGGCCCTTGATGCTCTAAAAGCATTTTGGTAGTCTCCTAAGATCTCGTTGGCGTAATTTACTAATCTATTGTGTATAATCTTAGATAAGATCTTATACGACATATTTAACAAGCAGATTCCTCTATAATTTGTGCACCTCGTCTTGTCTCCCTTCTTATGTATGGGTATTATGTTGCCCGTCTTCCAGGATTCAGGTATTCTTTCTTCCTCCCATATTTTTTCGAGTATCACGTGTATTCGTTTCCATAATTTACTTCCTCCTGCTATTATCATTTCCACATGAATCCTATCCTCTCCTGGTCCTTTTCTTTTCTTGAAAGTATTTATTATTTTTACTGTCTCTTCGTAAGCAGGCGTTTCAATTTCTGGTTCCGGTCCTGCATACGTTTTCTCCTCTTGGTGCTCTGCCTCTGGTCTATTCAGCAAATTCATGAAATATTCTTTCCATCTTAGTTATACTAATTTTATCGTTGAGCAGTGCCCCACTCTCATCCCTAACTTTGATGGATCGTGCCTGGAAGCCCTTTCGCTTGATGTTTACCTCCTTGTACAGTTCCTTCTTTTTGGTGTTTTCCTAGGTTTTCTATTTCTTTGTTTAGAAATTCTCTTTTTTTCCGTCTTAATAGCCTATACACCTCATTTCTAATTTTCTCATATTCGTTTTGACTATTTCTTGTTCTTCTTTGTTGTAGCTTAATAAAGGCCTTTCTCTTTGCTTCTGTTACTAATTGGCATTCTTGGTCAAACCACTTTTCCTTTCTTCTTGTTTTTTCTTTCCTAATATTTCTTCTGCAGCTCGGTTATTATATTTTCAGTTTCCTTTACCAACTCTTCTATAGTGCTCTCTCCCGTTGTTTGGGCTAATATCTGTTGCTCTATTTCTGTTTGAAATGTTGACGCTATATTATCAGTTTCAAGTTTTTCTATGTCAAATTTTCTCTTTGTTTCTTCTCTTGGCTTTTCCTCTTTATACCACTTACATCTATAGGTTATTCTAACCATTGCAAGGTCCGATTCATGTACTGTTCCTCTGAAACTTCTGACATTTGTTATATTTGTCTTATAGTTCCGTTCGATTAATATATGATCTATTTGCGACATATTCCTACCATCGTGTGATGTCCATGTAATTTTAACTGTGTACTACGTATTATCATGTCTTTAGTAGCTGCGAACTGTATGGCTCTGAAGCCATTATCATTACTGTCCTTGTGGTAGCTGTTTCTTCCTACTACTTGTTCGTAGCATTTTTCTCTACCAATCTGTGCATTAAAATCTCCGATGATTATTTTAATGTCTTGTTTGGGGATTTTATCATATATTCTTTCAAGTTTATCATAAATTTAGAAGACCTCTTTGATTCTTTCCTCCTTAATTTTTGTAGGTGCGTGAACATTTATGAGTGTAATATTTTTGTTTTTGGTTTTAAATCTTATAGTGCATAAATATTTGTTGATAGGTACAAAATCTATTATCTTTTTTGACTAAAAATCCCGTTCCGAATGTGTGCTGCATGTTATTGCCTCCACTAGAGTACATTATATATTTATCCATCATGTGTATTTATCGTTATTCATCCATCTTGTTTCTTGTACTGCAGCTATTTGAATTCTATATTTGTCCATGTCTTTTAATGTAGCTTGTAGAGCTCCCAATCTGTACAAACTTCTCAAGTTCCAGGTCACTAAAAATAAATCATTTTGCCTTCTTCGTTGCTTTAGCCGTCTTCGTGTTTCCTGTCCTTTTTGAGGCTATTGTAGAATTTCTTTAACAGTGTTTTTTTTTACGGTAAAGGAGTTATAAGCCCCCGAGAGGTTGTTAGCCTCACGCCCAACCCTTTTAGTCGCCTCTTACGACAAGCAGGGATACTGTGATTCTATTTTAACCCCAATCCACAGGGGTTAGTAAAGAATTTTTACTTAATATGATACCCCTTTGAAATTTAATGATGATAAAATAAAAAAATACGCCTGTTTTCTTAAGTAAATAAATTATCTAAGCACGTTAAACGATAAACAAACATAAAAAGCACAAATGAAACGGAATGAACACGACGACCACAATAGCGCAATGGTCCAGCTAATGCTCCTAGTTTCAACATGCTCCCAACGTGACGTGACTGCGCAATCCGGACGAAATCTAGTCGCATCTGTAGCACACCATCTGTCTTTACACCATGGCAATAGGGGCATTTATTCAAACCAAAATGTCGTTGTAACACATGAATTACTTGCAATTGCGCTCAGGCCATGTGACAACGATTTAAAAAATGTAGGACTATTGCGCATCAAATGAATTATAAATCACAAATAGGAATTAACTTCCAACTATTCAAACCACAAAATGCTAACTTTAGTTACTTCGACACGAAGTGTACTAAGTATTGAAATTTCCTCATATCGAAAACCACTCTGAGTCAAATATCTCTAAAATTCGAGCCAACCGACTAATGAACCCACTATATCAAATCTCCGTCTCGGCGGTGCGGATCTTTTGGTGAAGATGCCAGCCCACTAGATCAATCCCCCGTATTTGGGGGTGCCTAAACGTGCTGTGCGGGGATGTATGTTCGTATGTGTACACGATTCCGGTCGCCAGGAGCCTTCCTGAAGTCTTGGATCGTTTTCATACGATAGGTCCTCCGAAAATGTAGGCAACATCAACTTTTGAGCTATGGTCGTCGTTTATAAATAACTGGTTCATAGCATTTCATTGTATTAGCGAAACGGAGTGATGCTGAGTATCGAAGTATTCTTGGAAAGCACGGAAGGGCGCTTTTCTTGGGTGGGGGGTACCGTATATTTTAAATTACAACTTTTAGGACAACATCTGTGCTATCGCAATGTATAAACGCACAATGCCTAAGGCGTGGCTCATAGGTCACAATGCACATGCTTATTTCAGCAATTTTGAATTGTTTAAATTTTTCTCTCATTAGTGTCATAAAAGATCGAGCCAAAAGGTTGATTAAACACGCTCAGTTTGATTTGCTAAAATCTTAGTAAGAACTGATCTAATTAAGGCGAATGCCTAGTCGATTTAAAACAGAGCTGATAATGACATGTACTTACAATTCAGCTTGATGCTGAAGTCCAGCGATCGCAAGTGGGATCCTGTGGTGTTACAATCCATGAAGACGCTTAGCTGGGTTTGGCTGCAAAATTCCGAGAATTTCATGGTCGCTACTGTTAGAAGTCAGCTGTCAACAAAAGGATGGGGCACACGTCAGGAATGCCTGACCACATGCGGAAGCAGAATCGGGGAACTGAATTAGCTGAATTTAGCCTTTGTTTGAGCTTAGGCTAGCCGATATTAGCTCATACTAAACGGCTTAAATACAGGAAATACGTTGGAAAGGACAAGGAACAATACAGAAAAACGAATACAGCATATGGTTTAGTGGTGAAGAAAGACAAGGTGAACAAGGAACAGCTTTCATTGTTGCAAATAGAATTAAAAAAATGTAATACACTTCAAACCAATAAACGGAAGACTCTGTACTCTAAGAATTCATGGAAAATTTGCAAATATCACTTTAATAAATGCATACGCCCCCACAGAAAGTGCAGATGGGAACATAAAGGAAAACTTCTACGAAGAATTGCAACAAGAATGTGAACGGGTCCCAAGAAATGACACACTAATTTTGCTGGGAGACTTTAACGCCAAAATTGGAAAAGAAGACTATGTGAAGGAGGTTGCGGGAAAACATACAATTCATGACAGCACTAACGATAACGGCAAAAGGTTATGCCAACTAGCAGCAGCGACCAATCTTATAATCAGCAGCACCAAGTTCAAACACAAAAAGGTGCACAAAGTTACATGGACGGCACCAGGAGGGCACAGTGAAAATCAGATAGACCATATACTAATTTCAAGAAAGAGAGCAACAACAATCTAAGATGTAAGATCCCTTAGAGGGGAAAACTGCGATTCAGACCACTACCTGGTTCAAGCTATTGTTAAACAAAAGATAGCAAACGTAAATAACAAAAATACTAAAATACACAGAAATTGGGATGTTCAAAAAATTACTACAACAAAGGACTCAAAGCAGTATAGGACCTCAATGGAAAAGATAATGCAGGAGAAACATGAGAGAGAGAATTTAGAAGAAGAATGGGAAGCAATAAAAGCAAGTATCAGGAGTGTGGCAGAAAAAGAAATCGGTTACAAAACAAAGAAAGAGAAACGAGAGTGGTTTGATAAAGAATGCAAAGATCAAATTAAAAAGAAAAACGAAGCAAGGATGGAATGGATAAATAAACAAACACCAGAAACAAGAGAAAACTACAGAGAAACTAGAAATAACGTAGCAAAATTATGTAGAAGAAAAAAGCGTGAATGGACGAACAATAGACTAGAAGAGATCGAGCAGCTCGGCAGCCGCAACAAGACGCGGAAATTATATCAAAAAATAAAAGAACACTCGTTGAAGAAGACACTACTAACTATACAAGGATGTAACAGCAAAGAAGGAGTATACCTACACAAAAAAGAAGACATATAGTCCAGTCGTTGAAGGTAAAAATATGCTATTACCTCAGAATTCTTTGAACCTTGACCGATTGACGTGAAATTTGGTGAGTGGTTAGGGGATGGCTCAAGGAGCAAAAGTGACATAGCGCCGATGTGCGCTTTTACCCTGAGACTGGATGCCACCCCTTCTCGGGGGTAGAAATTGTTCACTCAAAATAACCCCGGAAAGGGATAGAGAGACAAATTTTAAGTAAAAAATGTTCTATCTAGTTTTTTCGATAGATTGATATTTTTCGAGCTATTCGCAATTGAAGACTTAGATTTTCCGTGATAAAAATGCATGTTTTCGGACGGTTTTTCGCGAATAAGTCGAAAATTTCGCATTCTATCAAATAAGTTGCAATAACCAAAAATGAAGCTTAGAAAACACCAAAGAGATTGGTTTTTCTATGAATGCTCTAGGTCAAAAATAAAAGAAGTTATGGCTCGTTGAAGATTTTTTTTGCAACAACTTTGTTCGAAGTAATCAACATTAATTAACGAAAAACCGATGCATTTTTCGGGAAAAACTTATAGAACATTTTTTGTAGTGATTGAAAAGACCTTTAAAATGAGCACTGTTAAAAGTCGATTGCATTATAACTAAGCGAGTTACGATGCAAAAACGGTGGGCCACTCGAATTTTTGAAAAAAAAAATGAGCGATAAAACCCCAGCCATTCCACCAGAATTGATATTGACTATTATCCCTTTACAAATTACTTTACTTTAGTATTACTCATGTAATATGTAATATAAATGTAAAGAACGAGGACTGTGCACAGTGCGACTTTCACTCTGATGATGCAAGCTGCAAGGTCTTGCGAAACGTTAGTGAATATGGATGCACAAACAGCAAAACGGCCAAATCTGCCTAAGTATCCTCTTTCTCAAGATACTCAAACAACACGAGCCACCAAAGAGCATGGCCATCGCGCGGGTTTTTGCTCGACTTCACAAGGTGCAAGGCACATTAAGCCAGAAAATGCTGGGTGTTCATATACAAATACTACGCGGTCTAAGCCGAAATTCTATGCTAAGCAGAATAATTCGAGTAACCGCGAAAGCCTCAAACAATACACAATCAAGAGAAACAGAATGTATGCAGAGCTAACACATCTAAGTGTACCATACAAGATAGTGAAGCTAGTAAAAATGACTATGGAAGACTCTCATGCATATATAAAAACCAACGTAGGCCTAACGAACAGAGTAGATATTAGTACAGGAGTACGCCAAGGGGATGCGCTATCACCAGTCCTATTTAACCTAACTCTAGAAGCGATAATACGAAAAACCAAGGCACAGGTATTAATAAACATTCATCTTACTCAGATGTGTGCATATGCAGACGATGTGGTGTTATTAGCAGGAGCAAAAAGGACTTAATACAAACATTTCAAGAAATGGAGATAGCAGCGGAAAAGATGGGATTAGTAGTAAACAGTGAAAAAACGAAATACATGAGAAGGACAAACAAAGATTTACAACGAACAAAAATACAAATAGCAGGATATGAATTTGAAGAAGTGGAGAAATTTACATATCTAGGATCACTGATAGATATCAATAACAACACAAACACAGAAATAATAAACAGAATACAAGCAGCACATAGATGCTACTACTCCAACAAATAAGTCTTATTAAACAACATCTTAAGCATGAAGACAAAGCTGCGAATTTATAACAGTCTAGTACGACCAGTGATGACGTATCGCGCAGAGACATGGAAAATGACAGAGAAAGATGAAGAACAACTTAAGAGTAAACGAGAGGAAAATACTTAGACAAATAATGGGTCCAATCATAGATGAAAATGATCAGATTAGAAGCAGAATGAATCATGAGATATACAAGGAGACAAAGGGGGAAGATGTAGTAAAATTTATTAAGGCGCAAAGAATAAGGTGGTTAGGGCATGTGTTCAGAATGGAGAAGGAGAGAGCACCAAGAGTAATAACTAAATGGAGTCTAGACAACAAGAGAAGAAGAGGAAGACCAGACCTTCGCTGGATGGACGATGTAATCAAGGACCTGCAAACCATGGGTATTGCAAACTGGAAGACAAAAACACACGACAGAAGACAGTGGCGAAGAATAGTGGAAGAGACTAAAACAAACAACCAAATCTGACTTCGACACCTATGCATGGGAAGGGAGGACCAATTCACCTCTCTTATAATCCCTATCAGGATTTTGGAAGCTTCGAAGAAGCAGATTATAGTCCGCTGGGACTGGAAAGCCAACTATGAAACGACTTATTTATATTTATTTATTTATATTTGGCAATACATTCTTCCTAGAATTGATGCCGCTCCTTGGAGCCCTTCTGACTTTTTTAGTGGGGTGGTTCGTCACTCCTCTCCACTGTCCTACTTTACAGGTCGTTGTGTTTCTTTGCTTCTTCTGCTACTTTTCTCCATATTTTCCTATCTTTTATTTTTTCTCTCCATTTATCGATTTTCATGGTTTTTATGTCGCTTATTACTTGGTCTTCCCATCTTATCTTTGGTCTTCCTTGTGCTCTCGTTTCTTGTGGCTTCCATTTCATTATCTTCTTCGTAATTGCATTTTCGTCTTGTCTGAGTATATGGCCGTACCAACGTAATCTTCTGGCTTTAATTTCTTTTACTATGTTTTCGAAACGACTTAAATATTTGAAAATTAGAAAACGAATGAAACTAAGCGGAGCATTCTTACGAAAGGTGTATCGGCGTAATTGCGTAGGAACGGCGCTGCAGCGGTTCAATTATTGCCAGCGCAAGGAATCCAGCTTGAATAAAATGATCAGTACGCAATACATTTAGATTAGCTTTCTTGCCTACGCCGAATGCACCTTAAGAAGAACAACGCCGTGTGGCTTCGTTTATTAAGCAATCAAAAAGGCTTGTTAGCCCAGCAAATATCATCCGCCAAAGCGTGCCTCCGAAAAATCAATACTTTGTCATTTCGCTGTTTTAGCAGCCTACTAGAATCTAAATGCCAGGCAAGTTCCAACGTGCAAAACGCAGCGTTTATCACTTTGCACACACCCCTGCTGCGATAATCTTGAACTTGTTTGTTACAATAATTAGATCCAAAATAAGGTTCCAAATGCATTAAGGCGCTTTTGAAATGAAATTGAAACAGGGCGTTACAATTTTAGAGTTTGTAGTTCCCCGGAAAAAATGCACTTCTGCATTTTTTATATTTTCAAACAGCTTCGGGAATTCACGGCAAAGTTGGATTCTTTTTAATTACCTAAACGTAGCTCAGTAAAAAAAATTAATAACAGGTAGCACCGAAAATAACTGTTTTGATTTTTGCATCGTTTAAAAGAAAAAATTGCCCAAAAATGCCCACATATGCCCACTATTAAAAATAATTTAATTTTTCTTCACTTTTTTTGAAAATAAAAACCGGCCTATGATCTAAGTCTAAAAATTAGCAAAATTTTAAGCTATCATACAATTTAATCGGTCCAGTATCTTCGGAGGAGATAGCGAACAAACATATACATACAAAGAAAGAAAGAGACCACCGATTTTATGGTATTATAGATAATTCATTTTAATGTAGTAGCTATTACTATTATGGATATTTACATTCGATGTACCAACTGTTAGGAGTGATAGAGAAATGTGAATGGGCCCTCAAGATCTCTTTCTCAGGCTTGTTTTTGTGGTGCTACATGAGAACTTTGATTTATTTGACGACAGTTGCCTATGAAACAGATTTTGTCGCATATATGGCAGAAGCAAAAGCACCTTTAGCCACCGAGGAGAATGTCTTTAACTTTTTATTAAATGCGATAATATCTACATCGTTCTTTAAACACTCATAGTAAAATATGCGGGTTCGGATTTCCGCCACAGTTGTTTTCAATGAAAAGAAATGTTTTGGGTTTTTCTATTACCTCAAAAGATCTGCATAACAATTATTTACTGAATTATTGCATATAGCTTGGCATTTATTAAACCATTTAAAAGAATTTAAAGTGTCTCCATGTTTTATTATCAAACTTTTTTCTTTTCAGTTACTTCTAGAACACTTAGAATGTCTAGTGTCAAGGCATGAAAGATCGTTAAGGATGACTGTGGTTAAAAGACAAGCAGCAGCCCAATCGGGGGTGTCCAGCGAAGTAGAGGTTCTGAAAGCACTGAAAAGCCTTTTTGAACATCATAAAGCACTGGATGAGAAGGTGAGCAGTTTAATGGCCCTTCACCTGAAAGCCCCATTTGCTATGTCATTAATCTCCCATTTCTACTTCAGGTTCGAGAAAGACTGCGGGTAGCATTAGAGAGAAATTCAGTTTTAGAAGAGGAACTAGCTTCAACCAAAGAAGAAGTAAGTTTAGTATAAAAACAGATGCACTTGCTTTGATCAGTGATAGTTAACGCTTGTTCCTCAGTTGCAACAATACAAACTCGGGGGGCCACCCTCAAACGTACCTGCAATAGAAGACAAACCCAAAGAAAATGGCCAAGCTGAACCTGGGGACCAAGTCACAAGTTCTAATAAGGTAATTACACAAGATCTTGTGATTTTCTTCCATTTTGAATGAAACGTTCGTAATTGAATATTATTCTTGAAAAGTGCATAACAGTATTTCCAATTTAAATCTGAAAGTGAAATTCTTGTTGTGCTTGGTTTTTGAATATCTGCCGAGTATAAATAGTTGTGCTTTATTAACATTCTCAACTATTGAACCATCTGCAAACACCTACCGTTAATTGTAACTGCACAGAACATGTCAGGTAAAACGGGATATCTTCATTTGTTTTAACTGAGAATAATGCCTGATTTTCAACGTATGTACGTAATAACAGATACATTTTATGTGTACTCTCTAATTACGTAGCACAATTAACTGGCAACTTTTTTGGGTAAAGACTGCAAGGACATTCTAATCGTTGCAGTGTAATAAAAGTAAATACTAAAATAAATTTTCATGTAATGAAATAGCCAAGAAATATTCATAAAAGTTGTTAGTTTATAAACAAGGCTCATAGGTATTACATACTGCTAATAACAGCTACTTAAATACTGTTGTCATTGTTTTTTTCTAAATTTTGACCGATTTAGAAATAACTTGGGTTTTTAGAATAGATACAGAAGTAAAAGACAAATAATGTTGAGGTTATCTATTGGCGAATAGTTTCTGATGATCCAAGTTGCATTCGTGATATATGTATTTACACCCGACACCGTGAAGATGTAAGGGAATAAGTGAAAGAAAAAGATAATACTTTTGATAAAAATGAAACTCGAAGTAACTAACTTCAAGTGCTTCCACTTTTGATGTGTCGTACTAGGAAAGCCATGACTTGTGATCCGAGAAGTTATGTAGTGAAACTTAAAGCACTCCAATTGTAGTTGTCGGTTTTTAAATAACTTGATTTTAACCTTTTACTGTTTTTCATTCATTCACTCATCTACCCCAATAGCTCATATCAATCTCCTGCCTATGCCGATATAAGTAAATACACTTATTTCTGTAAGCACCAATAGGTATTTAGTGGCACTTTTGCTTGCGTGATTTGTGCATTTACTTTGCTATCCAGATTTTCATAAAATACATTAAGTAACAAATGAAAAAAATGATTAGTGAATTTTATTATAAAGAAAAACACAAAGAAACATGGAGGAGCCCAGATGAAAACATTCAATCAAATTTATCTTATTTTAATTGAAGACAAGTTTTCCAAGAATATAGAAGATATTAAAAACTATACTCATCTGAAATTGATTGTTGGAGGAGCCCAGATGAAAACATTCAATCAAATTTATCTTATTTTAATTGAAGACAAGTTTTCCAAGAATATAGAAGATATTAAAAACTATACTCATCTGAAATTGATTGTGACATTTACAAAGTCATTCTTTGCAATGAAGCAGCATTAAAAAGTAAAGCCTAATAGGAAACATCCAGCAATTACTAGTACAATACGCAAAAAGAAAATATTTTAAAAAAATACAGAAGATGTTAAAAATGAGTTTAACAAAACAAATAATCCAACAGTGTAAGGAAATATTGAAGCAAGTAAATACAGTAAAAAACAAGAAAAACAAAGAATTATTGAAGATCAGTTACAAGAAATATGAGAAGCAAAGAAATTGCACAGAAAAAGAGAGAGCATATCAGGAAAGTACAATGAAAGAAATAAAAAGAACTATAGAAAGCATGACATAAAAACGTTTTATAGGAAAAGAGGAATTACAAGGAATAGTTATTAATCTAAAGTTGGTATTTGTCGCAGCACAAATGAAGAATTGATAGCAAGAAACATAAGAGTTTTTAAAGTGAGAACAAATGCATTTTCAATAGATAATAGACAATAGTAAAGAGGTTGAAAGAATTACAGTAAGCAATAGAATGAGCAAAACTCAAAAGTGAAGAAGGGATGCCAGCCTCGGACAAAACAATTAATTCTTTAAAAAATGAGAAATTACAGATGCCCAGGGAAAATCAAGTAAAATGTAAATTGATTAAATATTGAAGCCAAGTAGAGGACCCATGGAGTCTAAGAAGAAAAGATAACGCCCAATGAATGGAAACACGTGGGAATTAATCGCATTTATTGTAAAGGTGACACACTAAGTTGCAATAATTATATTTGACTTTATAACATATAAAATCAAGGCTATAATAGTTAACAACTAAACTTGCAGAGAAAAAGCAAGATGCATATCAATGTATACAGATTGGTGGCACCTTGTGCGAACATAAGGACCTAGTACATGACAATTGAGTTTTCACAGCAGGCACCTTGATGTAGTGTATTATCAAGTAACTGTCACATTATTGCAGTATTTGTGCTACTTTTACTGTTACATTCGCTTCAAGACTTTTGCAGTGTTTTTGTTACTCATCTACTCGACTCTTTTGCAATCAATTACGAAAATTACTTGGTTTTGTTACTAGACAGAAGTACAGTGAAAGTCGGATATAACGACGGCCACGGGACCAGCAAAAGGGTGTTGCTATAAGCGACGGTTGTTGTTGCCGACGCCATATTTTTTGTATGTTAAGAATGATCGTTGGATGAATAAAAAATGATAATGAATGGCAACAAAAAATAAATGAAGAGTTGTATACACTTGGAATGAAGTACACTACAAATAACAAGCTTAATAAAGTAAGGACAGTTTCAATGGTTAGTATACATGAGAGGCATGACTGAAGAGAGAATCCATAAGGGACAACTAGGTGAAGGAGACCACAAAAGGGATGTTATGAAACAGTTAAAGAAGATTTAAAAGAACTGAAAATGAAAAACTGGCAGAATTTCGTGTCCAATAGAAAATAAAAGAAGAAAGTAATACAAAAAGTCGAGGGTTTTGAATTTTTATGGTATATAGAGCAGCGGTTCCCAAATTTTTCAATTTACATACTACAATTCACATTTCTGTCTGATTCAGGTGCCACTTAGTCTCTAGCAAAACTCTTCTATTATAGATATTGTTGTTTTGGAATACGATCGTGTACCACTCAGACAGATTCTGTGTAGCACGAGTGGTTTTCTAATAAGAGGTTTCATTTTAAATTGCCCTGCATTAATATAACTGTCAAATATAGAGCTTTCTTGAGAGCTGGTAAGCAAAAACTATGAGATTTAAGAAAATTGCATGATAAATACTGCAACACATAAAAAAGTGAAAGTTCACATTTCAAGGAGTTGTGTTATTTTGCAAACGGAGACATTAATTGATCACCTAGATTATGCGGTCTGCTTAACGTTTTAGTTTGGCCTTTAGGGCTACATGAAGGACCAATTCTATGCGAATAATCCAAACAATTCAAGCTCTTGATGGCAATGTTCGAGCTGTTCACAGAATGGAGTCGCGATTATGTGCAAAACATAATGCAGATCTTTATCAAAAGGATGAACATTTTTATTAAGGACACCCCTTAATCGAAAACCCTATATAGGATATGTCGAAATTGTCAAATTATAATTTTAACTTTTCTGATATCTTGTTCCATAGCTCAAAGACCCAAATTTGAATTTAAAATTAGTTAGAATAATTAACATAATATACCTACATACATAAGCTAATCAATTTTTTAAGTGGTTGCATATATTTTTCAGAAACTAATTAAGTGGTGTGCAGTTTATGTGATTTAATTTAATACCTCATGAGCCTTGATGTTGAGATACGAAGAATTTCTATTACTTTAAATATTCAATTTATAATAAGAATAAAATGATGTTTGGTAGAACTGGGGATTCGGGATATTATACGCTATCAAGAATTTCATACATTAATACGAACAAGCATCGAAGTCCCAAAGTAAGAGAAATGAGACATATTTTTGTTCTAATTTTAGTAGAGTATGTCTATTTTTATAATCCACTAAAGAAATTAAGCAATCTTACAAAATAAAGTTGTGTGATTTATATACAGCTTTCTTTTGAAATCAGTTCTTGTTGTATGTGAAATAATAGTAGATTATGTTATTAGGAGTAAAAGTGATACTTTATGTGGCGAAGCTGAAGTTTATTTAGCCGAACGTTAGTGAGGCAAATAATTCAGCTAAGCCACATAAAGTCACTTTTACTCCGAATAACATATACTATTTTATCCGCAAACGTATTCAGGTAAATTTCAGGCGAGCACTGTACCCCTGCGCCAACCTCTGTTGTTCAGATAACGCGCAACTGTAATGATATATGAACATACTGAATCACCCGTGCTAATAGCACACGGCCACAGCAGCTGTCACACCATAACCCACGGCGACAGATGCTCCGATCCGCTGCTTAAAGGTTTATTTAAATTAAAACTTTTTCGTACTTTTTTGAAAATAAAAACCGGCCTACGAACTAATTCTAAAAATTAGCAAAATTTTAAGCCATCATACAATTTAATCGGTCCAGTATCTTCGGAGGAGATAGCGAACAAACATAGAAAGAAAGAAAGAGAGCAACCATTTTGTGTGCTTAGGCAGATAAAGTACGCAAAAGTCGCTATTTTGTCTGCTTAGGCAGATAAAGTGACACTTTTACCTTGTCAATAAAGACAAATAAGTTGTCACTTTTGTGACGTTTGCGGATAAAAATATGTATTTTCATCTTTTATTTGCTGTTGCTCTGAGGTGTCTTAAAAAGAATTACATCTAGTATGCTTTGAATTTTTCATAATGCAATCTAAAATTTTACTTGAAATTGGCAAGACTGTCAAATTTGAGGTTAGCAGGTTATGTTTTGCATCAGTTTTGACGCAAATTGACGCAAAACCTACCCTGCTAACCTGGAATTTGACATAGACTTACAGTCTTGCCAATTTCAAGTACCTAAAGTTTTGGATTGCATTATGGGAAATTCAAAGCATACTAGATGTAATTCATTTTAAGACATCCGGTATAATTCTTGAGAAGTAGGTAATAAAGCTGCTCTTTATTCTGATACATTTCAAGCCATCCCTTCTTGTCTTTTCATTTTCTTACGCTTAGAAGAATTTCAATCTTCTTTTATTTCATTCTCTTATTTTGTTTTTGGATATTTAATATCATAAAATTTGTATGTCTTACTACCCATTCTGCAGTAAAATTTTGTAATAAACCTTTTTCATTATTGATCCAGTTCTAACAGGACACTCATTTTACTCTTACATGAATGTTCGTTTCGGGTTACTCGATCTTTTAAATATACCTAAGCTTGTTTTATTTACTCTTCGGCTGCATGCAATATAATAGATGTTGTGATGTACGCATGTTTATGTGGTGGTATAGGGAGCAGCGAAGCAGCGGCTTACCAATGGTGGCATGGAGACGGAGACTGACTCTGCGGCTCGGATAGCTGACCTGCAGACCGCTTTAGAGCAACAAGTAAGACTTTTTTCATTTTTATTTCGATACACGTCAACTAACTTGTTTTTGTGCGATCTTGAAATGTCTCACTTCTGTTGCTTCTTTGACTAGACTGGAGAAATCAGCACTTGGCAGAGGAGGGTGGCGGACATGACCAATAGAGTAGGCGAATTAGAAGAGAACTTAGCAAAAGCACAAAAAGAACTCCTTAAGGCACAAGAGAACAACTCAAAACTCCAAAGAGACTTACAGGAAAATGTAGCACAGAAAGAGGACCAAGAAGAACGCATCGCTACTCTGGAGAAGCGCTATCTCAATGCTCAGCGGGAGTCCACTTCCTTGCACGACCTGAACGAGAAATTGGAGCAAGAACTGCAGCACAAAGAAGCTCAACTGAAGGTAATGGTAGCTAACATATAGGTTTATGTTTCTTAAATTAAATTCTGCTAATATTAATTTCTTGTCTTAGAAATTGAATGTGCAAAGAATAACATTATGCTTTTCGAATTTATAGTTACAAGAAGAAAAGATTTCTGCCATACAAGAAAAATTAGAACTGGCCGAACAAAAATTAGCACAATATTCGAAGTTACCAGAAATGGAGGAACAGTTGAAGCAGCGTATGGAGGCACTGACGCAGGTGAGACCACAGGTACGAAGCTCTACGCTCACTTTTTGTCTTGTTTATTATATGTCTGTCTTGGTATAATCTATGATGCACTTTAATGAAAATTCTTATAACATCACAAGATAGCTGTTTAGTATGCATGTCTGTTTATGGCATTACATATTGTACAGTTTCAAGTTACTACTGGCATATGTAAATGAACTGGAAGTAAAACAAAACTGATCTTTGCTTAAATTTTAGAGCACTTGTAGTTTTTGAATCAGCACACTTTAGGCTTTGAAGAGATTCTAAGATATGCCACAATGGTTTATTAGTATATCCTGTAGTTACAATGGTATTTTTCAGATTATTTTATGTCTAACAGCCAGTCTTATAAAGGCCACTAATCTGACGTTAACTTTAATTCGCTGTTAAAGCAAACAAAAGCGCATCAAAATGTTAGTGCTTATGCCATATTATTCATTAGTAAACAAATTTTGATGCGCTTTTGTTTATTTTAACAGCGAATTAAAGTTAACATTAGATTAGTGGCCTTTATAAGACTGGCTGTAATTGTTTCTGTGCCTTGAAGAGTTTAAGAAATGATTACTTTTTTGCCTGCAATTAACTATCTAAATACAAAATCATGGAAATAATAAAGAGAATAATGCAAAATCATGGCTAATTAATTATTTTTTTCGCAACTGTCTTAAAAGTCATTACTTTTAATACCAAAATCTGTCGTTGAAGTTGACGTTTCTCTTACTGACACAAAAAGTGTATGTTGCTATGCAAACCTTTTGTTTCCCAGTATTAATAGTAGATTATGCAATGAGGGAGAGAAATTGCACTGAAGCAAAATAGCTTTCTCTCCGAGTTGCATATACTATTTTTTTCACATTGCAGGAAGATTAAAAACGAAAAACCCGTTTTTTTAAACGTCATTTATTGACATTTTAGTTACAATTATTTTAAAATTAGTAGCCTATGGTAAATTTTAAAGTTGGTGGCACTGTAAGTCATTATGACAAGAGCTCACAAATATGTCAAATTCGAGGTTAGCAGGTTATTTTTTGCATCAGTTTGTGTCAAAACTGACTCAAAACCTAACCTGATAACCTCGAATTTGGCATAACTGTTGTGTCAGTCATAATGAAAACTCCCTAGGGAAATGTTTGTCTTATTTAGTCTCTAGGGAGCAAATGTTCTACTTCTGTCACAATTTTGATGCTATAGAAACGGACTTCTACTCCCGGTCGTGGAAAAAAGTACTTTTACTTCCTATGAACTAAAAGTAAGTACTAACTGGTCGCCTATGGATGCACTTGTCATAATGATTTTTAAATGAGAAACGTCAAAAGCAATCAATGATCTAAAATGCTTAATATTTTGTACTTGTTTCGGTTGTAGAAAAAATAATATGTATTATTTGGATTAAAAGTGGTTCTGTTTGACTTGCAATTTTTGCGTTCGCTCGGCTACTCTATCCTTCACCTCGCAAATGCAGATATAATTGCTTGTCAAACAAAGTGCCATTTTTAATCCTAAAAATAGTATATTACGTTATTAGGAGTAAAAGTGATACTTTTACTCCAAATAGCAGCTGGTATTTTATTTTCAAACGCCTTAACTAATATAAATAAATATGTATTTTAAAAATTACGATTACCAAAATTGACATCTACATAGTTCATGACAATCAACAAGGTGATGTCAAAAATATTCAAAATCAAGTTTTAAAGTACGTCTACTCCAGCGGTGTAAAAGTAACCACTTTTATGCCTAGGATTAAACGTAATGCATTTGTCTTGTCAACCAAGTCACATAAGTTGTCACTTTTATGGCGTTTAAAAATAAAACAATATACTAAGTAAGAAATAGTTTGATGAGCTCAAAAATAATCGACATTAGAATTCTAATGTGTAACAACGGCAGAAATGAACGTGTGAAACGAATTGAATTTCTTTTTAGTATTGAACTAATAATTACAGCCTGACTGTCTCACTGTTACTGCTGAGTGTTTTATTGCCAATTGCAATGCCAGTAAAATGTTACATTTTATTAGCAGTAAATATTTTAAAATGTTATTTTTATACCTCAAATAATTAGTTTTTACAGACAAAAAAGTGATCTTTTACATCTTTATGCATAGAATTGTTTGGCTAAAAATAATTGTAAACATTTATTTGTAATCTATGAACAATTTTGTTCCCAGACATTATTAACTGTATGCTATATGACAGCTACTTACAAATCATAATTACTTTGATAGCGTTTTTCGAAATATTTTTAAAATTATTTTATGGTGAATGAAAAGGTAAAAAATAAGTTATCTAAAGTAGGTTTTTTCCTATAGAAATTTTCAAGGTCAAAGAATTTAGGGTTTATGTTGGCATAACTTGGATTCCTTAAAAAAATATATGTTGGCAAAATTTGTTTTAGTAACTTTATAGAACTAAAAATTGGTGGGAAATTTAAAATCTGACATTAAAGTTCAATGTACACTTCTGTGCAATAAAATTAAGTACACACGGCTTTGTTGCATTTATTAATAGCGTTCTTTTTTCAAAAGGTCTTAGTTTTGGTTTTTAAATAAAGGTGTTATTTTCAAGTTAAGATGTTTTATCATTTATTGAAACTGCTGCTGGGCAATTAAAATAGACCAGAATTATGCAAACTAGAATATTGTGAAGAATAGTCATAAGACGTGTGCTTAATTTTATTGCACAGAAGTGTACATCAAAAGCTCTTGCTAATCTTTCGTAAACGTCTTCTTCTAGTGTGTTAGGATGCAGATCCAACAGTTCCTCTGCACATTTCACTACATTTAATTTTAAATGATTCCGTTTTTTACGCGTATTCAGTTTCAAAAAAGAAAAACTGACAATTTAATTTTAAATGTCAAAGTGACAAAAGTCGTTTACAGAAAAACCTGACGAAAATAAATTTTCTAATAGTTTTAAAAAAGCAGTTTTGCCAATTTTATCTTGACCTTGAAAATTTTTATAGAAAAAAAACGTACTTTAATACCATGTTTATGTAATAGAAACATAAGTTTTATCTGTTTGTTATATCTCGAAAACAAAAAATGCAGAAGCTGTGTATGTTATCTTAAAGCTTGGTTATTTGTAGATAAAAAATGTATAAAATGTTCCAATATTTTTCAACTATGGAAGATATTAAAAATGTAGCTAAAAATGAAAATGATTTAGAATTTTGCAAATCTCACTTGAACTACCGGGTGACTGTAAATGATTGTGATTGTTTTTCTTAGGTTCGCACTGTAAGTCTATGTCAAATTCAATGTTTGCAGGTTAGGTTTTGCGTCATGCTGTGTCAAAACTGACGCAAAACCTAACCTGCTAACCTCGAATCTGACATAGACTTACAGTGCCATCAACATAAACAGTGCCAACCTAAGAAAAAAAATCACAATCATTTATAGTCACCCGGTATATTTTAAAAAAAAGATACCTGAACATAGCTCCTAGTTTTTTATAGGTGCAAAATATTATGAACATGCTGTACCTTTTTTTAGTTAAACCATTTTTACAATGACTATTGAGTAAGACAAATAATAAAATTCAGCCAATAAATTTTTCATAAATAGACTATAAAAGTATTTCATCAGAGGTTTCAAAAATTTGTAATAGATGTGTAACATAATTTTTTTAAATTTTTAAATACAGCTGTTAGTGCAATTTATTGTGAAATTATAAAACACACAAACTTACTGGATCGGAAAAATAGAATAAATTACCAAAAAGATTTTAACCGAATTAAATTCACGACTTGGTTTTCTATCAAAACGTCATCAATTTCACATAACCCAGCAAAAATAATAATGTAAGTAAAGACAAATTGCTAATTTAATTCAAATTTGTTGTTTATCTTCTTTGGTTTTCTTTAACAGCGACAATTATGGAAGCTAAAGAAGTTTTATCTGACGAAATCATTTTAATAATAAAAAATGTTACCATATCCAACTACTTAGACCATATAGCAAACAAAAGACAGGTAATTTGATAAAAAATTGAGGATACTTATTCTTTCACATGTCCAACACTAACATGTACTTATATTATTTC
Organism: Agriotes lineatus; assembly: GCA_940337035.1. Taxonomy (NCBI): domain Eukaryota; kingdom Metazoa; phylum Arthropoda; class Insecta; order Coleoptera; family Elateridae; genus Agriotes; species Agriotes lineatus. The sequence continues at coordinate 50,037,386 of OW679194.1, read as the reverse complement.
AGAATGTGATATTAAATGTCCCTTTGTCCTATTTTTAAATCAGTGTGCTGATGAAGCTAACAATGAATTAGCGAAACGTTCATATAAATATTTTTAATAAAGATAATTTTAATTATGTGTAATGACAAAAACTAATTTATTACTCACGTTGTTTAAAATTTTAATTTAGCTGATTTTGTCTCCCAATTTGTAAAGTAGAAGTTTCTTGTGAGGAAAGTGGAACCCTTTTCGGGTAATCATATTTCCGATCCAGTAAGTTCGTCTGCTGCATAACATAATATTTCTAGTGTGTTGCATTGTTTGAGTTTTGGATGAAGGTCAATGTAACTAAAGTAAATGACTAAAAATAATCTGGCCACCCTAGTTGTAACTCCATGTATGCTAATCTAATGATTCCAGTTCTGTAAGCTCAACATTACAGTACTGTGTCCGTTATACTATTTAACGGTATTAGGCTGATATTGAGCATATAACGGACGAGGATATATTTTGTTGCCGAGGCCGATTAGGCCGAGGCTAATAAATTATCTGAGTGAGTTATATGTAATATCGGCCGTATGTTGTTTAACGGTTTTTGTAATATCTAGTAAAAGTGGCCAATTTTAAGATTTGCGAATTAATATAAATAATATAAATAAAAGTTTCTAGTAACATGAGTCCTGCACGTAATTTGGTAGTGTAGCAACATATGTTTACAAATTCGTTTTCAAGGGTAATACGACAAAAGGTGAATATTTTTTTAGATAATTTTTGTTTACATGCAAATTATTGCGTTTAAATTGCAATAATGTTTATGTAAACGAAAAAAATCTCTTAAAAAGATTTATTGTGAGTGATATTTGGAAAGATTATTTAACAATATGGATATGGTAGACAATTTTAAAGTTTTCCACTATTGATGCAATACTGGAGCTTCCAACACGATTGTTATTAATTTTTAGAATGATGCCGATTTGCAAACTACACTTTGACGTTTTGACGAAATGTTAGTCAAAGGCTACTCGCCAAATTGAAATCATTAAAACCAATCATCATCACGTGAAAACACTGCGACATTAGGTGTTTTCAAAGACAGTCAATTTTGATTGGCCGTTTCTGACAAATTGACCAATTTTATTGGTTCGTTTATTATAGCATTGAATAATCAAATAAATGAAAACAATGCATATGATTCAGTAGTGTAGCAACAGTTATAACGGCCGTGGCTGTTAAATTTTAACGGCCTTTGTTGTTATGGGTGATATTTCAATCAAAGAGACACTACTGATATAGTACAATAACATGTAGGTATTATGAAACGGTTATAGCAACCACTTACTGAACTTGGATCTGTAATGTTGCTTGTACCAGACTTAATATTGTTAAGAAGGAAATCTGATGCAGTATGAAATAAAGTACCTAATTTACAATATAACCATAAACAACCCGATGAAATGTTTTTTTGTGATAAATTATTGATCTGATCTTCATACAATTAAAGCTGAACTGAGATACAAATCAAGCATTCATTTGTTTTCTGATTACACAATCATGGTATCCTATCGGAGAATAATTTTTTCGCTAATCGTACTAGAATTGACACATTAATGATAAAATTTTGTTGAGCAAAGTCAAACATTCCATTACATCAGGCGTTGATAGGTAATTTACAATAAAACTGTATAGGAATAATATTCCCGTCCTAGGCCGGGAATATTTTTCGAAAAAAGGCACGTTTTCCTAATTTTTTTAATTACTCGTATCGATCGGCGAAAAAATAGTATGTGTATCTTGGACAAAAAGTAACATTTCCAGACTTCGCGAAGTGAATGCCGAGCCCAACCATATTCACTATTGCCCGGAAATTTTACCGTTTTTGTCCTAGATACACAATGTACTATTTTCTACTCACTGTATAGAAAGTCGGCTTTTGCGCCCTAGTTTTAGGAAACAAAACTGTAAATTTCCAACCAGCGGGAGCCAATTTTTATTAACTCTGGCGGGAGCCAATAGAATAACTTTACAACTTCACTTCCAGTTCGAAATTGTAGTTTTATAACCTCACTTCACTTTTATCCCATGTGCTAAAAGTAAACAGCTTATTTCTTTAACCACGGTAAACTATAAAACGTCAACGTCACTTTTAGTGAAACAAGCTAGCGCTAAAAGGCCTACTTTTAGTAGTGGTCGTAGATAAAAAATTTTTTGTGGCTAAACCGTTTACCTAACTAAAATTTTGTAAGAGAGGAAATAGCTTCTAAATTAAAGTAACTATTCAGAAAAAAAAATTGGTAGTTATTATACAGGGGGTTAAAAAATGTTAAAAAGTTAATCGTTTTTAAAGCCCTCTAGCGGCTAAACTAAGCAACTTTGTATATAGGAAAGTTGAGTTAAATCATTATATTTTTGCTCAAGGAATCTACAGTGTACCGTTGCGACACTTATTTAGGAACACCCTGTATATATATGGAGCAAAGGTTAATTTCCTCCTTTGTGTGTTTAATGCCCTCCGCTAACGTGTCGGGCATTAAATTAACACGCGTGAGGAAATGAATACCTTTGTTCCGTAGATATATAAATAGCTATTTTTGCTCTTAAAGGGTAGCAAATCTTATATCAGTGAAAACAGAAAAATTAACCCTTTTCACAACCACAGTTATCTTTGATGTGTGTTTTTAAAATATGAAAGTCACAATACCGATATCTTAGAAACTATAAAAACAAATGAAAATCCTAACTCACATTTGAATTTATGTTCAATGTGTCCTAATATCAAAATAATTTTATTCTAACTGATTTAGTAATAATCGATGAAGATTTACGTCTGGTTGTCTAGCTTAACAAAGTGATATTTAAGAGGCTTGATTATGCACAAGTCTAACACCCGTATTCATAGTGGTTCGCCAGCGGATCGCCGGCGACTCGCCGGAGTTTCGTTATGAATAGTATGTTGGCGGCACTGTACGTCTATGTCAAATTCGAGGTGATCAGGTTAGGTTTTCAGTCAGTTTTGACAGAAACTGACACAAAATCTAACCTGCTAACCTCGAATTTGACATAGACGTACAGTGCCGCCAACATACTATTCATAACGAAACTCTGGCGAGTCGCCGGCGATCCGCTGGCGAACGACTATGAATACAGGCGTAAAGGTTATGTATTTTCTCTTAGTTACCAAATTTCTAACTCTTTTTGTTTACAAAATCTTTATGCTGTGCATTTTTATATTGGAGAGCACACTAGGATGTCAAAATTAATTTTCAATCAGTTATATCAACGTGTGCTTTGTTAAATAGGTGCAAAAATTGGTTGAAAATGTAATATTTGTTCAGTAGCTGAATTGTGTATAAATATAAAAGTAGTTCCTATATCATTTACATTAAAATTCAGCCATTTAAGATGCATTACCTTTTGAAACTGAAATGTCTTCCCAAATCTTATTAATTCACAATTTTGACGAAGGACTTGGGGCAGATTCCCAAAAAAGGTCTGTAAATAAGTTATCCGGCATCGATTAACTGACACCTACCCACTTCTAAGGCAGCATTCTGCAGTAACAACTTGGTTCATCGGCTTGTGCTTTTTTATTGTGCAAAAAGAATGTAGTCCTTTAAAAGTAGTGCCTCTACTATGGCTGCTTAAATTAAAATTAATTGTATTTATTGTGGTTTATGAATTTCTAATTAAACCATCATGTATCTTCCTATCACGATATTAAAGGAGAAGAACAAATTTTACAACAAAGCTTACAGTGTAAAAAACTACTAAAGACAGAAGTGTCAATGTGATGCCACAATCAACATGCATATTATTTGAATTTGATGTATTGACCGCTTTTGATGTATTAGTTAACTAATAGAGAATGGTTAAAATGTTAACAAATACACACTTAATTAAAAGTGAGCCTTGAGTATTGTTATCCTTAAATCATCTCTTAAAGTCATATTAATATTATCCATTCTCATTATCTACTAATGGTAGAAGTGAATCTATTAGCGATTGGCATGTTAGATATAACTCTCATGCTATACATGAATTGACGATAAATTCAAGCTTATACTGCATGCATCTTTGGTGTTCATTATTTGTACATGGAAATAAATTTACATTGAGTTCAGCAAAATTATCGATTAATTTAAAATTATGGTTTTGAAATGAACTTCACCATCAGATAGACATTCAATAAATATATAGTTTTACATTAATATTGAATAAAAGAACCAAAAAACACATTCTGCATGTTGTAGCAATTTACTGTCACTAAACTTATACTATAATTAGGCCCACATTAAAACTCAATGTGTAGGTTTGTCTCTGTAAAACACACTTTATTACTCCATTGTTTTTTATGTTTTCTTGTTGCGTAGGCACAAGAGCGCCATGGCTCCGCTGAAGACCGCATTCAAAGACTGGAAGCCAACCTAGAAGAGAAGAACGCCGAGCTAGTGAGGTTAAACCAAAGACTTAAAATGAACGAGGATCACAACAGCCGGTTATCGGCGACTGTAGATAAACTCCTGTCGGAATCCAACGATAGGTTACAAGTGCACCTTAAGGAGCGAATGCATGCCCTAGAGGAAAAGAATAGTCTGACGCAGGAGCTCGAAAAGACCCGCAAAATAATGGAGGAGCTTGAGATACAAAAGACGGAGATAATGAAGGAGTTGGCCAAATCGCGGTTGGAGATCGACAACGTCAAGCGGCAGATGCTGCAGCAGGAGATAGCGTTTAACATACAGCAAACGGACGCTTTGACGCGAAGCTTGTCGCCCAATGCCAGCGACCCCAACAACTTCACACGAAGTGCTAGTCATTCCAGTTTCGATACTCATTCCTTACCGCGAAGAGGGAACAAAACTCGAACTCCAGTCGAGGAGGACCCCAACAAAGTAGTGCCCTTCACCGCACGATCCATGGCCGAGCAGGAGTGGGAAAAGCTGCAACAGGCTCACGTTTTGGCCAACGTTCAGCAGGCTTTCGATGTCTCCAGTGATGCGGAAGGGGACGACAACGACAGCTTGTTCAGCACGGCGGACATCCTCTCGCCGTCGGGCCATACTGACGCACAAACATTAGCAATGATGTTGCAAGAGCAGTTAGATGCTATAAATAATGAAATCAGGTTAATTCAGGAAGAGAAGCAGAACACTGAAGCGAGAGCGGAAGAACTGGAATCGAGAGTTGGAAGCATGGAGCATATGAACCTGCTTGCTAGGGGACGCAGCCTGGAACGCCAAAGTCCTCCTGTGAGTGGAAGGTCTACCCCGAAATCGCACCATTCACCTCAGAGAGATTATCTTCACAAATATCATACGGTAAGATTTGTTCTTTTCATACGATGTTACAAAGATTGCAGTTTGAAATAAAAACAAAGGAGATAACTCATTCTGTAGCTGTATGTTATACTTGCTGCTTAAATTCGCTATAATAATATTGATTCTTCTTAACAAGATATCACAAAATTTAATAAAAAAAGTATTTGATTTCTTATAGTAAAAGGTTTCCAAAAATAATTAATATGAGGATGTTAAAAGATCATAGATTAGTAGTATGTGAATGAATATTTAAGTAGAAGGTAGAAAAATGAAATATGTACATAAGTAAGTTAAAAAAAACTATACTTATTATTACAACCCCTTTTAAGATACAGGAAAAAATTAAACGACTAATTTGCAGAAGTTACGTTTATTTGTATTTTTTTTAGCCATTTACACATGTTCTATTTATGGTTTATTTGTATTTTTATCTAGAAATACACATTTTAATTTCAATTAATTACATTTTCATATCGTAATTAATCATAGAAAGGATGACCGTCAATAGGTAGCTGCTTTTTTAGGCTTTGTAGGTTTTGCTATTTAATGCCGCACATCTTTGTACCTTCTCGTATATGATTGGTGGTTTTAGATTTGGTCTCTTTTGTTGTGGAAGTTGCCATTTTCATATTTCAGTACTGTTCTATCAGTAACCATAGGGTCATTGAATGTTTTATGTCATAGCCACGACCTGCTGAATTGTTTGACCAACACGGCCTAGGCATATGTGAAGTTTTGCGATTCTCTGCAGAGCGCTGTATACCCACAAGGGGGAATTTCAAATTTGCAATGTAACATCAGTTAGTACGTTGACTACAATACAAATATTTGATAAAATTTTACGTTTCTTAAAATTTTACAACAATAATATAACCCTCCCGTGTATTTTTTATTTTGATCTTCCATTGTGTTTTTTGATCAGTTTCCTGAAAGCGGTTCTACAACGTGCAATATACCAATTGGGGAAGATCTTATGAATTTATTTTCAACTAAGTTTTACGAAGGAAACGGTCAGAAAGCCAAATTTAAATTATCGTACTGGTGCTTCAAATAACGTACCTTTTTAGCGATTTCTATTTTCCATTTTTATTTAAATAGGTAGCCATAAACAACGGGAAAGAATTGTTAGTTATAGCTTTCAAGAAAGGTGTTTCCGAGTAACTTCTTTTGGGCGAAGACTATAAAACCACATTGCACTTCCTTTAGTACATTTGTAATTACTACATTTACAGATAGATATCTAATAAAACAAATAACTTTTAAATTTTTACAATAAATTACACATAAACTTACAACCTTGCAATAACACACAGAATAAAATATTTCATTACTATTACCACGTAGAACATCTTCCAAATTTGTAAGATATACGATTATCTGCATATCATGTGCTATTTTAGAGCAATTGTGTGAGCTATCCAAAAAATACCTGCCTGAAAATATGAATCCGTCTTCAACTACGAATTCTTGGGGTTCCACACTTCTCTCATGAAAAATATTAAAACTATAAATAATAGATTACACCATTCATATTTATATTACATTCAAAACAATAGGTCCTTACCCTACTGACACTGCATTTAAAAAATCATTTCTAAACACGAATTAGTCTTGACTGCCGTTGTCATTTAAATGTCATTGTGGATATGTGGCGCCAAACGGCCATAATTGGGGTTTTCTCAGAAATGAAAACAACAATGGATTTCAAAAAAATGTCCAGGGCGTATAAAGTGACATTTGTCACACAATTCAACAGGCCGTGGTCATAGCTATGGATTTTCACAGAATCTTCCTTCAAATTGAGAAAAAAGATGAAGAGGTTTCTTGTTCCTTCAGTTGTTTTATACAGAGTCTCTTTCTCTAATTTACTTTATTAGCAATCAGAATAATTACAATAATTCTATGAGCTAATTTTGTGTATAATTAATTAAAGTCGTGAGAGAAAGAAACCCACTGACGTCACCCCTAATTAAGTCTGTTAAACCTATTGCCCATTTTCTTCTTAGTCTTCTAGTTTCAGGTTCTTCGACTAGTGGGTTAACTGTTACATTTGGATAATTTTCTAGAGAAACGTGATGTTTTACTGCTTTTGTTTTGATTATGTCTGCCACATATGGATTTTTGAAATTGTTGTGGAGGGTTTTTGATTGAACATTTGATTTGCTAGCGCATCCCCAAAGTTTGCAGCCATAGGACCAAATGGGACGGATTATGATCTTGTATATCAATAATTTGTTGTCTAATGTAGTGCTGAGTTTTTCCAAATAAGCCAAAACCATTTTTTAAGTGTTAGGTCCATTTCTTTGCGCTTTTTGCTCACATGCGTCTTCCACGTCAGACGTCTGCCCAGGTATCTGACTTCATCTGCCTGAGGTATGCGTATGTCATTGAGCGTAACTGGAGGACACGTTGAATGCTTCGTCATAAACGTAACATGCACCGATTTATCTTCATTTACTCCTACTTTCCATTTAATTAACCACCTTTCCAGATGATTTAGATGTTCTTGGAGCAGTGCTGATGCTGTAGCCGAATTTTTACTACTTGAAAGGGTTGATTTGTAACTGTGATGGATAATTGGTACTTTTATGAAAGCTTGCATGAGCTTCAGTATATTATCTTTTAATATGAATGGTTTTCTACACCGAAACGTAAAAAGATGATGAATGAATGAATGAATATGCTCTTGGTTTTAGATAACTCACTATCTTTTAAAAGCTGAAAGTACTTTAATTCTTCTGGGTGATTATGCAAGAGAATGTCTATACATAATTATATAGGGTGTAGTGTGGCACTAAATTAAACGTAGCCCAAACTTGTGATGTTGTGGAGAAGAAACTAAATGAATTTTGTCTAGAAATTAACAGTTGCAAAATGAAGTGTGCTTAAATACTTAAAAAGTATGTAAAAGTTGCTTTTTTATCCATTCAGCTAGATCTTGATCGCTGTACATATTTTTCAGTTTGTGGTTCATTCTTGTTCGCCAAAAGACAAGTTCAAAAATTGATCGTAATACTTTTCTTTCGAATCTGTTTACTAGTTCTTCATTTTTCTTTATCAGAGTCCAACTTTCACACCTGTAGCATACCACTGGTCTGATTAAGGATCCATGTAATTGCAATTTACAGTTTTTTGTCACATACTTTAATTTTATAGTATGTTTCAAGCATAGAAGCAGCGGTTTCCAGCCATAATTCGAGCTTTAATTTCCTTATTCATGTCGTTATTTTTGGTAATTACAGTTCCAAGATACTTACACTCCTGTATCATTTCAAAATTGTGGTCTCCTATGATGCCCCTCGGTGGATCGTGCTGTTGTACTCCACGTTGCGTTGATATGAGTTTCGTTTTGTTTTCATTAATTGTGAGACCACAGAGACGGCCGGTAGGTTCTATTTCATTATATATTTCCTGTATATCTTCTCTTCTTTCTAGGATGGCTACATCATCTGCGAACGCTAATATTTGGTTTTGTTTTGTAAATATTGTGCCATCTGGGATCGCATTTGATGCTGTTATTATTCTTTCTAACACTAGACTGAACAGTGTAGGTGACACCACGTCTCCTTGTTTTAGCCTTCGTTGACTTTGAATTCTTCAGATACTTTATTTCCAATTTTGCATTTATAATTTGCGTAAATATAGTCCATTTACTTGACATCTGCGCTGTCAGTGTCAAATTAAAAAAAAATGTTTTGACTATACCTCAAAATTGATGTGTTTTTTATTAGACTGTACAGTAATTTAATTGTTAAAATGTGGAAAATAGCAGTGGTGCCAACATAATGTCAGTTTGACAGTGCAGATGTCAAGTAAATGGACTATATTTTGTATGTGACGTTGAATAAACAGATACCCCTATAATTTTTACAGTCGAGTTTGTCGCCTCTCTTATGGATGGGACATAAAATTCCGCATTTCCATTCATCCGGTAGCAGTTCTGTTTTCCATATTGCTCTTATAACGTGTTTAGTACCGTGCTGTAATAGTTCAGTTGGTATTCCATCTGTGCCTGGGGATTTATTGGTCCTAATTTTTTTTTATAGCGTTTTCTACTTCTTCACAGGTTGGCTTTTCTATTGGTTCTTCTTCTTCCTCTCAATATTCTACCCCTTCTACGTCTGCATTACCTTCCTCTATTATATGTTGATATGTATTCTCCATATAGTAAGACATTAAAGTGTTGGGCCTATCTTTCTGTCTTGGTTATTACATAGGAGTGCGCCTTCTTTACTTGTAGAAGGATATGGATAATGTAAAAAAGCATAAATTGAAAAAATGCAGAAGTATTTTATTGCTTTTCAACTGGATATTTTGAAGAAAATTATTTAAAAATTATTGATTGAAATTCTGTAAATTCCAATTGAGGATTGCTTACAAATAAAAGAAATGTACTATTGAAGACATTCTACTAAAACAATTTGCTGTAAAATATGAATACCGGATGGCCTTAAATGTCTGTGATCGCAATACCTTTGGAATGAGCAACGCTTTAAAAAATGATGAATTCAGCTACCTAACCTAAATATCAAACATCATTCATGTCATCACAATTGACATTCCTAAAGTACGTTTTTTTCCTATAAAAATTTTGAAGGTCAAAGAATGTAGGGTTTATGTTGGCATTACTTGGATTCTTTTAAAAAAATCTGGTGTGATACACGCACACAACTTCCTTTTACAGTGATCTTATAATTAACCAAAAATTTGATTTTAAATTTTTAAACATTTGTCAAAAATTACAAATTCTTGAACAAAATTACAAAATAGAGCGTTAGTTAAAGAGACAATTTTTCTCTAGAATTTTTAGCTGTTCTATTTAAAATAGGAGTTAATAAAAAAAATAAAAAAAAACAAAAGAAACCCATTTTAGAAGTATTCAACTGGAAAATCACTTATCTCACATCAATACACATTAAAAATGTAAAGTTTGAAAAAAATAGTTTTTGAAAAAATAAAAAAAAACTGAAAAATCACAAGAGTAAACACCTACTTCCGGTTATGCGATTTTCTTCAAAAGCTTGCTGTCGCATCTACATAGTAGACAAAGCTTATATATGAAGTTTCAACGCCATACCTCTTTCCGTTTTTGAGATATTCTGTTGAGAGACAGACAGACACACAAGCACACAGCCCAATGAGCAAAAACATGTTTTTTGGGTTCAGGGGACTCGAAAATGTGAAGATCTGTTGAAAACTCAATTTTGAATTTTTGGGGTTAATCCAATAGGTACTTCCTTTATTGTAAAAGGAATGTAACTATCCCGGGGCAAGCCCGTCGCCCCAGATATATGACTCTGCGTCCCGTGCGACAGCCTTGCAGAACGACCTTCGAGCCGGCTGCATGAGATGGCGTGAGTCAGCCTTCCAAAATAAGGTCACTAAATCACGGTAGCTACGCTAACACAGGTAGGGAAACACCATTTGACAAGTTCAAAAAACGAGTTTGTCAATGTCAAATTTACCATAGGCGCTACTAGCAAGAGCATAAGTAATTTTTCTTATTATTAATGTATTCTTCGAATACGATGTCACAATCGTTTCTCTAGCTTGTAAGTTAGGCAGATGATCGTTTTTAACCTCAATTTAAAATGTTTTTTTGTCAACTACTGAACCTGAAACTTGAAGATCTGAAGAAATATCAAAGGTAATTTTTCACGATTACAAATCATTTGCCTAAATTATGACCTAATGCAATATTTAGCAATACTTTTTAATGAATTACTTATTGCAAATTAAGGACCAAGAAATAGCATAAAAAGGCAGAAGTGGTTGAAAGAAATAAATATACCACTAGACGACATGCATCATTTACGTGTATGTGAGGTGCCGTAGTTTTGGAATGCGGCGAGCGGTACACAATATTCGCTAAAGCTTTATATTTGTGAAAATTAATTTTTTTAAGCTGGAAAACGTTTACAATTAATTTGTTATGTAATATTTATTTATTGCGTTCACGTTACACAAACTTGAATTTATTTCTATTATAACCTATAAACTGAAGGGGTACGCCACTGACAAAAACGAGTTTGGTTTGACATAAATAACTACGAGTTTCCCTACCTGTGTTAGCGTAGCTAACGTGATTTAGTGACCTTATTCCAAAACATTCCAGAAACGACCTTGCACGTGACTCGTCAAAGTTGCCAGAAAGGTCGAGCGAACTCGAGACGTTTCCAGAAGGAACTATCCGGCAATATAAATACACGCCCGCAGGAATAGCAGGCAGTTCTCATCCAAACTCGAAGCGCGTAAACTGCAATATAAATGAACCCGTGTGTACATAACTCTAGTGAAATAAATAACGCGTGAATAACAAATAAATATAACCATATAAATCATTAATGTTAAGTCGTAAATAAATAAATAAAGTATATCTGTTGTTAGAAATAGTTCCTGATTAGTGTATAATAATTCGGGTTCCGCCTTAATAGTTGCTTTGTAAATAGTTAAGATAAATGCTATGTTCAAGAAGCGTCGTATATTTTTAAATAGCCCAGAACGTAAAACGTAACAGGAAGTAATATGTTGGTAGAATTTGTTTCAGTACCTTTTTAGAACTAAAAATTTGTGGGAAAGGAGTTTTGTTTTTAGGTAATCTTTCGTAAACTTCTTCTTCTGGCATGTTAGGCTGCAGATCCAACAGTTCCTCTGCACACCTCAGAATTGCTTTTTTTACATTTAATTTTAAAGGATTCCGTTTTTATGCGTATTCAGTTTCAAAAAAGAAAAGCTGACAATTTAATTTTAAATGTCAAAATGACACAAATCGTTTAAAGAAAAACCTGACGAAAATAGATTTTCTAATAATTAAAAAAAAAACAGTTTGGCAATTTTATCTTGACCTTGAAAATTTTTATAGGAAAAAAACGTACTTTAGGTGTGAAAATGATTACAGATTCCTATAATTTATTATTATAATTGAAATATACTGCTAACCAACATTTATAAGTAGCTAATTTCATGGCTACTGGAATCACAGATATTTATGGCCACCCGGTATTTGGTATTTTGAATAGATAGATAGATAGATAGTTTTATTAACCATTACAGAAATGCCCATATACATGGCAAGTCAAAATTGAATATTGAATAAGTAGAGGTATTAATGTGTTTATCAATTTTATAACTCAATTGAATATGTTAAATACGAAGCATCATTAATACATAACTAACAGCAATAGTTTATTACGAGAGTTATCTACTTTTGCTTTTAATTGTAGCTGCAGCTCCTCACGCATGTTTATGAGTTTTTAGTGCACGTCAATATGTTCATTAATACACTTGTGAATGGAATGTTAGGTGTGTGACGTGTGATGTTGTAGGCGCCTGCGTCTATGTCTCCAGCACACCTGCAACAGTACCGTGCAACTATGAGTCCAGGTGCCCTTTCTGAGTCACTGCCCAATAGTCAGGTTTGTTGGTCATTGAATGTATACTGCGCCCCTACAATGGTAAAGCTTGTATTTGGAAAATCCTAGCAAGTCCGGATTAAGTGGATGCTCTGCCTAATATACGTTTTCACTCGGTTTTAAAAAAATTTTGGCGAAGGAACAAGTTTAAGAATTTTTGTCATTAGAAATTTTTCGCTGGAAAATATGCAGTTAAAGGACTTGTGCACCTTGCTGTTGACAGGATAACTTCTGTAAGTACTACTATTTATGGCCCAGGAATTTTACAGTCAAATACATTTACTAAAAATTGCAGAAAATGCCTTTTATAGTACAATTTGTTAATAATATATAATCTACTGTTTTCAATTGAAGTTAATGTGATTCACTAGTGACAGTGGCAATAAATAAATATAATTTGACCATCAAAATCTCGTTTTTTATTTTTAAGGTTATAATGTCAAATTTGTTGATTTTGGTGTTTAATTTGAAAATGTGGCAACCTATACATTCCGTTCTGGAAACCATCAATGATCCGTAATTCATCTTATTAGTTAGAGTTATTCTTAGTTTCTATTTATTTTTCATATTTTTTGCTTGCAGAATTTTACTAGAAAGAGGTGAAGATGTAACTTTGCATTTTTTAACCACTAAGTACCTGGTAATTAACATAGGTTAGTTTGATTCTTTATATACATTCCCACGAAGATTGCATAGATACCTATAAACAAATTTGACATTAAAAATAAAAAAATCAGATTTGGATAGTGAAACTATAGCTGTAAATTCACGTAGGCTACATGTAGTTTTCTAATTTTCAACATTTGCCTTTAGTTATAATAAAATGAAAATGTTACAAGTTACAAACTAATCCATTTTTAATTTCTGTAATAATCCTGGGTTTCCTTAATATTTTCCCAGTTTTTGTTGTTAAAATAATTGGATAATGTCAAAAGTCAACTAGCTTGAATATAGTAAACTGTGATAGTAGTGCATGTTTGTTGTTGCATTTTGTATTACAAAACGTTAGGTTAATACACTGGTTTAATTTAATTAATGTGTAATTAGATATCCATCACTGAATTGTTATTGTAAATTACTTGCTCACTCAGTCAAATGACTGCATGAAATTTTATAGCGAGTGTGAAGTTATTAATTATTTTGTGATATTGTTATTCTAATCAGACTTACACTAAATGAATACACACAGACTAAATAAATGATTATTTTAACAGTTAGCATTGAGTAAAATTATAGTAAATGGATGATTAACATAATTTTTTTCAATATTTAATTGTATTTTATAGAAAGTATGAGGCTGATTTGATGGAACATGAGACTGGAAAACATGAGTTAGTGTTAGTTTTCAACATATTCCCTTCATACATCAATGAACATGAATCAGCAGTACTGAAGTGCTAGTATACCTGTTCTGTAATGATCCTCTTCAAGGTTGTCAAAATACTGCTCAATTGCAGCAATAATTTCTTTCTCTCATCTCAATTTCTTTAGCTTGGGGAACAGGTGAAAGTCGGTGCTAGATCTGACAAGTAGGGTGGGCAACGGACAACCTCGAGTCACAATTGATCCAATTTCTGTCGAACATTGTGACTCGTGTGGGAAGGTGCATTATCATGACAGAATAACACATTTTTTCGACCTGTTCCGGGTCTTTTTTTTCAATAATTGCTGTTTT
>OW679194.1:49845257-50022905 GCA_940337035.1 Agriotes lineatus | reverse complement strand
GTGTAATTTTTTATTTTACTCACTTTTTATTTAATCATTGCAAATTTGTAACGGGTGTTTCAATAGGAACACAAATTGTCCGATTTTTAGTTATTGAGCGCTACACGAAAGGAAAACGCTTTATCATCGTGAAAACAGATCACAAAATGGGGAAAGTTACGCTGAAACCGTTCGCAAAGTTCGTGGATTTTTCAGTAGTGAAAGTGCACCAAATCTGTCCACTGTCTAAATATTGATTAAGAAATTGGAGAAAACTGGATCAAATGTGGACAGAAAATCCCCTGTGCGTTGTCGTTCCGGTCGGTCTCGAGTAAACATTGCAACTGTGAATGTGAGTGTCGCTGAAATCAACGAACGTCACTAGACGTGATAACGGAGTTCTCGTGGCCTCAAGTGCAAGGTATGGACGTGGAAGACATGTGGTTTCAGCAGGACGGCGGACCTTGCCACACTGTGGGTGCGACTTCTTTCTTTGTTTTTACTTCCTTTTACAATAAAGGCAAGCTTTTGAAGAAAATCGCATAACCGGAAGTATGTGTTTACTTTTGCGATTTTTCAGTTTGTTTCGATTTTTCCAAAAACGGCTTTAACGATCTTTTTCAAACTTCACATTTTTATTACATTTTTAATGTGTATTGCTGTGAGATAGGTGATTTTCCAGTTGAATACTTCTGAAATGGGTTTCTTTTGTTTTTTTTTTCAATTTTTATTAACTCTTATTTTAAATAGAACTCCCGGTATATTATTGCAGTTTTGAATTTAGCTTAAAATTCTAGAGAAATTGGTCTCTTCAACTAACGCTCTATTTTGTACCGTTTTGTAGAATTTGTAATTTTTGAAAATTTTTGGCAAATGCTTAAAAATTGAAATTCAAATTTTTGGCTAATTATAAGATCACTGTAAAAAGAAGTTGTGTGCGTGTATCACACCAGATTTTTATAAAAAATCTCAGGTGTATGCGAATAACTCGAATAATTACGCGCAATTACTGAGATAGAGCCCCAACTCTAATAAGAAAACGTCATATACAGGGTGTCCCTGAAAGGAGGCCAATCCTTTAAAAAGTTAATCATTTATAACCCCCTGTATAATCACTACCAATTTTTTTCTGAATAGTTACTTTAATTTAGAGGCTATTTTCTCTCTTACAAAATTTTAGTTGGTAAACGGTTTAGGCACAAAAAATATTTTCTAAATTTCTGCAAGCCTGAATCAGTAATAACGTAAAACTAGGCTTGTAGGGATTTACAAAATATTTTTTTTTTGCTAAACCGTGCACCCAACTAAAGTTTTGTAAGAGAGGAAATAGCTTCTAAATTAAAGTAACTATTCAGAAAAAAATTGGTAGTGGTTATACAAAGGGTTATAAATGATTAACTTTTTAATTTTTTTTAACCCTATTGCTTCTGACCTTCCGCCTTGCAGGCCAAGCTCCTTCATGGGGTGTAGTGCTTCATCATTATTTTATTAGTATGCCACATTTTCATCATTCTGAAATTTCTCTGCTCCGCCACTGTTTAATTTAGCTGAGAAACAAACCAAATTCCTATCCATAACTGTTTATACCCAACCTGTTATTTTAGACAGCTGTCGAAGCGTTGCATCTGACAGTCCATCATCATGGCTGACGATAGTGGTGGTGTCATTGAAACTTTTTATATATTCTATAATTTTATTTCTTTAATATGTTTAGTAACCTACCTCTGACGATTAATTTGAATCTCCTGAAATGTCAAAGAGTAGGAGAACAGGAAAAAAGCAACATACAAAAAGCCTCGGAGGTTAGTTTACCTTTTATGGCAGTTGTGTAATGTTACAGTTTTCTTGTTTATAGATGTAACCATAAACGACTTTGCTAATTCAGCAGTATGCAACAATCGTTTAAAAAAGTCCACAAGCAACGTAACAACTATTATAAAGCGAATCGAGCACGACAAGGCTTGGGATGAAAACGACGATGTCGAGGACGACTTTGATTTGGTGCGGGAAGAGAATGAGGATGGAACTTTCTCTGTAGTATTAAAAAAGACAAATCGTCGTCGTCAGAGAAGCATGCGAGAAAGTGACCTGGACAAAAATGAAGATGGCAGAAGTTATCCCCTCGATATATGGTTTTTAATATCGGATCATATTAAACCGGAAGATGTTGGAAGATTTGCAGGTATATGCAAAAGTTCGTTTGCAGTAGTATGTACTGCTAAGTTTTGGTTCAGTTTGTACAAGAGACATTATCAAAGTGTCCCCACTTTACCTGAGCGTTTGCAGCCCGAGTGCATGTTACGTTTTTATGGATTACGAACTTCAGTGATCCGTTCTCTGCATTACACATATACTCCTTTTATCAATAGACTTAAAACAATTACAACTTTTGAAAAGCACCCCGATATACTGAAAAAACGACAGTGCGTCTTAATGTGGCATCAAAAACAAAGCAAGGATTGGCTTTACTACTTCAAATTGAAAGAGAATTCCACTGCAGCTCTCCCTCATTCACGCAGGGGTGAAAGCCGCCATCAGCCTGATTTGCTCGAGATGCTAGAAGATGTGTCGGCCAATCCAGATGAAAATTGTCGAATTCTGCAGGTGACTTGCTTGCATTTCATTGCTGTCCCTCCAGTATTAGGTCTCACTTTGACATCGGTGTCTCTCACCTTATCACAGGGATTTCGTCACCACCGCTTACAGCTAGGGTTTGGGTCTGGGGTGCAAACTTGCTGCTATAATGCCTTAGGTGGCAGCAACAATACCACAGTCATTCTGGATCCTGTGATCAATGTGAAGGTGCTGGATTGGTGGCACCCTCATTATCCTCACAACCACAACATCGAGTATTTATTGAACCAAGAATAACTACACACATTCTCTGCATGGTTGATCAAAGGGTATTGCCAAGCTTGCATTATCCTAGTTGCTTTATGCAGTAGCTCTGAATTTGCCTCATCTTGCATTCCCCAAAATTTTTTGTAAATAAACGTATATTTTAAATTAGATTTTGTTAATTTTTTTACAAATTTATTCTCATTGGAAATTGTGTTTTTTAATTTTTTTAGATTAGGTAAGGTTTGGTGGAATTTTTATTTAAAAAAAGTGTGAGATAGTTGCATTTTTTCGAGTGATGAATTTGTTTGAAACTCGTGAATCATGTTATTATTCATAATATCTGTACAATTTACAGGGTTTGTAGGTGTAACTGGTATATTTTTTTATAGTTCATAATTATACCACATGGATATACAGTTCATTAAATATTTTTATGTTTAGTAAAGAAATCGTACTACAATCAAGATTATCGCATTTCTACAAATACAGTTCAAAATCTAGATGACACTTGCCTGTAATAGATGTTCAACAGAAAGAAAAACAGCGGGTCCAGAGTTCCGTGGTCGTTTGTGTCTTTGGCAAGGACAGGTCATTTTTGTTTCATACGCTTTAAAGTGACATGTGCTTTGTGCACAAACAACCAACCTCACTTTTAGCAATCATTACTACATTTCACTTAACTTTATTTTGTACGCGTGAAAAATAAACGACAGCGTGAAACAATAATTAAACAGTACTGAAAGATTAGTGAGAATACTCTGACCCGGTAGAATTGAACTGGAACTTATCAAATCTTAACAAAAACGTACACATGACATTTTCTATTTGATAATTGATGAACAAATAAATATTGCATTAATGGCTGAATGTTTTTGTAACAATATATAGAGGGATCTAATAATATATACATAAAATAAATAGTTGAAAATTTAAGTGTTTATAATTTATTTGTTTTGAGTTTAGCATTGCCTCCACTATCAATCAAAAGTACAAGTTTTGAAAATGTTTAATGAAATGTACAAAAGCTTAATGTAGTTTAAAAAATGCCACTGCATATGATTGCCAAAGTAGAGCAGAATTAGGTTTTTTCCCCACCGGCTCAATTTTGTGATTCCCTTTTGGGCTCAAGGGTGTGGGTTGTCTCCTTACCTGGTGTAGCCTGATGTATGTGTGATAATTTTAAGCCTATTAGTGCCAGTGTATGTGTAGAATGGTAGAAAGCAAATCTTTTGTACATTTCTTAGTGATTAAATTACTGACTGAGGCGTTTTTGCAATTACGTTAGTTCTTAAAATTAAGTTTATCAATAAGTGTTAACTATTTTCATATTGTACACATTGTTTCGTAAATATACATTTTTTTTAATATGCGAGTGTCTCATTTTTGCTGTTTACATATGGATTTATTCTTATTATAACGATAACTGTCTAAAACAACTGTTGAAATTAAAATATTCTGAAAGAATATTCACTTCAAAGTAATGTGTTGTTCGAGATAGAAATGTATAGATTAATAGTCTGGACAAAATGTAATGTAATGCCATATCTGCACACAACAGTACATCGGTCGTTTGTGGTGCTTTAATATAAAGGGGATCATCTTATGTGCTCTTTGAGATAGATGTCGCCTTTAACAGTGCCTTTGAGAAAAGCCGGTTCAGACCGATTGCCAAATTCAACAAAGACGTGCCAGACAATGAACTTTTGGTTTCACTACAGCCGTCTCGTCCTACATGTATACCATAGCATTGTTTAAAAATATTCCAAACATTTTCAATAGTAATGAATGAGTGATAAGCTGATAAGAGATGTAAAACTATGTGTTTAGCTTATTCAATTAGTCAGTTGTTTCGCTAATGTTTGCAGACGGATATGTTGCATTATCCATGACAAGTATTTATTTATTTTGTAAACTAGGTAGGTCATAGTTGGTCTCTTACTCATGGTTTATTGAGAAATTAGACCCAAATAGAATCGAGATGACACTATGGTGTCTGTGTTTGGAGAAACTCGATTCAGTCGCACACGAAATGTCTAAAGCATGGAAGAGACTTTGGAGATGTATCGCTAATGTGTACAACGAATATTTTTAAAAATTATCTTATACACTGCCTTTTCCTTATCTACTTGAATTGTGTGTCTATGTATTTAAATAACTGTAAAAGTAACGCTTTAATAGTGATGTGCATAGTATAAACACTAGACAAGTAGACATAAAGCAGAATTTCCATTACCCCTTGCCCATATAATCAAAAATTATTTTCATCTAAACATCAGCCAAGTTAAGAAGGCGAGCCAAGTAAACAAATGCATGTGATCGCTGAAAATCACGTGATAGAAAGGCGTTCTGCGGTTGGCCGTTTTGAAGAGAAAGTCTAATACCGCTTCTGCCCGTCTTTCCACTAGAGGAAGAATGAGCGTTGTTTTTTTGTGCGGTAATTTTTTGCAGTATCAGATCTTGGCCAGACTTTCGTAAAATGCGCACCGTGTGAAACTGGTTTAAGCCGCTCTGAGAACTGTCAGAATCTGTGTTTACATGGCTCGCCTTCAAAACATGGCTCAAGTTTAGTATGGCAATGGAATAGTTTTAATTTATAAATGTAAGTACGTTTATACTTAATGTAAAAGTTTGACATCTGATTTTTAAGTGACTTATAGTTGCATTCATAAATTAGGAACTATTCCATAGCCATGCTAGATGAAAATAATTTTTGATCAAACTATGCTTGACGTCAAACTTGGCATTTGATTTTTAAGTGACTTACGGCATAGCTTATAAAGAACACTAATCTGAGGTTTACTTTAATTCGTCGTTAAAACAAATAAAAGGGCATCAAAACGTTACTGCTTACGACAGTTTATTCATTAATAAACAAATTTTGATGAGCTTTTGTTTATTTTAATAATGAATTAAAGTGGTCTTTATAAAACTGACTGTTATAGTTGCATTAATAAATTAGAAACAATTCCATAGCCACACTAGATGAAAATAATTTTTGATCATACTATAGTTGTAGCTAGTAAATTACCTATAGCTCTTTTAAGCAAACTTTCGTTGCACGTAACTATGACATCAAAATCCGTACCACCATAATAATAGAAAACTAAATTTTTGCATACGGCAAAAAACATATATACTAATTAACATGTGAGGTTGGCAGCTCTGAGTGCAGTTGCATATAAGTGTAATTTTTTATTTAAATTTTATTAAGTATCAAAAGTGACAACTAAAGTTATTGTTGAGAGATTCCGCAAATGCATTTGGAAAGTCATGCAAAGGAATTTGTTGCTTCATTAATATCAAATTTTTAACAGAAACATGGTAATAGCTGGCCATAGACACGCGTTTAAAACCGCCACGAATGTAGTTTTTCGTGGAAGTTTTGAACGCGTGTCTATGCCCAGCTTATGGCTACGCATATGCACACGTTCAAAACCGGCACGGATGTACTACATTCGTGGCGGTTTTAAACGTGTGTCTATGGCCAGCTAATGGGGGTTCTTTTATACTGTTGAATGCCGTCACGAAGGTAATTGACAGTCTTTTTAATTAGCTAATGTACATTATAAAACTTTACTTTAACGGGTTGCGGCAGCATTAGATATCAGTATTTCAACAGTAAGCTATCTCAGTGACTGAGTGAAAACGTGACTTTTTCCATTTCTAAACCTGTTACTTGTATTGCTAACTTCACTGAGGCTGCTATTCGAAATACGATATATGGAATGTACGAATAAAGTAAGCTTAAATGATTTTAATATAACATATTTCAAGTAGTATTAAGGGAAATATTTTGCTACATTTAAATAATCTTGTTTTTAGAACAGCATATAACCTTTTATAATTTATGAGAAAATGTGTCGGAGGAAGAAGGCAGTCAAGTAGCCTTGTACACGGTCTTAAAAATATAGTATTTAATTGGAAAAGAATAATTCTCGAAGAGGTGTCATAGAAGTGAACAATTTTTATTTCAACGTAGAAGTTTTTTGGATCCCTATCAGCACATAAAACAAGAAGCATTGTATCAATTTACGCTTTTTGATGAGACGTGGATATTCTAGAATGGCACTATAGGTTGCTGTAGGCAAGACATTGATTTGCAAACTGTTAAAGTTTTGCTAACATAGGTACTGGCAACACCGCACAGATAGGTCCCGAGTGGTGTAGCTTGAACAAGCGTCCACGTTCGATCAGCAGAGTTAAGCAACGCTGTCTCTGGTCAGAACTTGGATGGGAGTTCCACGGCTGCATCTCTCGGCGCCTCGTGGTACGGCTATCACGGAAAAAAGTTGGTCCCGGCGGTCATACAACATCATGACAGTCGTTAGTGGGGTTGGAAGTCCTCATAACTGCACAGCGACGCCTATAATTGGCCTAACGGCTGTTGGCTGAGTGCGAATTAAATAAATTAAATAAATAAATAAATATGACGTCATGAAAGTTTATGACCTACAACGGAAGTTTCCTTCGAAGACCTATAGTCACATTGGACTTGAAATATTCAATTCGTACGTATTTTTAAATTAAAGCATTCTTGTTGGAAAATACGTTTACTCTGTTTGTGATCTTGTACTGTAATATAATTACCAGCGTACATAAATTGCTAGCTGCCAATGAAACTACTGGCCTTTTGTTTCCCTTTCCTTTTTTAAAATATAACAGCTTTTTCACATCATTGAGATTAAAAATAGTTATTTTGATATCATTTAGAAAATTTAATGCTGTTTTTAAATTGCAATCTAATGTATATCAGATTTTTTTAAAAATAATTTGTTATGAAATATATTGTAATGGTATGATTCTTACAGCAATCCTAGTTGCATTGTTAACGGTTGCGATCAGCTTGTATTAAATTTTGTGCTTAATTAGGCAAATGTAGGTAAGTTTGTGATGACTGACAGATTAATTGTGTAATATGAGGACATGATAATGATGTCGCATTAGTGCAAAGGTGTTTTGAAGCGTTACAGAGGTTTAATGCAGCGTTCGCATTCATGTTGAAATGCCAACAATTGATGACACAGTTAAATGGGTTATAAAGCAGTGCAAGAAGGCAGAGATATGCAAAAAGCATATAAGAAGCAACCTGAGAATTAGTGAAGATTATAAAAAGGTGCTAGTGGCGTGTTAATTAGTGTTAACTAAAAGTGAAAAGTGCGACCAATTGTGAGGTTATAGTTTCCTGAATGACATTTACAAAAACAATTAGAAATTAAAATGAAAGAATGTACACTTACAGATAAATAAATGTAAATCATATTGCTAAGGTGACCTAGAGAGTTTTCTGTTATTGTTTATTGAGGAAGCCAAGCTGCAAGCGTGTGTAAGTTGGCTCCCTGTGCGTTTCGTTTATTTTCCTGTGTGCGGAGGTCAGCTGTGATTAAATCGGCAGTATTCCGCAGTGCAGTTCCAGAGTAAATTAGATCTGGAGCATACCCTGTGTGTGATCGTCTTTGGAGCTGAGATTGTACAAGTTTTGGAGCTACGGAAAACGGACTGCAAAGTGCAGCACCTGGCCTTATTCGTGGTCTATACGCAGGTTGCAGCAGCAGCAAGCTCGCCAGGAAGCAGATACAAGCTTGGCGTTCTTTCCAATTGGAGCCTGTGCGAGTTTGCCTTTTAGAGCCTAGATTCTATAAGATTGGGAGCTGTGAGAAGCGGACAGCAAAGTGCAGCACCTACAGGAGGCCTTATTCGTGGTGTATAAGTAGGTAGCAGCAGCAGGGACCTTTCCAAGAAGCAAATACGAGCTTCGCGTGCTTTTACGGAGGCCGAAAGCGAGATCGGCGTTCCTTGAAGAAAAACAAATGCGAGTTGGCGTTCTTTTCACCTGAAAAGCAAATTACAGATAGCCAAACTACTTGATTATTATAAAAGCATTATTATAATTTACCTGAGGTGAACTGATTGATTGTTGGTTGATTTGTTGTCAAATTACGCTGAATTTCTGTGTTTCCAACAGCTTTGTTTGCGATTAAATATTTTGAGGTTATCTGTCACTTGTCAGAATTGAGCATTAGCCATACAATGGTAAAATACGTCAAAAGTGTAACAAGCCAACCCCGCAGATGCCGGTCTCAAATAGCTAGCCGGCGCCTACGTTTTTAATAAGTTGCAAATGGATGAAATATAGTAAGAGCAACATACCTTTATTACAGTGAAACATAATTAAAGAATCATATTTTTAATTAGCCACAGAGAGAGGCAATGACATTCAAACTAAGCTATGTGTGTGTGATCAATCTGATGTATTTATTATATTACAAATAACTGTAACAAATAACTGTGATATAAATTGCCTTACTCTAGGGTCTTTAAAGACATCAATAAATCAATCGATCATGTTTAATTAATATCCATTAATATTAGCACATGCTTACACTGTTTATGTTTTATTATATTCGATTTAGATATGTTATATGTATATGTTACCGGAAATGTATGTAATCCGTCATTATGTAGAATTCCTAGGAAATGTATATAATGCCTAAAATCGTCAGGAAATGTGTGAAATAAATTTTATTATACACATTTCCTAGGAATTGTGTACATTTCCTAAACTAGAATCGGAAATGTGTTAAATTCGGGATGTTATGTCAGTAGGTTAGGTTAAGTTAGGTTAGGTTAGGTTACTAGCACTGAAAAATCGTCTCACTGCTAAGGAAAACTTCAGTTCATCTGTATTTTATTTTTCATTCATTCACAAATTCTACAGTATAATGTTGATTTTCATACATTTCCTAGTACCATTTAGGAATTCCATACAATGCCTAGGAAATACATACATTTCCTAGGAAATGTATGTATTAAAAAACCTTTGACTAATTATTTTACACATTTCCTAAATTGGCTCGGCATTATATACATTTCCTAGGAATTGTATACAATTCCTAGGTTTCATACATTTCCTGTAACATATATAGTATTATATATTTCGCCTTTTTTATGTAGTTAGTTATTATGTTTGTATATGTTATTTAATATTATATGACTGTACTTGCGCATTGTCCTACAATTGGATTTTTCTGTTGGACATTAAATAAATAAATAAATCTAAATAATAAATTAAAATGGAGAGTTAGTAAAAACATAAAGCATTACATTATGTACGGTGGCAACTAACCATTAGGCTTTGTATAATTTTCGCAAATGAGAATTTTTGTTTTGCTGCTCTAGTGAGTGAAAAATTCATAATTACTTCCTAATATTTTATTAATGACATGTACAATTGTCTCCAATAAAATCAGGAACACCTAAACAGGACTAGTGACAATATGTTAATATTTTGGTAATGCTTAAACGGTTTTCAAGCTCTTAATAGTAATTTACGTAACAAGTTCCGAAAGTGGTATTTTACGGGATGAGTAGGACGTTTCCAGGACGAGCCGTAGGAGAGTCCAGGAATCCTGCGAGGCCCGTAAAATCACTTTTGGATCGTGTTACGTACAATATTTTTTCTGCGGGCATGTTAAAAAGAATATGGATGGATACATTACTTATGAACTTTTCTACGTATCCCTCTGCCACACTGGTTGATTTCCAGCCAACCTGTCTTTTCAAATTGGTTATACTATCACCACCATCAACTAGTAAAGTGGCTGAGCTCCTTCGTAAACAGTGCCAGGTGTATTCTTTGGGATACGGTAATTTAAGAAATTCAGCAATTTTGCAGGCGATATTTCCAAAAGTGTGAATACCAATAGGTTGTGTAGTACATTTTTCGTTTTTGTAATATACAAATAATCTACGTGTTTGCTTGACGTAATGACAAATATTTTCTGTATAAAGAAATATTATTTTCTTTCCATATTCGTTTTAGAATTGGGAATTTTAATCACTAACATGGGTGTCTTATCTTCTATATCATCTAAACTTATTTTACAAAAGTCTTCACGACGACAAGCGCCTGCCAAACCAATTATTAATGCAACCTAAAATATACAAAAAATTAATCAAAAGGATGAAGAGAAATTAGATTTAATTATAGTACCTTTGTCATTAGGTAGATATTATCTCCAGCTTCTGATAAGAATTTATCTATTTCTTCTTTATTCAATACTGTTGATTTTTTTGGTATATAATAATAATGGTGAGCCACTAACACCCCATGAAGAAGCTTGGCCTGCAAGGCGGAAGGTCAGAGCTTCCGTATCCTCGCTCTCACACCCGGCTGTCCCACTTCAAATTCATGACACGTGGTGATGTGGTAAGCATTACGCATTAGACAACCGCATTATATTACCCCTTGTTCTTTCGAACGCAGGTCCCCAATTATTTAAAGCGACTGGGTAGGCTGCCCGCCAAGCATCGATCTGGGATTTGAACTCCAGACTTTCGCACCGCAGTCCAATGCTCTAACCATCGAGCCACGCTGGCGCTTTTTGGTATAGGTATAGCCAACTGATTATCTTTTAAGGAAAGCAATAACTTTGGGATAGCGGCTTATATCTATATTATTTTTAATGTTAATTGTGGACTTAAGCATCGAGTAATTGCTCCAGAAGCTTGACAGCTTTTAAGATTTTAGATTTTTCCATTAAATATGCAAGAATGACTTCTTCATTTATGGTATGCACATTTTTATCATTGCTCCATTTTTGAAATAAATTATAGACCAATTCATACCTCTCTCTTGACGTTAGCGGCAATAATTCATAAGTAGCCGCTTTAGCAGCTTCACTAATTTCATTTCGGCCTCACTTTCACTACTGATGTCCATTTTCATTTTTTGGAATGGAAAATCGAAAACACACAAATGTTATATGACAAGCGCTGTCATAATAAAAAAACAGGTTGATGTTATTGCCAAGGCCGCCTACATAGATACAAAAAGAATCGTCCCGAAAGTAAAAAAATAGTTCTGAAAGTGAAAAAAATCGTCCCGAAAATAGCTAGTTTCGGTACGATTTATGTAAAGTGGTACTTTCGATGTAATAAATCTTACCGAAAGTTTTATTTTCGGGATGGCGCGCTGCTCGGCTGCAGAAAAATTACAATTACCTCTAAGTTTGTTACTACGTCATGGAAATTGCAAATCAAAATAGGTAATGCTAGAATATAACTAATTAAATTTACAAACAGGGAATGTATAACAACAACAATTAAATTAATATTTTGTAATGTCGCAACTGTCTGCAATTACAGCGTTTAATCTACTAGGGTTATGTTTTTTTTCAACCTCCGATTCAGTAGGATTAAAAACAACGATGAATATGAAACATTTATTGTATAGAAAGTGTTAGTACATTTCTCAGCTACATTTCTACATAATTTCCATTTCGATAAAGACACTATCATACCGTGGCACGAGTTTTTCTATGTCCTTCTCAAAGAACATTGCCGCCTGGTCACTCAGACAAACTATTATGACGGTTTTCAGCTTCTTCTTTAAACTTTCTGCACCACTCTCGCACACAGCCGTCGTTCATAAACTGTACTCATCTGACGATGAATTTTGGCTGCATTATTCTCTGCAGTGTTGAGCTTTCAGCCAGAAGAAATGGAATTATGGCTTACTACGCTCGCCAAGTGTGAACTGCGCGCCATAAGTCGCAATTTGCTTTCTTCTGGTTGATAGCATAGGCTCTGAAGAGAAGAATTTAGCCAATATGAATCATCATATGAGTACAGTATGTGTGCAAAAATGTTGGAGAAAGTTTAAAGAATGAGACAAAACCCAACGTATACGGTTGGCTGCGCGACCAGGCGGTAATTTTCTTCGAGGTGGGCATAGAAGAACTCGTACCACGGTATGATAGTGCCTTCATTGAAATGGAGATTATGTAGAAATGTAGCTGAGGGATGTAGTTCATTATCTATACGGAAAATGTTTCATATTTATCCTTGTTTTTTGTTCCTATTCAATCGGAGGTTGAAAATAGAATAACCCTCGTCTCTGTCATGAATGTTAACAAATTCTGATATATTCAGGAGATAAGTTGTGTTGTTACTTACATTAAACTGAGTAGGTATTGCCCTTATTTGCGTTCCACTTGGTAGTCTATCGGCAATTCTTCCTTTTTCGAAATCATTCAAATGACGGGGCATGTTTTCAAATAACCTTGTGGTGACAGTTAATTTAAATGAGCAGGTTACTAAAGTATTTTTCTAAAAGTTGAGTTTAGATTGGGAAAAAATAGGAGCTAGGGAATAGCTAGGGAGATTCTGGGCCACTTTTGACCTTGACGTCTTTTAAGGTCACGTGGCGAGGTCATTGACCTCGGAGAGGTCACGGTCACGTGGTTAGGTTTCACTTCCGGTTTCCAGGATGAATTTTTGAGGCTAAAAGTCTAATTTTGATTTTTTTTTCCAAAAATATAGAAAAACAAGATTCCCACGATGAATTTTGGGGCTAAAAGTCTAATTTTGAAATTTTACAAGATTTCTACGCTTATCAGAATTTTCCCAGGCTCAACCGGATGTGAGTCATTGTCTGGAAATGCAGACTGGTCGAGACTTGTTTAAGCGGGTGTGAGCGTCTGGGAAAAATTTACACCGGATGTTATTGTCTGCGCATTTGCTGAATGCAGTTAAAAATAATTGAATGGAGTCTTTGTTTGACAAATGTGCAAGATTGCTAAAAATAAAGCAGAGGTCAAACCTGTCCAGACTTATATAACAAAATCTACGATCCATCACATAAGATTATCCAGGTGCATATTAGAGATAAAATACATTTTAATAAATTTCGCTACGATCCCAACGTACTACTGTTTGATAATGATGACCAGAGGATGTTACAAATATGCATAGACGTAATGAAAACTAAAGTGTTTGTGACTACTTTGATGAGGCGCCTGCTATGCTAAAAATAATTGTATGGAGCCATTGTTTGAGAAATTGCACGGTTGCTAAAAATAAACCAGATGCGATTGGCTGGGGTTTCTGCCAGGTTTTTGGCGGGAAATTCAAATTCTGCGCAGGTTTGACGAAAAATTCAAATTCTGCGCAGGACAAATAAACAAATTTAGATTTGGCAGGTGTTAATCATATATATAATACACATATATTGCTGGTAGGGCCTGGAAACTTCAGAAAACATTACGGCGCCGACATAGTTTCACTTAGAGTATAATGCGTCTCGTGCGCATGCGTGAGAACTCAAACTCCGCCTTTTTAAGCGAATTTTAAAGTTAACCACTTTCCCATTGGGCGGACGACGCCGCCGCGCTTGCGCACATCTCACCGTATACATGAAGGAGTTGGTTGTGTGTCTCACTTCATCGGCTAGTTTCCCACTTATAGCCGCTAGCAATATAGTAAGTATTAGATATATGGTGTTAATAGGGACTATATTTGCGCGTTGCCAGATGTCAGACTTTTTGAGACTTGTTTAAGCGGTTGTGAAAGTCTGGAAAAAATTCACACCGGATGTTATTGTCTAGGAGATATTATTGTCTGAAAATGATGAATTTTGAAATTTTACAAGATTCCTGCGATGAATTTTGGGGCTAAAAGTCTAATTTTGAAATTTTTACAAGATTCCTCTCGCTTAATAAAACATTTTAAAATAAAGTCCTGAGAATAAAAATTAAATTAAATAAAGCCTAATAAAAGCTATATAGTCCCTATTAACACTTGCAAAATTTAAATTGGTTCATTTGTCCTGCGCAGAATTTGAATTTACCGTCAAACCTGCGCAGAATTTGAATTTGCCGCTGAAATAATTCGCAGAATTTTAATTTCCCGCCAAAAACCTGCGCAGAAACCCCAGACAATCACATCTGGTTTATTTTTAGCAAGAGTGCAATTTCTCAAACAATGGCTCCATACAATTATTTTTAGCTGCATTCGACAAATGTCCAGACAATAACATCCGGCCAGACGTCCACATCTGCAGGTCTCTACAAGTCTGACATCTGGCAACACGCAAATATAGCCTCTATTAACAGCTGCAACACTGATAAAAAATGATAGGATAACTTATAAACTGAAAGATGCTGGGTGGTTAAATATGATCAACACAGATTCCTTTCATCGCTCCGTTTTGTATTATAAAAATCTGCTATTTAAGAGTATCGTATTTATATGTGTTACCTGCCTACCAGTTTACTACTGGAATTATAGTATATGTGTATAAGATTGACTAAACTACTTCGAACTGTTAACCTGCTAACTGACGGTTAATAACTATCAAAATATGCGAGAGACTATCAGCTACCAGATCCCAGTCACTCGTGTCTCACCCAGAGCCTCAGATATGTTTTCAACAAATAACACACAATAAATGTCTTTATTATATACATCATATAGTATTTCTAAGATATTTGTTTACTCTACAATTAACCCTATTTCTAATTGTCTTTAGCATAGCAGGCGCCTTATCAAAGTAGTCACAAACACTTTTAGTTTTCCTTACGTCTATGCATATTTGTAACATTCTCTGGTCATCATTATCAAATAGTAGTACGTTGGGATCGTAGCGGAATTTATTAAAATGTATTTTATCTCTAATATACACCTGGATAATCTTATGTGATGGATCGTAGATTCTGTTATATAAGTCTGGACAGGTTTGAACTATGGTTTATTTTTAGCAACATTGCACATTTCTCACACAAAAACTCCATTCAATTATTTTTAACAGCATTCAGCAAATGCGCAGACAATAACATCCGGTGTAAATTTTTCCCAGACGCTCACACCCGCTTAAACAAGTCTCGACCAGTCTGCATTCCCAGACAATGACTCACATCTGGTTGAGCCTGGGAAAATTCTGATAAGCGTAGGAATCGTGTAAAATTTTAAAAATTAGACTTTTAGCCCCAAAATTCATCGTGGGAATCTTGTTTTTCTATATTTTTGGAAAAAAAATCAAAATTAGACTTTTAGCCTCAAAAATTCATCCTGGAAACCGGAAGTGAAACCTAACCACGTGACCGTGACCTCTCCGAGGTCAATGACCTCGCCACGTGACCTTAAAAGACGTCAAGGTCCAAAGTGGCCCAGAATCTCCCTAGCTATTCCCTAGCTCCTATTTTTTCCCAATCTAAACTCAACTTTTAGAAAAATACTTTAGTAACCTGCTCATTTAAATTAACTGTCACCACAAGGTTATTTGAAAACATGCCCCGTCATTTGAATGATTTCGAAAAAGGAAGAATTGCCGATAGACTACCAAGTGGAACGCAAATAAGGGCAATACCTACTCAGTTTAATGTAAGTAACAACACAACTTATCTCCTGAATATATCAGAATTTGTTAACATTCATGACAGAGACGAGGGTTATTCTATTTTCAACCTCCGATTGAATAGGAACAAAAAACAAGGATAAATATGAAACATTTTCCGTATAGATAATGAACTACATCCCTCAGCTACATTTCTACATAATCTCCATTTCAATGAAGGCACTATCATACCGTGGTACGAGTTCTTCTATGCCCACCTCGAAGAAAATTACCGCCTGGTCGCGCAGCCAACCGTATACGTTGGGTTTTGTCTCATTCTTTAAACTTTCTCCAACATTTTTGCACACATACTGTACTCATATGATGATTCATATTGGCTAAATTCTTCTCTTCAGAGCCTATGCTATCAACCAGAAGAAAGCAAATTGCGACTTATGGCGCGCAGTTCACACTTGGCGAGCGTAGTAAGCCATAATTCCATTTCTTCTGGCTGAAAGCTCAACACTGCAGAGAATAATGCAGCCAAAATTCATCGTCAGATGAGTACAGTTTATGAACGACGGCTGTGTGCGAGAGTGGTGCAGAAAGTTTAAAGAAGAAGCTGAAAACCGTCATAATAGTTTGTCTGAGTGACCAGGCGGCAATGTTCTTTGAGAAGGACATAGAAAAACTCGTGCCACGGTATGATAGTGTCTTTATCGAAATGGAAATTATGTAGAAATGTAGCTGAGAAATGTACTAACACTTTCTATACAATAAATGTTTCATATTCATCGTTGTTTTTAATCCTACTGAATCGGAGGTTGAAAAAAAACATAACCCTAGTAGATTAAACGCTGTAATTGCAGACAGTTGCGACATTACAAAATATTAATTTAATTGTTGTTGTTATACATTCCCTGTTTGTAAATTTAATTAGTTATATTCTAGCATTACCTATTTTGATTTGCAATTTCCATGACGTAGTAACAAACTTAGAGGTAATTGTAATTTTTCTGCAGCCGAGCAGCGCGCCATCCCGAAAATAAAACTTTCGGTAAGATTTATTACATCGAAAGTACCACTTTACATAAATCGTACCGAAACTAGCTATTTTCGGGACGATTTTTTTCACTTTCAGAACTATTTTTTTACTTTCGGGACGATTCTTTTTGTATCTATGTAGGCGGCCTTGGCAATAACATCAACCTGTTTTTTTATTATGACAGCGCTTGTCATATAACATTTGTGTTTTCGATTTTCCATTCCAAAAAATGAAAATGGACATCAGTAGTGAAAGTGAGGCCGAAATGAAATTAGTGAAGCTGCTAAAGCGGCTACTTATGAATTATTGCCGCTAACGTCAAGAGAGAGGTATGAATTGGTCTATAATTTATTTCAAAAATGGAGCAATGATAAAAATGTGCATACCATAAATGAAGAAGTCATTCTTGCATATTTAATGGAAAAATCTAAAATCTTAAAAGCTGTCAAGCTTCTGGAGCAATTACTCGATGCTTAAGTCCACAATTAACATTAAAAATAATATATATATAAGCCGCTATCCCAAAGTTATTGCTTTCCTTAAAAGATAATCAGTTGGCTATACCTATACCAAAAAGCGCCAGCGTGGCTCGATGGTTAGAGCATTGGACTGCGGTGCGGAAGTCTGGAGTTCAAATCCCAGATCGATGCTTGGCGGGCAGCCTACCCAGTCGCTTTAAATAATTGGGGACCTGCGTTCGAAAGAACAAGGGGTAATATAATGCGTGACAGCCGGGTGTGAGAGCGAGGATACGGAAGCTCTGACCTTCCGCCTTGCAGGCCAAGCTTCTTCATGGGGTGTTAGTGGCTCACCATTATTATTATATACCAAAAAAATCAACAGTATTGAATAAAGAAGAAATAGATAAATTCTTATCAGAAGCTGGAGATAATATCTACCTAATGACAAAGGTACTATAATTAAATCTAATTTCTCTTCATCCTTTTGATTAATTTTTTGTATATTTTAGGTTGCATTAATAATTGGTTTGGCAGGTGCTTGTCGTCGTGAAGACTTTTGTAAAATAAGTTTAGATGATATAGAAGATAAGACACCCATGTTAGTGATTAAAATTCCCAATTCTAAAACGAATATGGAAAGAAAATAATATTTCTTTATACAGAAAATATTTGTCATTACGTCAAGCAAACACGTAGATTATTTGTATATTACAAAAACGAAAAATGTACTACACAACCTATTGGTATTCACACTTTTGGAAATATCGCCTGCAAAATTGCTGAATTTTTTAAATTACCGTATCCCAAAGAATACACCTGGCACTGTTTACGAAGGAGCTCAGCCACTTTACTAGTTGATGGTGGTGATAGTATAACCAATTTGAAAAGACAGGTTGGCTGGAAATCAACCAGTGTGGCAGAGGGATACGTAGAAAAGTTCATAAGTAATGTATCCATCCATATTCTTTTTAACATAACAAACGCCCGCAGAAAAAATATTGTACGTAACACGATCCAAAAGTGATTTTACGGGCCTCGCAGGATTCCTGGACTCTCCTACGGCTCGTCCTGGAAACGTCCTACTCATCCCGTAAAATACCACTTTCGGAACTTGTTACGTAAATTACTATTAAGAGCATGAAAACCGTTTAAGCATTACCAAAATATTAACATATTGTCACTAGTCCTGTTTAGGTGTTCCTGATTTTATTGGAGACAATTGTACATGTCATTAATAAAATATTAGGAAGTAATTATGAATTTTTCACTCACTAGAGCAGCAAAACAAAAATTCTCATTTGCGAAAATTATAAAAGCCTAATGGTTAGTTGCCACCGTACATAATGTAATGCTTTATGTTTTTACTAACTCTCCATTTTAATTTATTATTTAGATTTATTTATTTATTTAATGTCCAACAGAAAAATCCAATTGTAGGACAATGCGCAAGTACAGTCATATAATATTAAATAACATATACAAACATAATAACTAACTACATAAAAAAGGCGAATTATATAATACTATATATGTTACAGGAAATGTATGAAACCTAGGAATTGTATACAATTCCTAGGAAATGTATATAATGCCGAGCCAATTTAGGAAATGTGTAAAATAATTAGTCAAAGTAGCGTTGCCAAACATACAGGTCTCGCCCTACGGACTCGACCTGTAAAGTATTGGCGCGGCCATAAAAATGTTGCTACCGGTCTAATAACGTAAATAGCTATTAGATATGCTGACGACACGGTACTACTAGCTACCAATATAGAAGATCTGCAAGAGTTAGTGACAAGGGTTGCAGAACACAGTATGTCCATGGGGCTTAAACTCAATGTTTGCAGTAAGTAAAGATCCTGTTCCTGTACCTGCGCAGCTAGACCTGATAGTTGGAAACGAAATTGTTGAACGTGTCAATTCTTATAAATACCTTGGTTGTAATCTAAACGATAAATGGGACATGACATCGGAAATTAGAAGTCGCATTGAACAAGCTAGGCAAGCATTTGCTAATATGAAAAG
Organism: Agriotes lineatus; assembly: GCA_940337035.1. Lineage (NCBI taxonomy): Eukaryota > Metazoa > Arthropoda > Insecta > Coleoptera > Elateridae > Agriotes > Agriotes lineatus. The sequence goes on along the minus strand of OW679194.1, from coordinate 50,003,443 downwards.
AGTTCTTACTAGCAGACATATGAAAATTGCTCTTAGAATTAGACTCTTACGGTGCTACGTATTCAGTATTCTATTCTATGGAGTTGAGGCGTGGACGCTAACAGAGGCCATGTGCAAGAAATTGGAGGCTTTTGAGATGTGGGCCTATCGTAGGCTAATGAAAATTTCTTAGGTTGACAGAACTACAAATGTAGAAGTTTTGCAGCACATAAACAAACCAAGAGAAGTTATAAACACCATAAAAAGAAGAAAATTAGAGTATTTTGGCCATATCATCAATAACCACAAATACAGATTACTGCAGATTATAATTCAGGGGAAAATAGAGGGAAAGCGTAATCCGGGCCGTCGCAGGACATCGTGGCTCAAGAACCTTCGCCAATGGTATGGACAAAGTACAACATCTCTCTTCAGGAAAGCTACAGACAAAATTCAAGTCATGCAATTGATCGTCAACGCCCTAGGAGGGCAGGACACATGAAGAAGAAGAATACTATACCTTCCGTTGTTGTATTACTTGCATTAATTTCAGTTAGAGTAACCTCAAATATCCAGCCGGTAAAGATGTGGCTTATACTGAACATTTATTATTTTTACTCCGTACACATTTAAATAAATTACTGTGCATCTCCTATTTCTTTAATATGCGTTTAAAACTGTACAAAAAATAATAAAATAAGGTGCATATTTTACTGGCCACTTTGAATTTTTTGTTGTGCATTTTCCAATATTTTACTAACCATTCGGGTTTTTACACTTTGCAAAAACTAGTTGATTACTAAACATACATATTTGTTTACTGAATAAAACTGGATTATATACTGAACGTTTTATTAGTACCCAAATAATAATGTGTATTTAATTAGCTATCTTTGGCTGTACCGTCCCTACTGTACCTAGCTGTGCAGTCCTTGAAGGTTGGGGCACGTAGCTTGTCGAGTAACCAAAACATCCGATTTGACAACCCTTGAGGGGATTTTAGCTTTCCCATTTCAGCCAAGCGACGCCCTAGCTTCCCTGGGGTGGCGCGAGCTTGTTTTGGTCGCAAGTACCGTTTTATTAGGTAATAAAGTTGGGATACGGAAAGTTCGTACCCCACATTTCGTTCCCCACATTTCGTACCCCACATTTCGTTCCGGGGATATTTCGTCTCCCCACATCTCGTACCCGGAAACTTCGTTCCCGAGCGAGCTCAATTTGTTTCCTAGATTGCAGGCTGTTGAAAAACGAGTGCAGCGATCGGAATACAGTTAGAAAATGAAAGATATTTTAATTAATTTATTTATTATAAGAACAAAATAAATTGCATTTATTAAAAATGACGGTTTAATCTAAGTACGTATCTTCCTGATATTTTTTATAGGGCCATAATTTCTCATTCTGAACAACTTTTCTTAGTAATATTTTGCCGTATCATGAACAAAAAGGGTAGTTTACCTGAAAAGAAAAAGGTTTTTGCTTAACTGTCAAGGCCGACTTGTTTTTGAAAAACTGAACATTTTCTTAAAATTCTCTACAAGCCAAGCAGGAATTATAATTCCTATAACATTTTCATGTAAAAACAAAAAACATATGCTCTTTTGTAAAACTAGAAATACAATTTAGTTCCCTCTTGTAAACTCAATCCGAGGACATACTGTATATAGTTCTTATTAGTTTATTATAATAAATAAATTAGTTAAAATATCTTTCATTTTCCAACTGCATTCCGATCTCTGTACTCGTTTTTCAACATCGTGTAATCTAGGAGACAAATTGAGCTCGCTCGGGAACGAAGTTTCCCGGTACAAGATGTGGGGAGACAAAATATCCCCGGAACGAAATGTGGGGTACGAAATGTGTGGAACGAAATGTGGGAAACGAACTTTCCGCAAACCAATAAAGTTATTCTCTGATAGTTTGTTTAGTAGCGTACCATCTCGATCAGTTCTATCTGGATTGCCGAAGTTTCCAAGGACAAACTTTGATGGTTCAGATTGTAGTTTAATTTTAGCTTTGAAGTCTTTGTAAAATGACAAAGTATGTTGGATTTTGTTTAAATGCGCTGGTCATCTCTACTTCTTCATCGTTGAGGTCGAAAATCGATTCATAAATCTGAATAAATTTTGGGTTGTATCATTAGTCCTAAAATTAAAAATGCTATTCTTATGAATATTATTGTCTGTATGGTAGTAAGATTTTCCGTTAGTTTATTTATTACCAGGAAACGAACTCCACCAATTCATGTTCTTCTCCAACATAGAGTTGTAGTTGTTAGGTATATGTTCTGACCTCACTAATTTTGACATTTCAGGCAATTTTAAGTTTGCCTTTGACAGTAGCGTCCTACCATTATTGATGTTGCTGCTTTTAGTTTTTCTACTTTTTGTCCTCACCAGCATTCTTGGAACAGACTATCAGTGTGAATAATTCTTTATTTCGAATCCTACTCATCTGGCTACTACTTTCGCTAGGCATTTAAAACACCATGCTAGCCATGCATGTTGGCGACTTTATAGAGTATAGGATACAGGAAGGATAAGCCAGAGACGTGGCTGGAATTTAGGTTATAGGAGGTGGGAAGAAGTTTAGAGCTTGCGTGAGCAGGACCGCTAACTCTGAAGTAAATCTGTCGTCCACCGGAATCTACCTGATAACGAATTTGAACGCTTTGAATAGTATTATTTAAGGGGCATTCTGTATTGTACTGTAGCTAAATTTAGGTGTCACTCGTTGAGCGAAGTATTCGGAAACATTAAAACATTAAAAATAATAAACCTTATAATCTAAATAGCTGTACTTAAATATTTCTGAATTTCATAGCTTTCTATTTACAACTATACTTTTACTTGAATCCTTAAACTAATAAAATGCTGCATAAATTTATTGAGTAAAAGTAAAATCAATAACCGAAATTTATTTTTAGGAATAAAAATGTTTCATCTATGTTTGAGTAGGCATAAAGATCAAGTATTTATATTTGAAGTGACAGAAAAACAATAATTTAAATTCTTTTCCAAAAGCGAAAGCATATTGGAATGGAAGGCCACTACCTATGTATCCATATCATTTTCCAATGCTACTCACAACTTGCCCTAACCACAGAAATAGAACATTATAAAAAAAATCAATCCTCAAATAGTTCAATTTAACCATAGTTTTCACTTGCAGAAGTCCATGAATGGGATTACTTTCCACGCAGTGTAGATAATGCATACGTAGTTTGAGGCGCAAAACCAGTTTTAATTCGCATTGTTTTGGGGGTTTTCCACAAATCCAATTAGTTACTGAAACTCAACGACGTTTTCAAAGTTTTTGTTTACGGGTTTTGATCAATAAGAGTAGGTATTAAATAATGTAAATAGTCGATCACTCTTGGCTTTTTACTACCTATTTATAATAGATTTCTGAATTTTATTTAATAATTTAGATGGGTGGCAACGTCGACGTCACTGAACGATTATTTTTGCCAGCCTTTTCCTCTAAGATTTTTTTGGTCATCGTTTATATTTTAATACTTCCCATTAGGGACATCCTTTGACAAAAAACTATTGAACCTTGCGATATCGTGAATTGCCACGCATTTTATACTTTTCCTTAAACTGAATTGTGTTTGGCGTGCAAGAGCAAATTTTCCACCGGAATTGAACACTTCAATCGTTTCACATTTACATGTAATAACAACACAATTTATGACTTGTGACTCAAATAAAGTATTTTAACCAATAAGTAATTATAGCTTAAACGTAACATAGAGATTATAGTAACTTTCCAAAATAGTCAACAGGAGACTAGATAGCTAGCAGCACACCTGACATTTTATGACAGTAGTAAAAAGTAACTGCTGCGGGTGCGGTAGATAACAATTAAAGAAAATTGTTATGAATGACTGCCACTAAAAGTTGTAAATGGTTGAAACATTTCTGAAAGTAGTTAATGTAAAGTGGACTAGCTACACAGATGTGCATTTTCTAAAATTTCTTAACATTGCTATAGTTATTTAAAGTGTTTTAATTTTTTATTTATAAAATTAAGTTTCCGCAAAATATATTAAAAGCGCTCCAATTTTTCTAAAAAAAAAATCCTCCACAGTTATTCCTGCAGGCGATACTTGTACTATTAAGCACAACTCGCGTTGGCTGCAAACCGTGTATTTACCGAGACATTAATGTGGAAGATTAAATTCCTGGATATTCCTTAGATAGCAGGAGCAGTAGTAGATAAACATAAGCCTAAGCAAACTGTGGGTTTGTGATCGTAATATTTCAGAGTATTTGACTGTAGTCAGTGGGTTGCCTTGAGCTAACTGCTTTTACATTTGTTGAACAACAGAAACATAATGAATTGAAACGGAAAAAGCCGGAAATTTAGTGTTACGAGTTTAGTATTTTTTAATAACTTGATTATTTAAAAAAGCAGGAATGCTGGACGTTCATTTGATGATGGTCTACATAAAATACCTCTACTGTATTGTGAGAAAGTTCTGCGTTTGACATTGTAATTACGCAAATAAGAATTTGAAATGTTATCTACAAAATATACGTTAGAATGGAATATTAGTACAAGGTTGCACCAGGGAAAATTGAGGGATTTTGTATCTCATTAACAGGCAAAAAATCATTTGCTGTGTTTCGTGTAATAATTTTACAATACTCCGAGTGATTGCAACTTTTAGACACAAATATTCTGTTGAATAATGGTGGTTAAGTCAGGAATTGTTTCATTTAACCAAATATTTCTATTTTTGCGATTTTTTAATGATAAAAGACGAGGGTTTTATGTTTGAATATGCTTTTGAAATTACTTTTATGTAACATTAATGCAATGAGACTTCTTCGAATTCCGTAGATTCTATTGTTGAAAAATATAATTTTTCTAATAGCTCTATATAGGTAGTGAGTTAAATTTAGATCCAATGCACTTTAGTAAAACATTTTTTACTTAATTTATATCCCCATTAAATATTTCTAGACGTACTGGGGTTCAGTTTTATTCGACATTAATTTTTTAAGCAGAAGTGTTACTTTATTATCTTCATATATAAAATCAATAAAAATGCAAAACTATAATGAAATAGTAACAAAAAAGGAACATATAAGTGCTATTAAAATATGAAATATTAAGAAATTATAAGTAATTATAATACTTGTGATTTCCAGCCGCGTTCTTCTCGTCTTCTCAAGCTCTCTGAATTATTATTTTCTTAGTTATTTTAGGCTTACCTGGCCTTCTGCTTCTCTAGAGGTTACATTCGAGTGAAATCTTTGTTATATAACGCGTCTCACTTCTCAATGAATGTTCAGGCGAGTTCCTGTTTTTGCTCCGAATTTCTGTTATTAATTCTGTCTGTTGGATGCTTCCCCATAGTTCTTCTTTAGTAAATAAATCGTTCTATCAAACTCCTCTCGTTGTTCCAGTGATAATCCCTGTTTCACCTTTGTCGAAACAGAAATATCATAACTAGTTTTCTCTCTGTGTCACAATTTACAGGATGCATTCTTATGCAGTGTCCCAAAAACACATGACAGTAATAACACGTTTTACAGATTAATTTACGATTGTTCGCAATTGATATGATCAATATATGGTCTGATGTTAAATATTGAATTAATATAAAAGCTGTTCAGGTATAATAGTACTCATTTACTTAATTTTCGTTTTATTAGAAATTTGTTTAATAACTTACTATGCAAAACAAGTTTTTTACTTAAAATCCTGTTTTTCCTAAAACCACATTCTTCAATGACGTTTATTAAAGATCAGAAAATAGTTTTTATATAACAAAATTGATAAATATTTGTTTCTTGGCAGGTAGTCCCGTAAAGTTTACCGATAACACTTTACCGACGAAAGTTGACCGAATGGAAAGTTTACCGAAAGGAATGTTTACCGAAGGGAAACTTTGCCGAATGGAAATGTTAACGAAAGGAAAGTTTACCAAAAAGAAATTTGACCGAAATTATAAAATCCTATATACAGGGTGTAGAAATGCTTTAGGCACCATAAGGATTTCAATGGTAATTTTTTCATATAAAAATATTTACTTCCCTAATTATTTTAGAGCAAACTTGTATGGAAGTTTTTTGTAGAGAAAAAAAATCTGTATCCATTTATGCTAGCATTTGTCATTTTACATTTCGGAAAACCAAAAATTTAAAGAAATAAAATTACCATTTTTAGACAAATCAGTGGTGCCTTGAAATTATTGAAGCATCTCAAAGCATCAAAAAATTAGTTTGCTATTTATTTGTCTGCATCTGTCAAATGTAGCGGCAACCATGGCACTTATTGCACCTGATCTGCTTCCAGCATACCACCACTTCACAATTTGCACTGATTTTTGAAAAATGAAAATTCTAGCTTCTTTCATTATTAGGTTTTCTGACGTAAAATGACAAACATGGTGGCATAAATGGATGCACAATTGTTTGCTCTACAAAAAACCTATGTACAAGTTTGCTCTAAAATAATTAGGGAAGCAAATATTCTCATATGTAGAAATTACCATTGAAAACCCTATGGTGCGTAAAGCATTTCTACACCCTGTATACATAGAGCGTGACACTGATTTTACAATTACAATTATTTCAAGTGCTTTTTATTGTAGATGATCATACCCTTAAAAGAAGGCAATGTATTCCTTTGTGTTATTTTTACGAGATCATATACCTCTCACAAATTATTGACGTAATAAGTTTGTTTGAAAAATCGGCATGACTTTTTGGCGGACACTGTATAATAATCTGAAATGTATCCCTCACTTTATGATAACGTTGTATATTGCATTTGTATGGTGGTCTGCCGTATTTATTTTAATGTTTATTTAAATTTGATAATTTTAAATTTAAATTCCTTTTTGTTATACCTCAAGGAAATTATTAGGTTTTCTGTCAGTTTTGACACAGACTGGCGCAAAACCTAACCTGATAATCTCGAATTTGACTTAAACTTACAGTGCCACCAATATATTATTCATACAACAAATATTTCAAAGCCAAGCTTGATTTCATTTTCGTTTGATCACATGTTAGCTATTGTACCTATCAATTATTATAAATATCCATTCACATATGATTTCAATTTGTAGTTTTTTGTTATCAACGTATTATCAGCATTAACGTACTAGCACGATTATTGCTTGTGAACATATTTTCTATTCCAATTAAATAACTAAGGTACTTCTGATTGATTTTAAATGTAATTTTGAAATGAAGCATGGTAACACGATAATCGATGGTATTATTATTATTATTATTTTTATTTATTACGAGACATTCTACTAGTATTGCAATTAATCGTTATGCAATGTGACACACCTAAGATGAAGACACCCATGTATTTTATTTATCTTTAAACGTAGATATTTGAATTTTGGTACAGAGATAGAACTTTACGAGCCGTATTTCTTAGGGCACTCAATTCAACTGCCAGGTGTAAACCCAGCCTACTGCGATTTCGAGAAAACGGCAACTCGATATTTTGCTTTAGATATCGAAAAAAGTTACGAGAAAAAGTTGTTCTGAATATAATGTTAACTCCGTCTAACGAATTTTAATGGAAAATTCGTATTTCGATTTTTTTGTCATTTTACGCGAAGTATGATTTTTTATCAGTTTTGAATAGACAGTTATGGAAATAAATTAGCAATTTGTACGAAACGTCAGTTTCAAGTCAATTACGTTAGCAGGACAACAAAATGCTACTTGAAGCTCTCGGTTTAAGAAAAAATTGAAATAATTGAATATTTGGTGATAAATTAGTACTTCGCCCAAAATGACAAAAAAAAAACAAAATGCGAATTTTCTGTTGAAACTCGTTAGACGCAGTTTACCATTAGATTCAGAACAACTTTTTCTAGTAACTTTTTTCGATATCTCTAACGAATCGCAAAATGTCCAGAAATGCCATTTTCGCGACATCGTAGTAGGCTGGGTTTACAGCTGACAGTTGAATTGTGTGCCCTAAGAAATGCGGCTCTGTACCAAAATTCTAATGTCTGTTTTTAAATAGTATATTATGATGCTAGTGTATAAGTACGCCTTTAAAGCACGTGCGACGAGTTTAAGAGCACGACGCAAAGCGGAGTGCTTTTAACGTCGCTACTGCTTTAATGGCCCTTATACACGTGTATCATACGCTATTTTTCTACGATCCTAACAGAAATATAAAAACTTAGTTCGGTGACACTTTTTCGGTCACATTGTGTTAGATACTCTAGATTATGTTGACATTCAAATTTACAACAAAGCGTGTTTTAATATGCCACCAATGGCAACGTGCTAAAAAGGCCTAATTCGGCAGCTCTATAAAGAGTGCTACAAACGTCACTTTTGACACTAGACACTCTGCAAAAAGTTGTCATTTTGACACGATCGTAGAAAAAATAAATTAAATACAGTGGTGTGTTCATCTTAAGTGTGTCACACTGTATAATTACGTCATACATAGTATTGAAGTTGTACTTATAACTGCCGTATACAAAGCGCGTTGTACGAAAGAAAGCAAAACATGTTACCGTTCGCTATATTGTATGCCTTGCAAAACTATATATGTTATCCAACACCTTCTACTAATTTCGATTTCACTACTGTGATTTTAAACAAGGAAAGCGGTTATTTATGTTGCTGTAATGAAATATTCATTATATTAAAGTGTTTTCAATTTTGAGATGCTAGCTGAAATTTGATATAGCACACGTGCTCAATGGAATTTGCCCACTTTAAAGTTTACCCCACTCGGCTGTTACAAGGTGACGTGAGACATACATTTTTGCGTGGGTAAATTCTATTATGACCTAGTGGTACTATAAATAACTATTATTACCCGTCATTCTTTAGCTTGTCGTTACATTTTATACTTGAGTTCGTAGAGTATGTAGTGATAGCTTCTGGAAATGAAGATAATTCGATACCGGCCAGTGATTAAATTCTTGACCAGGGAGGGTGTTCATTTTATTCAAATAGTAAAAGGTTGAAAACGGTTTATCGGGATGCTTCCCCGTACGAATCAACTGTCCGTCGATGGGCAAATTAGTTTAAACGTGATATAGAGAGCCTCTAATTCGATAACGAGGAGTGGGAAATCTGCTATGGCACAGAACTCTAGATTGTGGCCAAAGTGTAGAAGTTAGTGATGGAAGATAGGCGAATTACTGTAAAAACGATAGCCATGACAATAAAGATTAAGAAGTAATTGGTTAGATCGGTACTGCATGACATTTTGCATATGAATAAGGTCCCAGGCAGATGGGTGCCTCGAATGTTGACATCTTTGCACAAATAGGATCGAGTGAACATTTGTCGCATCTGGCCCATGTCGATCTCGTATTTTGACAACTTTTTTTGTTAAAATCGTCGCTATCGACAAAAATTGAATCCATCAGTATAACCCTGTCACCAAACAAGCCAATATGGAGCGGCAGCATTCCAACTTTTAATTTCCAAACAAGTTTAGAATGAAACCGTAGGCAGGCAAAGTGATACTCTCGGTTTCCCGGCATCTTGCTTATCTGCTTTCTTGACAATGGTTGTACCAACGGCGGACTTTGGGATATGTCTCCGGCCGTTATTTTCCAGTGGGCGCCGTGTAACTTGCCGTTTCGAGGTATGCCAAAGGTTTCCGCTAGATGCACCCTTCGGATTTAGATATTTCAATAATAGCGAATTTTTAATCACAACAGTAACCTCTATCCTTTGAGGAACTGCGCTTAGAGATCCTATACGTGCGCGCGCGTGTTTTGAAGTAAATAATTGTGTAGTCAATTGCATACACCATTTGGAATTTAGGTTGTCAACAGAAATGGGAAATTTTGTTATTACATAATAATATCTTGGCAATCTTTTGTTGGTTATCATATCTTAAAATCTATTGCTTGGGACGCAATTAGCGCTAATTAAAACAAAATCATTAAATACTAATGTAGCTATTACACAAACTGCTTTATCAATGAGCATTAAATCTATAAGCGAAATTAGTACTTTTTGATAACTTGGAAATGAAAAATAAATTAAAATAAGATAAACATAACGGTATGTATATTATGCGTAATTCATGTAATATAGGTACTTGTAGCAATGGTAATGGTGGTGGAAAGCCACAATTATATAAAGAAAGTATTTAAAATTTTGAATTTAGTTTAATTTCATAGTTAACCACGTTTATTTCGAAACTTAATAACTATTTATCCTTGTGATAGTGATTGTGAATTTTGAAAATGCCTGGTAATACGCGCTTCTACATATCCTGCCTGAAGAGGCAAATAAATTATTCACATTTAACAATGTTTAAGTTTTCTACGGATGATCGTTTAGAAAAGTGGATTATCAATTCAGGAACGTAATATATTATGTAAATATGAAAGAATAGTTATTATCCATATTACAAAGGCTTTAGCCGAATTGAACTTTATGGCGAGTTACAAATACACACGTTGCATATACAATTGTTCACGATTTTAGATTATAAACAAAATATTAAGTATTCAATTTTGATCCATTGATTGAAACGTTTTTTTACTGTAAACTATTGTAAACATGTTTTCTAATGGATAATGTAAAAATTATGATTTTTCTACGGCTTAACCTATCAAAATTTCCGTTCTATGGGGGTTTAATAACGTAATAAAAATATCATATTGTAAGCATTAATGATTTCACGAAATTTCTCCTTTTGGCGTGAATTTTTGGGAATGTTCCGTTATCAACGGGATGATTCCGTGTTACACAGATTCCGTTTTTATAATACACCTTTTTAGAATCCACAAAAAAAGATATCACTTGGGCTTTGGGCAGGGCTTCCATTCAATATTTTGCAAGAAAAGTGATTAACATATTAACATAGAAAGTGACTATAATTTATAAAAAAACTAAATCTTGTATTTTTGTGATTTAGGAACATCATAAAACCATATTAATTCACGTTTCACGAAATTATATTTTTAAATAAGTCAATATTTCCATGTTCAATTTTAAATGTTTCAATGTTTCTTCTGTTTGGATTTGTATCTCTGAACGCGGTTTCAAAAAATTAACGCAAAATGCGATTTATTTCTCTCAACAACATGTGGTAAACAAAACGACAGTCATCAACAATAATTAGGATATTCTATAGAAGCGTCATATTCTAATAATTCTTTTTTTAAATGATATGACTAATTATATAATAAATATAATAAAATATGTACAGTGACACAAAAAAGTTATTGATCAAATGAAGTAAGACAAAACATATAGTTATATATTATACTGGGTGGTCCAAAAAAAACCGGAATTATTATTTTTTGGTTGTATTTTTTAAATTTATTTATCGATTTTAATAAATTTTGGCTTAAATGGTAGCTAAATTAATAGGTTTTCATAAACCATGATCAAAATAAACGTTTATTCACATTTAAAAATAGCGGTCATATGTAAAGAAGGGTGTTCTTTAAAATTCGTTGGTATTAAGGCGCGTTGATCTTTTTTTATAGAATTCATATGAGGTGAAACTCTCATTTTTAGTCTATACTTTAGCCCGAAGTTCGTTAAAATCGGTGGGTTAGTTTCGGAATTAGACACTTTTTAAGTTAGGAGTATTTGACGGTTTTTGCGATTTTACAGAGAGGCAGTAGCAAAACACATGGCGGGTAAGAAAAACATGAAATTATGACAGAAATGGAGTTTTATTAACAGACGAACTTATAAAATCGGCTAATACTGAAAAAAATACAACTAAAAAATAAAATTACAGGATTTGCTACTCCTGTTCTGCCAAATCGCAAAAATCGTCAAATACTATCCTAACTTAAAAAGTGTCTAATTCCCAAACTAACCCACCGATTTTAACGAACTTAGGCCGAAAGTATAGACCAGAGATGGAGTTTCAGCTCATATAAATTTTATATAAAAAAAATCAAGGCACCTTAATACCAACGAATTTTAAAGAATACCTACCCTTCTTTACATTTGTACGCCATTTTGAAATTTGATTAAACGTTTATTTTGATCATAGTCTATGAAAGCCTATTAATTTAGCTACCATTTAAGGCAAAATTTATTAAAATCAATCAATAAATTAAAAAAATACAACTGAAAAAAGTAATTCAGGTTTTTTTCGACCACCCAGTATAATATAATTTTCGTATGTGCTTCGACTCGGGCAGTAATTCTGTGTACCGTCATGTAAAAATATTGCAGATTTGAATATTAATAATTTTTTTATTTGAAAAAAAAACTGTTGAAGAATTTCGAGTGTCGTGACTTTCTTAATTTTTTTCAATTTTGATTGGTAAATGGAAAAAGACCGTGAAAATTTCGTTATTTCGCATACGATAATCACTTTTCAATAATTTGGACTACTTTAAAAAATGGCTTTTTCCGCGCATACCCCACTGTCGGAATCTGCGTCAGCTAAACCGTGGTAAGCTTAATTCCCTCATTCAAATCGAGAATCGGAGTATTGTATATGTTTGTATATTTATTATTTAAGTTGTATTAAAATATCTTATATTTTTAGGGAATACAAAATTGTTGTATCAAGCCCGCGACAAATTCAAGCACAAACATATTTGTGAAAAACACTTTGCTTTTGAAACCCAACTTAAAAACCGACTGAAATCTGATGCTATACCAATAACGGATGTGGCTACAGATCAATCTGCATCTAGTAGTAGCAATAGCCCTTTGAAGGTTTTAACGCCGAAGAAAACCTATTCTAAGGCGGCCCGAGAATGCAATAATGAAATATGTGAAGATATTAAATTTTCTAGCGAGGACAATGTTTTTTTGGATGCAATTACTAATATGTCCTCGACATCTCTAAAACGCAAATTGTTTAGTGCTTCTGAAGAATCTCCTGCAAAAAAGAAGTTAAAGATTTCATTACAAACATACAAAAATCATTTTAAGAACCACACACGAAAACATCTTCAAATTCCAAAACCTTCGTAAAAATGCAATTTAGAAAGAAGAAAACCATGTAGACGCTAAGCGAAAAAAATTTTTCTTTGACATTGTATTACAAATCACCTACTGCATATAAATTCTTAGGACGACAAGGAGTAATATTGCCAGCTCCATCAACAATTCGAAAGTGGCTTGGAAAATCGAAGTTTCGACCTGGGTTTAATAAAATGTTTTTTAAACAAATTGCAAAAAGATTTCTTTCTGCTTCTGATGAGGAGAACACCTGTTCTGTGTCTTTTGATGAAATGGCCATTATGGAGAAGCTTGAATACAATAAATACATGGATTTGGTAGAAGGATTTGAAGATTTTGGCCAATTACAACCAGATTTCGGCCAAGCAAATCGTACCAAAAACACTGCAAAATACGCATTGGTGTTTTTGGCACGGGGAATTTACTCGCCATGGAAGGTTCCCATTGCTTACTTCCTGTCCCATTCAGGTGCAAATAAAACCCTGCTGAGTAAATTAATTCCAGAGGTAATGAGGCGTTTGGTCGATGCAGGTCTAAATCCGACAATTTGTGTGTGCGACCAAGGCACAAGTAATCAAGGCGCATACAAAATTTTGATTGCTACTGCAAGCACACCTTATTACATAGAGAAGGAAGGGCCTGAAATTGCTAGTAGGAAGGTATTTGCCATATATGATTTTATGCATATAGCGAAAAGCATAAGGAATAACATGCTGAACGGAGATTTTGAGCTGAAAGGTGAAAATGGGACAGCAGACAAAAAAAATCGTTTAACGACATTCGACACGTGTACGACATAGATAAAAAAATGGTAAATGTAAAGCATTGCCAAGAATATTGACAGAAGCACATGCAAATCCAAACGCTTTCCAAAAGATGAATGTGAAACTGGCCATGCAAATATTAAGCCACTCTGTAGCCGCAACAATTAGAAGTTGTGTAGATACTAGGGAAATTACCAGCTCTACAACTACAAATACAGCCAATTTTATTGATTTAATGGATTGATTGTCTCAAGTGGCATATGATAAAAATCCTTACAAGTCGGCTTTGTCAGACGAAAACAGCTTGGGAATGGCAACTTTAGAAGAAAGAAAACAATATCTCTCTAGATTATATAAAATAGATCACAACAGCAAAAAAGTAAGCCGACCGTCTTGCTTTGATGGACTAATTCAATCTATTGAGGGAACACTACTTTTTTACAGAAAAGAAAAGTTGAAAGGCATGCGATTTGTATTGACAAATCGACTGAATCAAGATGCCCTTAAAAAACTATTTTCAAATACACTTGTACACGAAAACTGAAGCTTCGGTTGCGATATTAATAAGAGCACTTAATAAATTTGTCTACATCGACACGTATTAGTCGCCTAGTTTTCATGGCCAAGTGGCACTTGTTGCGTTCCTATCAGGTACTAACAATCTAGCTTCGCTAAATTTTGCGGCGTACGAGGTAAACCCTGTATAATTTGACTTTTATACTTCTGTGAGATTGAACGATTTGCGATCCTCTCAGATTAAGTCACGTTTCCAAAACCGTCATTTTGGCCGCCTATCGTAAAGTAAAATATGTTAAGTTTTCCTAGGAAATTCTACCTTAAAAATAATTAAGTAACAAATTGCTTAAGGCTAACTAAAGTACAGTCTGTTCGCACTACCGCGTATAGTTCATTTTCACACAAGAGCGCAATTTGTAACACCCCATATAGTAAACCTCCGGAAAATTGCCCAAACAGCACTAGACGCAATCTATCAGTCAATCGCTTAAAAATGGCCTCAGGAAATCGCTATCTGTATATACTGCAATCTTTCAAAAATCAATACAATTCTCCCAACCAGCTTCAAGGATTTTCAAAATTTCCGCAACACTAGAGGAAGCTAGGCTACCGAACAAAGAAGATATCTGAAAACTTAAGAGACTTTTTGAACTTGAAATTAATATAAATTCCGTGTAAAATGACACATAGTATGCGTTCTATTAACGCCACTAAAGCTAAGGCTGTTTCCATTGTCGGCAGATTTTGGTGGAAACAGATTGAGAGGGATGAACTAATTTTTAGTATCTTTATTTGATTCGGTAGTTGGATAGTTAATGACAGTGTATGAGACATTAAAATAATGGTTCTATAATCATGACGTAGTTGAGATTCTTTTTATTCCAACGTTTCCCATGTGTTTCAAATATTCTGCTAGTATGTTGTCGTCGCAGCTTTTCTCGGCTAAGTTCTTTTAGTATCATAAATATACTTTCTCATTTAAGAATGTGTGAACCTTTAGGAGATAGGACAACTGGACCATTTATACTTCTCACTTCGTAAAACAATTCTTCTACATATTTCTCACATAAGTTCCTCTTGTTCAAATCGAACGTTCATTTTCACAGATGTAATCAATTTGATTCCCGAGAGTTATTTCTGCTGTCTTGTGAGAATTTCCAGGTGAAAATTCATTTTTTACGTAATTTGAACCAGTTTTTGAGCACAGTTAAGGCAAGTTCCTATCAAATTTTCAATAACCTTGTTACTGGATCGTTCTATTCTCCTCAAAATTACCCACTATGTCAAATAATCTACTTTCTCCAATTTTCGCAATAAGATCTCCCATCAGCATATTAATTTCGTTTTCTTGGTTATCATATATATTTTTGTTTCGATTCGATTTATTTTTTTTTACTTCATTGTCAACTTTGTCAGATGTAGGGCCATATACTGCAATTGTTTGATCTGTGTTGTAATATTATAATAAAGATGATAAAATAAATAGCAATTACCACTACCTGCAAATATTCTTTTATTTAGGTAAAATGTCAACTGATTAAAAATACTCACTGGGTTAGTTAATTATTTATAAAGTAAACAGTATTGTGCCCTTTATTATACTTCATCCATCTGCAATTTAATCTTACAGAGGCTAGCTCGGTAGGCAAGATGACTCATATCTCAAAGCTGGGTTCCCAGATACGTTAATATTAAACTCGTGTGATACGCCACTGGAATATAAATTTAACTCAAGCCCGCGGACGCAATTTTTGTCAAACTCCTAGCACAAATCGGTTTATTTTGGTTAGTGTTTCGGTTTTGTGATTTAAACTAATAAAAAGCGTCACTGATTCTCATTTGTTTGCAGGCAAAAACCCTCCACTTCGTTGTTACAACATTAAATTGTTTTTTTGGAGCGTCGTTATGGGATCAACATAACCTCAAACTTGATTATGGCAATTACTGGATATTTGATTTTTGATGGATGCTAAACTCTGCCTGTGTCTCGTTCATGAAGGTTTGCTCTAGTAGTCATGCGAATTTCCGGTTGCTAACACTGTTACTTTTAGTAAAATTTGGTACCTTGTCGATGAAAGCTGCGGCAGCTCATTCGGACTGCAGCTCCTGGTGATATCTGCCGGATACGGGGTCCTGCGGTGCTGCTAGCGTTGTGGGGGCTTCCTATACGCTGTGCTGGTATGCTGCTGCTAAAATCTTGGGCGCAGAAATTCAAAATGTGCCCTGGCTGATGTTCGGGAATTGCGTTGGCTTCCCCGATGTCCTCGGGATGTGGTCAAGATTAAAAATTATTTTTGGTGAGGGAAAATGTCTCCCACATTCTCACAGGTGCACTGACAAATTCTTGACATACTGGTGTAGTTTTTATCGATAAAATTAATGATTTACTAGGTAAAATATGTAAATTTCAGAGAGCAAAAAAACTGGTTGTCATTCAATAATTTTATTCGATTGTCTCTGGATACTGGTCGTTAATAATAATTGCCTATCTAAGTTATACAAAACGGAAATTGACCAAATACAATACAATAACTTCTTACTCTAATATTTCTTATAATTAAAAATGTTTTTCAAAAATACTATTTCAAAATTATTGTCCTTTCAATTCGGTTTTAAATTGTCTCATAGCGCCACTACACTTTGCTTTATGTAAATTGTCCTTATCGCTCACGTAATTACACTGACTTGTTTGTTAAATCACGAATTTTGTTTTACATCCTGCTGTGCCCATTTCTTGTAATTTTCTTAACTGTTCGCTTTTCTCCAAATTTTTGAATATTGCTGTCCCATAATTATAATTGCCCTGTTCTGTTTGGTTTATGCTCGTTGCAACGTATTATCATAAATCTGCTTCTATTACCTTTATTTAAAATGCTCATAAACATATCCTATTTAATCATTCTGACATCTACGCTTCAATTAACACTCACATATTATAAACCTTTCTGTGACAGTTCTATTATTTTGGGTTCGGCTTTAATTTTGCACAAACCTCTTATTTTTAGCTAATTTAGAATTATCGATTCCAATCTATGAAAAACGAGCTCTGCCCTTTGCCTTTTCTATTCAATTCAATTCTTTACTACCAGCATTTCTTTGCAAATGTAATTACGGATTTAAATTTACGTTAAATCTTGCAGTTGCATGAACTACCCCAACTCTGTGCTATCTGACTTGCTTTATTTATTTGTTGTTCTGCAAGCAGAGTTGAGTAGAGGGCTCAATACCATCTTAATACATGTGTAATATTAATATCCACTAGTCTACATATTAGTTGTAACAGCGTAACCCTGTCAGAAAATGGTACCAAATTTGTCAGATATTTTGATTTTTTTATTACAGCACACTGATTAAAAACGATCGAAGAGAATTTCTAGAAAATATGAAAGACGTGGAAGAGGAACACGAAACTCCAAATCATCACAAACGAGAATTAATAGCAGCAAAAGAAATTCAAACGTCAATAACGACATTTAAAACGGAAAACCAACTGGTGCTAATTTTTACCTCTTGGGCAATATAAAAAAAATACTATGTACACTTAGGTGGAAAAACCGGCCACCAGCTCAGTCGTAGAAGGCGTGTAGGTTTTTAAGAGATTAGGCGGTAGAACAAACAAAGATTTAAATGCCCAGCGCCAACCAATTTTTCGTTTTATATAAAACTTTATTCAATTTTAGACGTATATGTTCCAAAAACTTGCTTTAGAAGGAGAACATACCCGCAGGATATTATAAAAGACTGCAAAAGGAAAGAACGCTTAAGAAAACTATTGAAGAAAAATAACAGTCCTTACATTCAATAAAATTTTACTTTTTTGCGTTCTAAACTAAAAAAAGACATCAACGATGCATATCGAAAATATACTTATCACGGATGCCGAAGAAAATATAAGTCATGAACCGAATTTGTTGTGGGATTTTGTAAAGTCGAATAAAAGGAATTTAAATTCAAACAATCAAATTATGGAATTAAACAAGAAAGAATATTTTACTAATTTAGATGTTGCTAACGCATTTGCTAATTACTTTGAGGGGGTGTATGACCGGGTGGTATCATCATACAACATTGAGGAGAATGAGAAGTGTAACTATGAAAGGTTGCATATGCTAGCTATAACTGTGGATAACGTATTAGAAGCACCACGAATACAAGAGCAAAAGTTAAACCAGGAGCATAGCCTCCGTATCGGGTTCTTTCTTGCGCTCTAATTTAACGCTTGCAGCAAGAGGAAAAGCGGCTCCGAAGGTCCAACATACGCCAGCTCGAAATCGCATGAAGCGGTGGCCGTGGATGCAATAAATGAACAGCTGCAGCACTGCCTCAGATCGGCTTTTTAGCACTAAATGCTTGGCTCTCCAGCACTAGTTGCATGGCACTAGTTGCTGTAAAGGGGAAAACAAAGGTCCAACAATAACACACCAAAAGCAAAAGGAGGTTAAGGTGACTAGAATACTCACCCTGGAAAACTCCAGGCCATGTGTGACGCCACGTGGTCGCAGACAAGACCCGCCGAAGGCGTAGGAATTAATCTTCCTTAACATGAGCTTGGGGACATCGGAACCACTCAGAAGTGTAGACTTATATTTCACAATTAAAAGAAACTAACAGCAGCCTCATAAAATCCCATCAAAGCTCTTCAAAATGCTAAAACACCATGTCGATTTGACGGACTAGAGCGGAAAGAAGCTCGAAAACAAGGTCGACAAAGTGGGCGCGCTCGCAGATCTCGAGAACGGATGCTCCACAGCGCGGACTAAATACCATTGAATGCTAAATTGAAAGGCGGCGCAAATGCAACGTAACACTGGACAGAGGAGCATCACAATAGAATTACTAAGACACGCACCACAACAAATATTCAACAGACTGGCACACTTTTGCTTACAAGGTCACCCACTACCAAAAGAATGGAAAAATGGGTATGAAGCAATAAAACACAATAGTCACAATCTAAAAATTAAAACAAGTAAAGTAGAAATTGGCATTGAAGACACAAGCTCTAAGAATGAATTTTAGAATAAAAGTAACTAGAAAACAGCCCAAAAACTCTCTAGATTGAATAACACTGAAATTACCAGAGAGGGTCAAAAAGTAAAAGAACAAAATAAGAACCAAAAACGCTAGAACTCAGCAAAAGCTAAACAACTATTTAATATTCGGGAAAATGTAATTGGTATCAAAATATGTGACTTCATAGAGTCTGAATTCACTATTATTGGCCATAATTTCGAGTAAATTCAACAACCTAAATTTGTTAGCTATATGCAAAATTTTGTAATCTTTATTAGGATCAAAGTTGTGGTTGTGTTTCAAAATGTGATTGGCAAAATATGATTTATTAGGTTGGTCGATATTAAAATTGTTGTTTCTAATACAAGCTAAATGTTCTTTGATTTTTTTTTGAAAGTACGTTCAGTTTGACCAATGTAAAAGCAGTTGCAAGACGAACATTCGAGACGGCAGACACTAAACTTTCTCAACTTCAAATTGGTACTAATAACTTTCAAAATAAAAATAAACAATTTCAAAATGAAATAAACAATTTCTATTTGAGAATAAACAACTTCAAATTGGGACTAATCAACTTCAAATTGAGAAAAGCTTTTTGTTAACGGTAGTCTTTGCAAAATGACAATTACATGGTTGTGACAGGACCGATCACCAGCAACAACTAACGATAATTAGTTCCGTCCTGTCACAACCATGTAATTGTCGATTTCTAAAGACTACCGCTAACAAAAAGATTTTCTCAATTTGAAGTTGATTGGTCCCAATTTGAAGTTGTTTATTCTCAAATTGAAATAGTTTATTTCATTTTGAAATTGTTTATTCCCATTTGGAAATTGATTAGTCCCAATTTGAAGTTGAAAAGGTCTATCTAATAAAGGGGTGGGATCTTTATTGACGACTACCAATTTCTGAAGGGAATTGATAGTAGAAAATGAAATTTCAAAATTGTATTTACTAAGAATTTTTTTTATGAACATAGAGATAGTACCTTAATAAGGGATAGAATAAAAAGTACAGGTACGTGGAGAAGACTATTGCGTTTTATTGTTTCGTATCAAGACACCTCCACTATTAGCGTGATGGATCACTTTCCTAAAAATGGATATGTCTCCAACATATAAGTACAAGAAAGGTAATAAAAACGAATGCAAAAATTATAGAGGCATTACAGTAGTAAGTGCTGTTGGAAGAATGTATGCTAAAATAATAAGTCAGAAAATAAACACAAACCTGAATGATGACGAAGAGCAAAGCGGTTCCGAGTAGAACGTTCCTGCACTGATAATATTTTTACCCTTTCACAACTTTCAAGAAAAAGGCTTATGTGTGGCCTGGTAACGCATCTCACTTTTATTGACCTACATAAAGCGTATGATACCGTGTCCTTAAAGAAAGTATGGACTACAATGAAGAATGCAAAAATAAATATAACATAATATTAAAGCAGTAAGAAACCTATATACCGATACTACGACTCAAGTTAAGGTAGGAACAACATCAGATAAATTCTCTGTAACAAAGGGCCTTCGCCAAGGGCGCTGTTTTGCCCCTACTTTATTTAAGACATATCTGCAAACTGCATTAGTACAATGGAAGCGTCATTGTAGAAACATGGGCATAAAAATCCAAGATGATTACCTGTATTCGCTGCACTTTGCAGATGATCAGGTGGTGTTCTCCGAGTACAGCATAGATATGAATTACATGATTAGAAAGTTAAAATCAGAGTATGCGAGGTGGGGACTTCAGGTCAACACAGAAAAAACACAGTATATGGTAGTAGAAGGCGACAGACAGACATGTTTAAATATTTAGGAACAACATTCACAACTTCTGGAGGCAGTGGAGAAGAAATTAGAAAAAGAATGACGCAGCCTAACACAACAATAAGGGAATTACATCCGATAGTATGGTCTAAAAGCATATCCACCAAAAAAATTATATATGACGTGATTGTACAAAGCATAGCACCATACGGAAGTGAAACATGGGAAATCACTGAAAGAAACACAGAGGTGATAAAAGCGACAGAAATGATGTATTGGAGTCGCAGTTGTGGCTTAACCATACTGTCCGGAATCCCAAATGTTGAAATAAAAAGAAGGATGGATGTAAAAGAAACAATTATGTCAATATCGAGAAGAAAAGGCTCAAGTGGTACGGGCATGTTCAAAGCATGGAGAAGGAGAGATGGCCACAAATAGTACTTAAATAAAAGCCATCCCAAAGAACAAAAAGAGGAAGACCGCGTTGAACTTGGATTAAGGGCGTACGAGAGTCTATGGCAGCAAGAAATCTGGCTGAAGAAGGGTAGAGATAGAGATTATTGGAAAAGGGGTTGCGAGAGGCGTCCTATGTGATGTATATTGATGTATACATACATATTCCAGTTTATTTCACTTAAACCAAATAGTCTTTCTCTCTATTTCGTTAACTGCGTTGACTAATTTTCCTGTTTCTTACATTCTATGTAGCAAACTTCTTTATTAAATGTAAATTGCCAGCCACTGAGGCTGTTATTACGGTTTGTGTTCGCCATAATAAGTATCTTAAAAAATGTAGTGGTTTCCCATTTACCTTCCACATTGTGGTATTGCAGCCAATCCCTCCATATTTGAAGAGCTTTCTTCTATTTCCACCCGCGGACGGGGTCCTCTAGAAGTTGCAGACCACTCCGAGGGTGATGTGATATAGTTTCGATCATTTCCTCAAATTCTTCCCTACTTCCACTCGACATAAAGGATGATATTTCTTTATCTTGACATGTAAATGAAAAACGAGCACATCTTCCTTTACAACTGTGTAGGCGAATCGTTTTCACAATATTTTGTTATGAAGATAATGCATAGATCTTGCATGCCTTAGCAACAGCTATTCATTTTCTTGAAATGCGGATGTACACAAGATTAATGAAAATGTCATGGGTCAACAAAGTTAAAAATCAAATAAGTAGTACTAGAAGAGGGGCAACAACAAGGTCAGTGCCTGCGTAGGCGATCCTGCCTACCCTTTTTGCATCACAGTTTTATTCATAAAAAAGGACATTACTAGACACAACGTTATAAAAAATGAAAGAAAGTGAAACATGCCATCTAATACGACAAGCGGAACAATTTTATTATTCCCTATTAGCCAAATGGCATATCCTTTATACACACTTGGCGGATCTCACAAACAAAAACCAACGTCAAACAGATTTTATCAGTTGCTCGGACAACAAAACACGTATGTGAATAGTGAATAAACAGTTGGTTTCTAGATATGAAAGTGCGATTAAAGCATTATAACTCCGACCTGACCGATCGTCTCTGTATATCCGAATGGTCAAAGAAGTAAATGTGGAAGCGTTTATCTAAAAATAGAAAAGCAAAATATGTTTGTTCCTCTAGAACGTATTTCCTCCATACTAAATAGACTTTACGAAAATTAGCGTAGCCTGAATGGGAATTTGGAAATGATACACATTGTTGAAACGACTACTCTTCCAATTAAAACCAATAGAAAGAGTAAAGAAGTTGATAATGAAGAATATTTTTAATCAAAAGAAGTAACATATTGAAGAAAGCTTGAAGTACATTAAAATTTTATAGTTCGATTTTATTTGCAGAAAAGAGTGTGAAAACTGCTGCAAAATACAGGGTGTTATGGAAATGAGTGCAAATATTTTAACCAGTGATAGAGCTCACCAAAATGAACCACTTTTCTATGAATCGTTTTTCATTTAATCGTATATTTTCTGAATTATTTATCTCCCCTAAATTTGACGAGCCGCTTGGTAAGTAATTCTAAGTTATAGGTGAACGACATACGGTCAATAACTTACCTACCTCAATTGATTAAGTACGTTGGTGACCAGATGTGAAGTAAACGCTTTATCAGTTTTTGCTGGTTTGCAAGTCAAAGATATGTTTTTGCGTCTAATGTTATTCCATAGGCGGGTATGCATTTTTAGAGTAAAATTGTTTTGAATTTTAACTCAGTTTTGAGGGCATTTTCGAAAAAATGATAAATAGAGAAATGTTTCGGTTTAGCGAGTTCTATTACGGGTTAAAATATTTGCACTCATTTCCATAACACCCTGTATAATATAAGTGTGCACGCACAAAGTTATAATAGCTCCTATGCACCTCATTTGAGAGTCTTGTTCTTCGTACGGCGAAATAATGAAGCTTGCGTGTAAAGCAGCTTAAATTAATGTTTAAGTTTCTAGAAATAACGTGTTTCTTTTTCAGCAAATAAATAATGTTAGTTTTAACGTAAGACCCATAACTATAGTAATTAAATTTTTAATAGAAATGAACTGATTGCGTTAATTAAACTTGAGATATGACGGGAAGCACAAGGGAGAATTCCCAGACTAGACACAACTCATGATAGTATTAAAAGTACGACAAGGGAATCACTGATAATCATGAAATTTACCATTTGAATGTAAGCTTTGGAAGATATTATGACACCTCAAGTCAAAGACGTCTAACTGGTTTAGAAGCATGATAGCTATCCACACCCTTACCTTTAATTGATCAAATTATATCTTTTTTATAACCAATATAAACATTATAATGTGTTTTATACATTTTTATTTTACAAGCTCTTTATTGTAGTTCTAAATCGCAATTTCTAGTAGATTAGATTTGAATTCAATATCTACTATAAAATAAATATGTGGATTTCGGGTGATGCCATACGTATCAAGAATACATTATTTTAACGGTTTGTTAATCATGGTGTTAGTTTTTTAAAGTTCGATACACAGAAAATAACGGATATTCCAATTTAAGCTCCAGAAGAAAATGAATACACATATAGTAAGATGTCAGCAACACTTACGAACGTCGAGCCATGTACGGTTATTGTTGAATTAAAAGCTTATTCAACTGTATAAATGGTCGTATAGTGTGATTATTTTGGCCCCATAATTAACGATCTATCAACACTTCAAAAAAAATGATAAACACAGCGTTAAGACTAAATTAGGATGCGTAATCTCCGTGCTTCCAGTCAACCCAAATTCCGAGTGCGTGTTGTGGAACTATCCCCAAACAAATTATCCCGGCAGATGTCCAGATGCAGCTAATCTATCAGATAGCACGAGCACGCAAAACCCCATTGTTGATAATTTGTGTTTGTCAAAGTGGGTTTTTATGAATTCAAATTTTTTTATCGTCTGAGGCCAGATTGCGCAAATTAATACTTGTACTGAACAGGGAGCTTCCCGCTCGCGCAATAAAGCGGTTGCAATATAAAACAATTTGTCTGAAACGGTTTGTTTGTCCCTCTTGCAAATTTGAGCAGACAGGTAAACTGCATATGGGCCTACTACTTATCATTCTCGGATTACGACGAATGAATGACTAGTAAACTAAATCATAAAAGCGCCATTATCTACTTATTACGAAAACATATGTTGGTATGAAATTATAACAAACATATTAATTTTTTATTGCCACTTGTACTAAGCCAGGCTTAATTAAAACTATCAAACGCCTGCCATGCCTTTAGTAGTATAAATTTATGGCACATATTTTAGGTCCTGCATCGTGCCTAGTTTTTCTTCTATGTCCCTCGAGTTTGTTTAATTAATTATTTTTTTCTGAAACCGTTAGTTAAAGTAGCTCATTTTGTATGAAACTAGTTACTTACAAAAACAATCATGAAATTACTTTTCTGGCTAGTCAAGAATAGTTATTTACATTAGGAGTGCAGTCGTTGTATTAAAATAGGTAGGTACAATTCCGTGAAGAATTCCAGTGCATTGGAAAGGCTAAATCATTTTTGGACTCGAAAGGAATAATTCGAGTCGGAGGTAGACTCAGAAATTCCCAATTTTGATTTAATGAGAAATGATAGTGTCAGGAAAGCACTATATTGCTAAGCTCATTGTTTCTCGAGAGCGCATTCGTTTGATCCACGCTGGTCTCCAGCTATTAATCTCGACCTTAAAAGAAATGTTCTGTATTGTTTCAACCAGGAATCTCGTTATACATGTTGTACACCAATGCCTAAGGTGTTACCGATTTTTGAACGATTGACTGATAGATTGCGTCTGGTGCTGTTTGGGCAATTTTCCGGAGGTTCACTATATGGGATGTTACAATTTGCCCTCATATGTGAAAATAAAGTATACGTGGTAGTGCGAACAGACTGTACTTTTTAGCCTTAAGTAGTTTGTAACATAATTATTTTTAAGGTAGAACTTCTGGGAAAACTTAACATATTTTAGTTTACGACAGCCGGCCGAAATGACGGTTTTGGAAACGTGACTTTATCTGAGAGGATCGCAAATCGTTCAGTCTCACAGAAGTATGAAGACAAATTTTACAGGGTTTACCTCGTAGGCCGCAAAATTTAGCGAAGCTAGATTGTTAGTACGTGATAGGAGCCCAACAAGTGCCACTCAGCCATAAAAGCTAGGCGACTAATACGTGTCTATGCAGGCAAATTCATTAAATGCTCTTATTAATATCGCAACCGAAGCTTTAGTCTTCGTGTACAAGTGTATTTTGACAAAAGGATTATCAGCCACTCCGACTTTAGACGATGCACGACAGGGGATTCGAATACTCCAATATTGTGAAAAATTTAGCTCAGCATCTAGGTGCCGTGTATGCAATAACTGAAATTAGTGTGGTTATGCCAGGATTACAAAGTATTTCAGAAGCAATATTTACCTGTGGCTCCCTTCCAGCTTCGACACGTAATAGTTATTTAACAAACAAGTATGTTAATGAGAGCGATTAATAATCGAGACATAATCGAGCCATAATCGAGAGCGTTAGCGAGCGCGTTAATTGTAAAGATTATTAATCGCCGATTAACACACGAGTTAGTTACAATACTTTTCCGTTGATCGTATCTTATTAATTTGAAGAAAATCTAATTTTATTCCATGAAAAAAATTTGACACTTAAGGTTTTGACATTAATGGGATCTTTGATTACCTATACTAAAATCGTCTATTAATAAAAAAGTAATTTATTAATAAGGGGTTATTAATAAACGATTTTTAAAAATCGTTCATTAATAACAAATCATTCATCAATAAGGTCATTAATAGACGATTTTCTATACATTAATAAAACCCATAAATAAACGATCAACGGAAAAACTAATTTCACCCTTGCACGTCGAATATTTCCGTCTCCGGCAAATTCCTCGAATGCAATTGCTCGAAATCAATTGCTCGAAATCAATTGCTCGAAAATCAAATTGCTCGAATGTAACTTTTCTCGAAATACAAGTTCCTCGAACCGCAATTTCTCGAAAATGTTTTGCTCGAATTTATGTGGTCTTAACATCTGGAAATTTATTTCGGCATTAAAGAGGGATCAGAGTTTGAACGAATTACGGATAGAACAATATGTCAGCGGTCAACAACACACCATAAGTCGAAGAATATATCGTGATAGTGCACAGAGACTTTTAAGATTAGTGAATAATTATGGACATATATATGATTATGTCCGTGGAATACCACATAACATATCATAACATGTGAGCAAACGAAAATGAAATCAAGCTTGGATTTGAAATATTTGTTTTATGAATAATATGTAAGTCTATGTCAAATTCGAGGTTAGCAGGTTAGGTTTTGTGTCAGTTTTGAGACAGACTGACGGAAAACGTAACCTAATAACCTCGAATTTGACATAGACTTACATATTATTCATAAAACAAATATTTCAAAGCCAAGCTTGATTTTATTTTCGTTTGCTCACATGTTATTAAAAACATAATATTTGCTTTTTTCATGATTTTTAACTTAATCACGTACCGATACTTACCTATTTTTTATTAATAAAGGTTATAATTTGTAATTTGTGTTTTTTATATTTGATATTAACTGATTCGAGTTAAGGCCATTTCACAACTTTATTTTTTTCGAGCAACAGATAATCGAGAAATTGCTGTTCGAGAAACTTGCAATTCGAGCAAAGTCACGTTCGAGCTATTGACTTTCGAGCAACTGATTTCGAGCAATTCGTTTTCGAGCAATTGCATTCGAGCAATTTACCTAGAACCGAATATTTCAGGGTTTTCTTATACTATTTTTTCCTTTCGGGGTTGTTGCCACTGCTTGGAGCACCTGAAGTACAGTTCTGTAAGAAGATCTATGTCAAGCTACGCTTTCGAAGCTATTCGGGGCATCTTTTTCACGTGCAATTCCACATCTCCATCTAAAGACAGACCGGCGCAACTCCACCTCGCAGTTTTGGGCAGCTTTTCACAGCGGCTCTGACTTACCTATTGTAGCCGGTCATCTAGAATTGTGCATCCCTAGGTATTTGCGTTCCTCATTGTGGTTGAGCTGGTTTGTAGCACACGGAAACCCAGAATTTTAAACTATCACTCATGCAAGCTGGATTTTATTGTAGAAAGTGTTTTACTTACCGTTTGCAGTTTTGATTAAGTGCAGATTGGTGGGAAAACTGGAAATTTGTTTGCTGCAGCATTGTTAATTCGCGCTTGTGCGGTTAGCTGTGACATGCTACGTCCTTTTAATCTTCTTACGGAGCCTGTTAGCTTCGTTAATTTTTGTCGCATTAAACTCTTTGCTATTATTATTATTAATTCCAAGGGTGTACTGCAGCATTAAAAGCCCTTGTTCTCGGTCTCATACTAATAATTGAAGTGTATAATAATTCTGACGCTATAAGCCTATCACACGAATTCGATTTAGCAGCATAATGAACGCTATAGATGCAAATTTTAACTTTGTTGCCTTGATATAGCCTCGAATTCACTATTGATTGTAAAACGTGTGCCACCAAAGAGCACGTTGAGGAAATAATATTACTAGTCGCCAATTATTTAGTTCATTTTACACATTTTTGCCAACGGAGCTATGAATAAACATAAATACCTTCACATTTACATCGAATAAAAACAATATAAACATTAGAATAGAATCAACGTCACACTCACAACAATTGCAACAAAATAATGAAAATTATAGGTTTATAATTCTTACATTTTTATTTATTTAAAATTTAAATTAGTGTAAACATTCTCCATTTCTCGTTTGCCCTTTCGCATATTTTGATTTATGTTATTTTTGGAGCTAAATATATAAGGTATACATTTCAGGGCACTTCATTCCACACCTAGGAATATGGCCTGAGACTCGAAGGGCCAAGGCCGCCGAAATATCTCTTTTCGAAATCCAGTCATCTGGCACACCGTTAACGGCGTATTAGGTGATGTGGTTAGCATCACGCCTTCATTACTTCCACATCCGTGATTTCGGTATCCAATTTTTATGGCGACTAGGTGGGCCTGCGTTAGTTGTCAGATATAGGAATTGAACCCCGTATACCTTCGGCGTCGTTCCATATTTTTTATGTCTCGTGCATAAACGTCGACCTTTAGCACTTGTTGCATAAATAGCTATTACCGGAAGTAGGCCTCGACTTAAGCAAAATCATTGGCAATCGAACAAGAAATTCAAAACAAATTGCACTTGGCTCTAAAGGTTCCTCCTTATAGTCATTGCCAAATTATAGCACCAAACGCACTAAAACAATTGAAAACCAAGGTTTTTTTAAGGAACAATATTATTTTTGAATGATGTTTTTTATAACTATGAATTTTTAAACGCTACTTTTAAACTAAATGGAGAATATCGTACATCTTTGTAAAGCTCTTTAATTGTTTGCAACTGTGATGAAACTCATGTTGCGATAATTACGATAATTTGGCCATGGACAATTTATAGAGCCAAGTGGAATTTGTTTTGCATTTCTTCTTCGATTGTTAGTAATTTTGCATAAGTCAGGGCTTACTTTAGGTAAATAAAAATGTTTAATTTTAAAAAATAATGAGTTTTAAAATATTAGTTTAACCATACTAATATAAAGGGTTGTTAGCACTGATTTCGAATATCTAAAAATATACAAGGGTTTCCATTTAAAAAACAAAGTCTTGCATCACTACGTAAAAATAGAAAGTTACGGACTGTCTAGTCATGTACAAACAACTTGTATACCTATTGCTACGTTGTATTGGGTCAAAACATAATAATTGATAATTGTTACTGATGTATTTTAGTTAGTGTTCACAGCAACAACTCAGTACCGATTTTCGCCCCACCTATCCTTAGTTTAAGTTTAGGTAGAAATGTAAAGACCAGTTGTGTATCACAGAACATCTACCTTTGTGTATTGGCTTCCGGTGCGACTGCACCAACATTTCAGGAGCTGCATAACTCAAATAAATTCAATTCAATAGCACCGAGTGTTATTCATTTTAAAATCCGTGAGATACTCAATCACTGTGTCTCCAACATATGGTCCTTCAGAGCGAACCGGATTATTCAAATTACTCAATTAATTCAACAAAATTCGCAAACAATCATAAAGTGCAACAGTGGTCCATTAGAAGACGCGACGTAACAGCAAGTGCCCTCAAAATCATCAAGGCATCATCACGACATCCAATCGACAAGTAGCTGCATCGCAATCAAGGTGATATTAAGGAAAATTAAGAAGATCAAGACAAAGAAATTCCAGAAAATTCGGCGTGCAACGGAAAAGTACCCATTGGCGGCAATTTACAACCAGCAGGCATAAAGACGAGCTGGGGTCCCTTCAGACCAGGTATGTGCGTCCGCTCGTAATCCCTTAATCCTAAGCCTCTGTACCATTACCAATAACCTTGCAAGTGCATTTACCTTGAACGGACGGTTCCTTTAAAGTACATTTAAAAATTTAAAATTCAATTCAAATTATAATAAACAATGGCTGAACTTACAGACTTGATAGCTAAACGTGGTAAAATCAAATCAAAATTAACGCGATTTATTACTTATCTGGACAACAATTCAGACGCTGTAGATGTATTTGAAATAAAATCGCGATTAACCAAAATTGTAGGTCTTGAGGATGAATTTGATACAATACAAACTCAAATAGAATGCCTTTCAATTTCTGAGAATGAAATTGATCAGATTAATTACGATCAGGATAGACTAGCATTTGAAAATTCGTATTATAGAGCTATAGCTCCTGCGCAGCGATTGGTTGAAAACAATAGCGTAACTAATAATGCTCCAATTAATCGATCTTTAGTGCAGTCAACTAATGAAGTACAAGTCAATCTTCCAAAGATCAACCTAGTTTGCTTTTCTGGAAAGTATGACGACTGGCTTCATTTCTATGATACATTTAATTTATTGGTACACAATAATCAGTCGATATCAAACATAGAGAAATTTCACTATCTTCGTTCATGCCTTACCAATGAAGCACGCTTGGTAATTCAGAGTTTACAGGTCTCACATTCCAACTATGATGTTGCATGGAGTTTACTTAAAGAACGGTTTGAAAACAAAAAATTGATCATTCATAACCATGTAAAGGCATTATTTGATCTAACATCTGTCACAAAAGAATCTCATGTCGCATTACGCCAATTATTAGACAACGTTCAAAAACACATACGTGCCTTGGAAACTTTAGGGCAACCCACTAAACATTGGGATACTTTAATTATTTATTTAATTGGTACCAAATTGGATATCAACACAAAAAGAGAATGGGAATCCTTAGAATTCAAAACTGAAACTCCTACGTACGAGGAATTTGTTAAATTTCTGTCAAAGCGATGTCAGTTACTAGAAACAATAAATTTTAGTAAGGCTACAGGCAGTAATCAAACTAATTCAACAGTTTCGAGTTACAATAAATTTCAACAACAGAACAAAGTAGCACATGTTAGTAGTCAAACACATTCATGTGCATTCTGCAAGGGCAAGCATCTCATATTCAAATGCGAAACGTTTTTAAATTTAAATTCAAACGCAAAAAATACAGAAATTCGAAGATTGAAGTTATGCATTAACTGTTTATGCCCTGGACATAGTAATAAAACCTGTTGGGCTTCTAAATGCAAAGTTTGTAGTAAAGGACACAATACATTGTTACATATGGAATTAGGTCAAAACAATGAAGTAAGCACAGAAACAGATGTTCAAAATAGCAGTCAAATCAACAATGATCAAGTTCAAAGTGTTTCAACTCATTGCCTTCAGGTGCCAAATTCCCAAATACTGTTAGCAACAGCAATTGTATCAATTTTTGATCAGGCAGGTAATACACACGACTGCAGAGTCCTATTGGATTCCGGGTCACAAATCAATTTTATAACGCAAGAGTTATGCCTGAAATTAAATTTATGTGTTCAGTAGACCAATTGGCCTATTAGCGGAATAAATCAGTTAACGGCTACAATAAAGGGAAAAACAAAGGTTCACATTCAATCAAAGAAATATTCTTTTAAATCAACACTGATATGCTTAGTGTTACCTAAAATTACAGAAAACCTCCCAATTAACTCATTCAATGCAACAGAAATAAAGGTTCCTTCAAACATAATTTTAGCCGATCCAGAGTTTTATAAATCTCAAAAAATCGATCTTCTATTGGGAGCAGAGATTTTCTGGGATCTCATGTGTGCCGGACAAATTCGGTTAGCAAAGGGGCAACCAATCTTACAAAACACTCTACTGGGGTGGGTAATGTCAGGTACATTCATTCAATCAAGTAGGCCCAAAGCAAATTCAAATCAAACCTGTCACTCAGTAACTGGTTTTGAAGATATTGAAAAGCAATTAAGTAAATTTTGGGAGATCGAGCATTGTGAAGACGCACACCATTCATTATCACAGGAGGAAATCGAGTGTGAAAAACATTTTGTCCAAAATACGACTAGGACAGCAGAGGGACGATTTATTGTCAGATTACCCTTTAAAACTGATCCAAATTCATTAGGTGATTCAAAGGTTACAGCTCAAAGGAGAATGTTCTCATTAGAAAGACGTTTTAATAGGGATCAAAACTTAAAGAATCAATATTCAGCGTTCATGCAAGAGTATGAAACATTACAGCATATGAAAGCCTGTTCACACGAGTCAGATAATAATGAGGGTTATTTTTTGCCGCATCATGCTGTGCTCAAGGAGTCCAGCTTAACAACGCGTCTTAGGGTCGTATACGATGGATCTTGTAAGTCCTCCTCTGAAAACTCGTTGAACGATTTATTAATGGTAGGTCCTACTATTCAACAAGACCTCTCCATAATTATCAGGTTTCGAAAACACAATTATGTAATTTCAGCGGATATTACCAAAATGTATCGGCAAATTCAAGTTCACAACAACGACCAAATTTTCATATACAATACCGCGAGCGGTCGACGAATTGCCGAAAATTTTTGTCAAAGTGTATGAGTGTTTATTGCTTCGATATAAATTGGTCGAGTGCGACAGCACGAGACCAATTTTGAAGCAATAAACACGAATAAACACTTTGACAAAAATTCATGCAATTCCTCGGCTGCAAGCGGCATTTGAAGGACTATTCAACGAACAAAATTGACATTTCTTAGTAATTAATCAATTTTATAACGTCCTCTATGAAAATAAATATCTGTTGACGTAAAATAAATTGTTTGTCAAATTTGACATTTCTAATATCATATTTGATTAATTTTACAGGAAGTTAAATAAATGTCACAGGATGAGAAAAAAATTGTCATTAAAACTCCGCTAGCGGAATTGTTGCACAATTTTACGCTGATTGCTGGCAAATGACATAAATACTAAATTATGATTGGTGAATAGTTAACTTGAAGGGGGTGAGTTGAATAGTCCAAAAAATTTTGTGGAGGAACAGCTCAGATTTACCCATGCAAATATTCAAATTATCCACCGTAACATACGGTACAGCATCAGCTCCATTTCTGGCCACTAGATGCCTAAAGGAACTGGCAATAACAGAAGCAACTAATTTCCCTGAGGCTTCCAATGCGGTACTTACAGATTTTTACGTAGACGATTGTCTTTCTGGGGGAAAAACCATAACTGAAGTAATACATCTGCGTGATCAATTAGTTAGGTTACTAAACGCTGGAGGTTTCCAACTATCAAAATGGGCTTCCAACGATTCACGGGCTCTTATTGGGATACAAAATATAAATAAAACACCTGTAATTAATATTGACGAGGATTGTTACTTTAAAACATTAGGTTTAGAATGGAAACCTCAGGGGGACACTTTAGGATATTCATTAAATTCTAAAGAAACTTCAAGCAGAATTACGAAACGAGTCATATTGTCTACGATTTCTCAGATATTTGACCCACTTGGATTAATTGGACCGGTCACGATTAAAGCAAAAATCATCTTACAAAAATTATGGGAACTCAAAATTGATTGGGACGAAGCTATTCCTACAGAATTATATACATTGTGGAATTACTTCTATGAAAAATTGAATATAATTAATCAATTACACATACCACGCCATGTACTTTGTAAGACACCATTACATATAGAAATGCATGGATTTTCAGATGCTTTAGAGGTAGCTTATGCTTGTTGCATCTTTCTGCGTTCAGTTGATCAAACAGGAAATCCCACAATACAATTACTATGTGCGAAATCACGCGTTGCGCCCCTAAAACGCATAACAATACCGCGTCTTGAATTGTGCGGAGCGCTTCTTTTGTCAAAATTGTCAAAAAAGGTTACCGACGCATTGCAATGTTCAATCACCAATAAATATTATTGGTGTGATTCGACAATTGTTCTGGCATGGATCTCCACTTCCTCAAATCAATTAAAAGCCTTTGTGGGAAATCGAGTGTCTGAAATTCAAACATTAACTAATATTTCGGAGTGGAGACA
This sequence comes from Agriotes lineatus, assembly GCA_940337035.1. Taxonomy (NCBI): domain Eukaryota; kingdom Metazoa; phylum Arthropoda; class Insecta; order Coleoptera; family Elateridae; genus Agriotes; species Agriotes lineatus. The sequence continues at coordinate 49,969,573 of OW679194.1, read as the reverse complement.
CATCAATTCTGCCGACAATCCTGCTGACTTAATATCTCGCGGCATGAATGCCGATGAATTGTTAAGCGCAGAACTGTGGTGGAATGGACCGTCGTGGTTATTAAACGACGAATCCACCTGGCCAAAGTCAGCGACAATAATTACTACCGATTTGGACGTTCCTGAAAAAAGGAAATATACAGTAACGCTAGTCACAACAGCAGATGATGACTTATTTAATAAATACTCATCATTACCAAAATTACAACGCTTCATAGCATATTGCCTTAGATTTATTTATAATTCTAAAAATCCACAAAATGTACGAAAGGATGACCTCACGATAAGTGAGTTAAATTATGCACTCAAAAAATTAATCAAAATCGTTCAAAATCAGGAATTTTCTTTGGACATTGATTCCTTAAAGAAAACAGGAAAGGTACATTCAAAGTGTCGATTAATAACATTAACTCCCTTTTTGGACTCATGCGGATTGATTAGGGTAGGTGGTCGTATTAATAAGGCGCACGTTTCTTATGATCAGCGTCATCAGATCTTGTTACCATCTAATCACGCATTTACAACACTACTTATTGAATGTAAACATAAAACATTACTACATGCCGGACCTCAAGCGGTTCTAGCAAATATAAGATTGGAATATTGGCCGTTATCAGGTTATAACACCGTTAAGGGCATTATTAGAAAATGTATAAAATGCATTCGCTGCAAACCCAAATCATTGCAACCTATCATGGGTGAATTACCTGAATCACGAATTGTACCATCACGTCCGTTTTCAGTATGTGGAGTAGATTATGCGGGACCCTTCAATGTCAAGGAAGGAGCTTCACGCAGGGCTAAGATTCGAAAGGCATATCTTAGTATATTCGTCTGCTTTACCACAAAGGCAGTTCATTTTGAATTAGTTAGCGATTTAACCACAGAAGCTTTTTTGGCTGCACTAAAGCGATTTATTGGTAGACGTGGCAAATGCAGATCAATCTATTCAGACAACGCATCCAATTTTGTGGGTTCACATAAAGAACTTAAACAATTACAAGAACTAATCAAATCCTCTAATTCGCAAATTCATTCTTTTCTTAGCACTCAGGAAATTGAATGGCATTTTATTCCGCCAAATTCTCCAAATTTTGTTGGTCCGTGTGAAGCAGCTGTCAAGTCAGCAAAACGACATTTAATTCGAGTAGCAAGCGGAGCTTTCTTAACATTCGAAGAATTTAATACATTATCAGTGCAAATCGAAGCTTGTCTAAATTCGAGACCTCTAACAGCCTTATCCTCAGATCCAAACGACTTATCCCCTCTTACACCAGGACATTTCCTCATAGGAGACGCACTACTTGCTCCTCCTCAAAGGGATCTAAGAGAAGCAAAACCAAATTTACTATCAAGCTGGCAGCGCGTTCAGCAATTAACTCAACATTTTTGGACGCGTTGGTCCAAAGAATACTTATCAGGTCTACAACAGCGACAAAAATGGAGATCAGAAAGCCAACATCATTTACAACCAGGTACGCTGGTTGTCATCAAGGAAGACACCAGCCCCCCTCTCAAATGGAGATTGGGCAAAATCACCGAACTACATCCAGGATCGGACGGTGTTACCAGGGTGGTTAGCCTAAAGACAGCCAAGGGCTTCCTGAAACGAGCAGTGTCGCGTGTGTGTCCGCTGTTATGTGATATTACCAATGACTCAAGTGAGTGACGCAATGTACGAACTAATATCGTTTCGAACTTTAGTTGTTAGTATTTTCATAAATTTTATTCTTACTGTTTAATGTTTATTTAGTAATATTTTATCAATTTATCAATCATTTTAAATGTATACAGTTACTTTCTTAAAAGCTTTCGTGCTTTCAAGGTGGGCGGCATGTTCACAGCAACAACTCAGTACCGATTTTCGCCCCACCTACCCTTAGTTTAAGTTTAGGTAGAAATGTAAAAACCAATTGTGTATTGGCTTCTGGTGCGACTGCACCAACATTTTAGGAGCTGCATAACTCAAATAAATTCAATTCAATAGCACAGAGTGTTATTCATTTTAAAATCCGTGAGATACTCAATCACTGTGTCTCCAACAGTTAGTAATAAGAAAAACTCAGCTTTACCGCATATACATTATTATTTTCTTTTCTGGCTAATTAAAATTATTTATTCAAATGAATTATTGATTTTTTAACCAGGAATTTTGCCCTTTGAGCTTTTACTAATCGGAAATCTTTACTTTTACACCGTCTAGCTTATGAGGGAACTTTTTATGTCTAGGGTTGAGTCGCTACACGGTTGAACTTTTACTCAAAGGTATGACTAATGCTCATATATGATAAATGACACCATTTATAATTCTTAACCTCAAGTACAAAGTATAGGCGCATATGCAACCGAAATAGATTTTGATAGAAGCCAACATAAACTTCTTCACACGGAAATCAAGCAGTGCTTTCTTTTAATTAACATTCGAGTGATAACAATGAACCCAAAATTGTTGTAGGTATCATACCACTGCAATATACACAGTTTTTATAGTTAAGTCGGCACTATTGCTAACCTCGTTATTATTGGAGTTACAAAGTCAGTTAAGTAGGCAAACTAGTAGTATTTTTTTCGCAAATTACGATAGTGAAAACGGAATCAAAATCGAGCATCACGTTCGCGAGTTATGTCACTGCCAGAGACACTAGGAGCGTTTACAAGCTGGCTCAAAAATGCTTGGAGCAAGAGGGTGATATTTTTGAGCATCTAATTTGAATCTTGTTTTTTAAGTTCATAGAATAATTTGAAATAAATTATTGTTAGACGGGAGTTTATGTGTGTTATATTAAAATTCAATTTTCCTTACTTTTGAAATGTGTCAAGGTGGTGGATGCAACTCACCCATGACCACAAAGCGGCAACTGGGTGCAAACAGTGCAGGTTCGACCATTCCTTGGCCCAGTGGCGGAGGCAGGCAGTTAAATGTAAAAGAACATAAACTTACTGATCTGTAAATCTCATCGACAACAATGGTTGTACTCACCGGGGGTGGCCTCCCCCTGGCCCCTCCGTACTTCTGGCAGTGGCATCACAATGCTGGGCCTTACATCCGTCAGCCTCAACCCTTTGGCACCTCATCGCCGCCTTCATTGGCTGGGTTAGCTATCGGTACCTTTCGCTAGTACTGCCCAATAGTAATCCACTAGATTAACAATTGTTACAACCCGTACAGAGTCGGTAATAACTACCGTAGCATACTGATCTTTCACAGTACAGCAATTACCGTAAATCTTGCTATTGCTCTAATGGGGCTTATAATTTGGAACTCCATGCTTCCGGTGCGGAACGACATGCTTCCGCGAATCACTGGGCGGACTTCGTGCTCCAGCTCCAGGATTCAACTCTTTGACTATCACATAGTCGACTAGCAAAGCAAGAACCTCTGACGTATACCGGACGCTGTAATTGCCAAAAAATCTACCAAATGCCATTCAACTAGCTACAATAGTACGTACATTTTACTCTAGCTAAATTAACCCTCTACCTAATTACGCCTAGCTACGCTTGCCGCTTCGCCTCGCATTGTGCAACTTATCACCTTATAATTAATTATTGGTTCGCATAGAATCGCTTACGCCAAGAAATAATTACGCAAAACAGACCACTTTCACTCACACGTCGCGCCGCTATCGCACCCCAAAACGTTCTGTTTATTTTTGAATTTCATTTCTACCCGAACCCCATGGATACGGTTCATTGGTTGCACGTGGCGTCTGGGTCCCCGAAAAACTGACCGCGAACCAATGCCTAATACATCCGTCAAGATTATATTACATTCCAGGGCTCAAAACATTCCAGGCGTGGCAAACGTAGTAATTAAAACTTAAAAATAATGCACCCCAAAAACAATAAAAAATTTCATCCCTAACATTCGGCCAACCTGCAATCATTCGCGTCCTCGCGATATGGTGCTACTGGATCTCCAGTCTCCACACGTAGAGAGACCATCCATTTCATTCTCACTATCTGAGTCCCTACCTATTGGTACCCATGATTTCATGTGATTCCCCAAGACGACTTTGCCCTATTTGGCTTCCTTGATTCTACTTGCATCCACTGCTTAAACGGAGATTTCAACTTTGAAATAGTACCATCTCCAAGGATGTTCTTGTTTATAAATACCAAGTCCTTGACTTAACATTTCTTGGCATCTTTTATCAGTATTTCTTGGTGGTTGTTATCTTTACGTTGCCTTGTGTAGTTTGTTTTCGGTGATCGTGCTCTAATTTTTCTGCTATCAGTCAAACAGATTCCAGTTGTAGAATATCAGTTATTGAATTCGTAGAGTTTGTAACTGCACCGTTTGTTCACGTTTAATAGACATTGCCGTTAACGCCTTTTACAAACATTTACAAACTTTCGATGACAGCTTGTTAGGCCTATAAGTTGATGAACTTGATGAGCGTCCATTGTAGTTGGGAAAGCGCTGACTGCTTCTGTTTTGATGTAACCAGGTCGTATTCTCATGGCGAAACTTCAAACTTCAAGTGGCTGATTGTTGATGTTAGAAAACAATACTTTCACTTCTCAAGATTCAACGTGAGGCATTCTTCTCTGAGCAGTTTCAGGACTATTTCTAAATTTTCGATGTTTCGGGAATCCGCCTTGTTGCGATACTTATGTCATTGCGATAAACTGCAGCTACCTCTCGTGCAGGAACCAGAACTTTGTTGATTAATCCTTGGAATAGAGATGCGACTTTGAAGAACCAAGTAGCAAACTCCTGTAATCGTAATGACCATCTGGTGATACGAGAGCGGCCACTGATCTTGAAGATATTTAATGGTATTCGTTCATTAGGTCTAAGCTGGTGGGGTAAACAAAAGTTGACAAACGATCGATTTCGACATATACTCTCGGTAATGGGCAACGAATGGCCTTTGACAGTGAAACGATTCAGCTTTCGAGTTTAATACACCTTCTGCCTCGCTCATTTTTCTTCTTAACCAATAATATTTAAGAGGCATACGCCGATTGTGATTTAAGAATTATGTAAGTTTCGAGTAACTTGCCAATAATTATAACAGCTGTCTCAGTCTGACAAACTTTTTCGAGTATTCAAACTACTTTGGGTTAGTGTTACCATCATAAAGACATAATGCCGTATTTTGCTTCTTTGCTCGTTGGGGGGGATAACGGTTTGGATAGCTGATTCCATTACGTCGCTAAAATGCCGTTCAGAATATCCAACACACAAGGGATAATCATATCGACATGCCCTTGCTGATGGCAACACAAACACTAACGTGTATCTTGTGGTGCCCTTGGACTAAATGAGTTTCTTGTAAGAACATCTTCTTTTGGGAAGAAGAAGGATAATGTTCGAGCATTATACCGCAGGTTGTTAAGCGTTTAAGAATATCCACTGGTTCAGCGAAACTTTGTGCTCGCGCGGCTACTTGCATATGGCTTTCCAAATACCACCAAGGATGCACTGTGCTGCATTTTTACTAGCCAAGACTCCACATTTGTTAATTACTGCTAGTTCGTCGTGGTAGTAGCGCACACAACCTTCATTCAATCTGTCCTTGGGCTTTAACCTTTTTTTTATTGTTGTTGCTGTGCTGACAAATATCTGTGGCGGTAGGAGGCTTTAGTTAAATCCTTTTTCTACTGGGACCAAATAATATTAATACATGGCAAATCATCGTACTAAGTTCTTTACAATACCCTTTAGACAGGTAATCGTGATAAGCCGTTGTTTTTATTTTGTCCATTGATACATTCGCCTGAGCTTTTCTATTTGTTGACGATCGACAGCAAGCCTATCGTATTCCGAACGAAATTTAGGAATGGCTTGAATTCCATAAGGTTGTGGAGGTTTGGAAACACGGGTTAATACACTGAAAATTCAATAAGTTGCGTGAGGTTTTTAACAATGTCTCTGAGTCCCGATATCTACGAGCCGGCGTTTGAACAGCTCGATCCGGTTGGGAATTGATATTGCTCATCTTCAGACGATTAGGTAGACAAAGCTAATCAGATACATCGTGCTCTAGTATGACCAACCAATGTAGCTGTATACGTCATAATAAAACCTTCAATGGTATTATTATTTAGTAAAATGATTTATTAATTCGGGGCTCTATATTTTTTTCTGGGATACGAGATGATAGTACTTACGAGAGTCTTGCAGCTCCCGCAATACCCGCAAGTATGGTAATAACTCAATAACAAAGCTATCCATCAGTTAATGCACCAATATCAACAATAACACAGCATCTAATTCAGCTGCATAATCAAACCACTGACGATCTTCACTACCAGACTAGTAACAATAATGTCTATTGCGGACCTTACCCCTTTCTAGTGATCCACATGATTACAAGTAACCCTTCAAATCATAGTTTGCATTCCAATCAACCCTGCCTAGTATCAGGTTTCAAAAAGGCCAAGCCACATGTGCAGCGATAGGTACCTGCCCAAGAAAGAGAGGTTTACCCGGGCGACCGGCCCTTGAAATCACTTTCGGTTCGGGTTTAATGGATTCTTAAAATAATTAGAATGCAATATATCCTTCAGCTGTTGATTTATTCAAGGGCCTATAATCATGCAATAATTGAGATCCTGAAGTATTTACAAACCCGAATTAAAGGGGTACAAAGTAAATACTACAACCGCTTGATATAGCCATCTCCACATATAAATTTTTCTGCTACTTGTTAATTTAGTGGTAGCATTCCGCAAATTGTTCTAATCGCAATTGTTCTACAATGGGTACAGTTATTGTAATTGAATTAATTGACAGTTACAGTGGCGTAACGGTTCATGAACTAATTCTCAATTAAACTGATCCCACTATAATAAGAAATCAAATAATTGGTATTCAATTATTCATTTACGAAAAATTGTATTTAGTTATACCTATAACCTATGGGGGTGTGATCCAACCCCACATCGCCCCCCATAACAATGCCACTGGCCAGTTATAATTTACATCTGCTAATGACTAATAAAATTTATCAACGCTTGAAATAAATTCGAACAAGCTGAATGAATTTACGAGATAAATTCACACAAGCTGAACGAACTTACGTTTACTAATACAGTAGCTTTATAGTAAGAGTGATTTTGTAAATTATTTTCAATTCCCACATTAATAATTTCTTGCTGACAAATTCGAGTTATTAGGTGTTTTTGCAGTGTAAACACATATTTGCCTGCAACGTTATCAACACTGACGGTATATAGAATTGATCAACAACTCTCACAGGGTTTAGAATTGTACAAGACCTTTTTGCCAGGTTTTGAGCCCCCTTTCACAGAGATTCCATTTACCTGTTACTAGGTAGTTGGACGAAGATATGATTACGCAATTTTATTTAAGTAGCGACCTGTCACGGAGCACATCCATAAACACCACAAGCAAATACTCCAAGCACACAAATATAGGCAAATACGAATTATTAATTTCTTATAATTATGTACATCGCTCAATATCGACATTAAACACACCACATTTTCGCTGCACTGTTTGCTAGATCCCACTTCTGATTGTTAGACGGGAGTTTATGTGTGTTATATTAAAATTCAATTTTCCTTACTTTTGAAATGTGTCAAGGTGGTGGATGCAACTCACCCATGACCACAAAGCGGCAACGGGGTGCAAACAGTGCAGGTTCGACCATTCCTTGGCCCAGTGGCGGAGGCAGGCAGTTAAATGTAAAAGAACATAAACTTACTGATCTGTAAATCTCATCGACAACAAGGGTTGTACTCACCGGGGGTGGCCTCCCCCTGGCCCCTCCGTACTTCTGGCAGTGGCATCACAATGCTGGGCCTTACATCCGTCAGCCTCAACCCTTTGGCACCTCATCGCCGCCTTCATTGGCTGGGTTAGCTATCGGTACCTTTCGCTAGTATTGCCCAATAGTAATCCACTAGATTAACTATTGTTACAACCCGTACAGAGTCGGTAATAACTACCGTAGCATACTGATCTTTCACAGTACAGCAATTACCGTAAATCTTGCTATTGCTCTAATGGGGCTTATAATTTGGAACTCCATGCTTCCGGTGCGGAACGACATGCTTCCGCGAATCACTGGGCGGACTTCGTGCTCCAGCTCCAGGATTCAACTCTTTGACTATCACATAGTCGACTAGCAAAGCAAGAACCTCTGACGTATACCGGACGCTGTAATTGCCAAAAAATCTACCAAATGCCATTCAACTAGCTACAATAGTACGTACATTTTACTCTAGCTAAATTAACCCTCTACCTAATTACGCCTAGCTACGCTCGCCGCTTCGCCTCGCATTGTGCAACTTATCACCTTATAATTAATTATTGGTTCGCATATAATCGCTTATGCCAAGAAACAATTACGCAAAACAGACCACTTTCACTCACACGTCGCGCCGCTATCGCACCCCAAAACGTTCTGTTTATTTTTGAATTTTATTTCTACCCGAACCCCATTGATACGGTTCATTGGTTGCACGTGGCGTCTGGGTCCCCGAAAAACTGACCGCGAACCAATGCCTAATACATCCGTCAAGATTATATTACATTCCAGGGCTCAAAACATTCCAGGCGTGGCAAACGTAGTAATTAAAACTTAAAAGTAATGTACCCCAAAACCATCAAATATTTCATCACTAACATGATGATGTTTCACTTCATGGATATTCTTCTTAATTTCTATTTTATGGCAAGGCAAAGTTGCCACTAACACAGCCACCTTGACGAATTTGAAAAATCATTAATACCTTTGTCATTTTTGACATTAGGATAAAAGGTCATAGGACACTTTTTGTTCAGAATTCAACTTCCTATCGATTGTGAATATTTTGTACTGAGTGTCCTATTTGAAAAAATAGAACTTTTTGACATAACTTTTGATTCCGTTTTCACCATCGTAATTGGCAAAAAAATACTACTAGTTTGCCTACTTAACTGACTTTGTAGCTCCAGTAATAACGAGGTTAGCGATAGTGCCGACTTAACTCTGAAAACGGTGTATACAGGGCACATAAAGTGTTACAGAGCAATAGCAATCAAACTATTGATCACATCCAAAAATGTTTCAGACAAAAGTTTCAGTGTTCGAGAAGGCCGTCATACTGGACCACCCTATTTTTTTATCGGTGGAGGCGCTGAAACTACGTCAAGGTCAACTCCACTTTTTTAAATGGAACCATGTATCTTTTTTCGATGACATTATTACCGATTTGAAGACAAATTCAGCGACCTGAAACACAAGGTCATTCTAGTCACGCAAAGTATGAAAATAGTCGAAAAATCGAAAAATGCAACAGTGCAACAAACACGAGTCAACACGATGGTGCACCACCCCATTATGCTCTGTGTTTAAGACAAGTGATGAATGAGATTTTTGGCGAAAAGTGGATAGGACGAGGCGGTCCTGTAGCTTGGCCACCTCGATCGCCAGATCTAACATCAGCAGATTACTTTTTATGGGGTTTTGTCAAAGATCGCGTAATGGCGGTAGCACCTACCACGCCTGACGACATGAAAGACAGAATACGACGAGCATGTACCGAAATTACACCACAAATGTTAGCTGAAGTTAGACGGTCTTTGCATCAGCGAATTAACAAGTGCTTACAAGTCGAGGGTCATCACTTCGAGCATCTTCTGTAGGTAGAACCAAACCAAGGTTAGTGGATTCTTTGAAAGTGATTATTCCGATATTTTTCGATTTTTTGACTATCTTCATACTTTGCTAACTAGAATGACCTTGTGTTGCAGGTAGCTGAATTTGTCTTAAAGTCGGTAATAATGTCATCGAAAAAAATACATAGTTCTATTTAAAAATCTGGAGTTGACCTTGACGTAGCTTCAGCGCCTTCACCGATATAAAAATAGGGTGGTCCAGTATGACGGCCTTCTCGAACACTGAAACTTTTGTCTGAAACATTTTTGGATATGATCAATAGTTTGAGTGCTATTGCTCTGTAACACTTTATGTGCCTCACCCTGTATATAGTGTGAATAAGTATTGGGTTACAGCAATTTCTCATTTTTTATTTCATAATGGGAAATGTCATGGGGTATAAGATTTACACCAACAGCTGCAGGTATTCTAGTCTGGACCGTCTTGAATCAGTGGCGCTTCCGGACAACCCACTCCGTTCTGCTCAGGATCTAGATGGTAAACTTTGCTATACCATGTTACGTTTGGTTTGTGCTTCTACAATTTTCTAAGTTTGTGCCCGCAGTTTAGGTTTTTCAAGGACTGTGGAACATTTTGAATCTCGCACAATTCCCTCCAATGCATTTTCTCGGCTCGATAATGCATTAGAGTAGCTTTCGTTTTTCTGGCGATTGTTCTTTCTAGCGTGTGCACTCATGCCCTGCAGTTAAGTGTCCCTAATAATTGTCGAAGTTCTACGGGCTTTTGGTTCTCGTTTTGTTGGAATTTGCCTGCGCCGATAGGGCGAGATATTGCAACTTGGCAATTCGGTGAGAAGTTTTTTCTCGCGTCAAATGTTGTGGCCGCATTCTTTGCATATGCCCGAGTTTCGGGCCGTTAAAACCATTGAATATTGTAGCCAATGATCTGGTACGTTAAGTACTGCATTTGTTTGCCGTATTAACTACTGGGGGTTTCCTCAGAACCCCGTAGGCCCTCCGTTTTGAATATCGCAGTCATTTGACTGTTACGCTTCATGAATCCAGCTTAGGAAGTGCACGAAGTTCTTCCATTCTCGGAGCGCAAAGGAACCTCCGTTACCTTCTTTTAAACTGTCGAAGTGCCTAGCGTAATTTACTATTTGTGTATTTTTAAAGTGTTGCAAATGTTTATTTACTTGCCAGTAGATTAAGTATTTCTATGTGCACCTTGAAACAATATTTACTACAATATTCAGTAATCTAACTTAACCGATGTTTAAAAACTAATCACCTGTAACTTGTATGTGATAAATGTGATTAATTATACTGTGATACTTGCACTGTGGTCTTGTTCTTTTTGTTACTGCTATCTGAATTGAGGTTGAGCTTTTCTTTTGGGATGTTTTATGCTACTATGTGTTTACGAACTTTCCCTGTATACCTGGATACACCTGTCATTAATTGGTAAATTCGTTGGTGCCCTAATGAGCTTCTGTTAATTAATTGTAGAGTACGGTCATGTTCTTATTTGGATTTCACCACTCTGAAAATTAAAAATATTAAATACGAACGTTTGGAGGGAAAATCTGCCCTCGTTATCACCGGCTAACAATTAAAAATTAAAACTAAAAATGAACAAGGAAATTAGCTTTTCACTGGGACCGAAAAACCCCCAACCTCCAATGAATTGCTTGGCAACGACATTTGATTACGTATACCTCCTTGATCTAATATTTAAGAATCGATAGCCAACTCTTGTCTAAAAATATAGAGAAAGAAGAAACGCATTTTTCTTCGTTGAGTAAAATATACTCCGTTTCTTTACATTTTACGTTTAGTTGACATCGATTTTTTAAACAAGATCTTTGTGTTATGCCACTGTAGTTTGTGGTGGTTATTCCAAGAATGTTCTGCCAGCTTAGAGTTATTGAATTATTTTTAATTTTCAGACTGGCGAAATACCCAAATAAGAACATGAACTATATCACGCCACAAATAAGTTTCATAGATTATCTAAAGAATTGGACGCCGTCTCCATTTGAGCTAGTCGGCCGGCAATTGTATTTAAGTAGCAATTGAAGTTAAAACATAACGTTTAATATAACATTTTGAGAGTTTTAGCTAACGAATCTCCTTGTCAACATAACAACCACCAAACAATTCCTGAATCACAGTGTTTTCTTTTGTAAAACATTGTTAAATATTTAGCACGCTGATTTGAAATTCGCCTGCTATCTAGATTACGAAAAGTCATTCGATAGAATTCAGCATGACACATAATAAGGGAAATTTCAAAAATGTGTTGAGATGGTAAAGATCTAAGAATAATAACTGAACTGTATTGGGAAAAAATGCAACAGTTCGAGTCGACAACCATGTGACGGAACACAGTTATTAATGGATGGGTGGGATAAGGATCCAATTCTGTTTAACGTTTATGCAGCAATAACTGCCCAACAAAAGCCCTGGATGACAGACTAAAAGAAATAAAGATAAATATGAGTGATCGTCTTCAACAATGTAAGTTATGCAGCCAACAGCATTGCACTTACTGACAATGAAATGGACTTACAAATCCTTATCGATAGGGCATTTAACACAAAATGCATGCGCTTTGGTAGATAAAATTACAATATAAATGTAAATCTGGAAATGGATAGAAAAACAATAGAACGTTTTTCAAAAATACATATATTTAGGGAGTAACATAATTGCAGTATAAACCATCTTGGCGAAGTTAAACGACAAATTGAGATAGCTAGGCTAGCATAGATTTTCTGAAAATAAAAGACATTCTATGTTATTTCTAACTAGAAGTCCAATCTAGATTGAGAGCACTGCATTATTATGTGGGAAAGTTACTATTATATAGTTGTTATGAGCCAAAAGTCAGTTTTAAATACTTCTGTAATTATTTGCCTTATTTTAGTTAAAGCTAAATTTTTGCCCACATTATCTTTGAGATATCAGTCTATTTTTGGGTTTCGGTAGATGAAAATATGCTTAATTAATTTGCTTCAGTTTAGGCATTACTTGATGCTCGTGCTAGTTTGGTTGCATACTCAGCATTTTTTCTTTTTCCAAAATGTTGGAGTCTTATCAGGCTATTCTTGATGCAGAAAGGTTGCTGAATGAACGACGTTTGTGATACGTACCACGTTCTGTTTTTTCCGCTAGCATCCTTCCTTGAGAAAACTCGTTTTTGATTCCGTTTTGGTTGGAATATTTGAATGACGTCCCGTTGAGGACAATTTATGGGAATTTCTCAAATCAGACATCGTTCTGGATTCAGTTGCGTCAAGCACATGGTTACATTTCGGCAAAGCTGGGAGCCGAACATCAAAGAGGTATGCATAAACTTCCTTTTTTTGTGCCTGACGCCTTGGTTCTATTGTGTGCAATTTATTTTAACTCCTTTTTTTCTCCCCGTACAGCCAAATTAGATCCCTTTGTGAACGCATAGTACCCTTGGGTTTATTGCGACCTCCGTGCTTAGGGACTTGTGTGCTAGACGGCTCCGATCCTTCAGTTAGGTTGAGACCAATCTGCTCGGCCTCCTAGCGCAGGTTTCCTGTGGATTCCGTGAAGTATTCGACAGGGTATTCTACACCTCCGCGAGCTTCTATGTAGCTGCCCAAGGTCTGTTTTATAATTGTTCGACCTGCATCGCATCATAGGTGCCTCGATTTTAACCTACAAATTGAACCCCCTTGTGTACATGTCCCCGAATTTGTATTACGATTTTTAATGTGTTTGGCACATACCAAATTATTTGAGCTAATAGAGTAAACTTAGAAATTCACGTGTGTAGCACAGTTTAAATGTAAACATAAGTTGGATGTGTCTCACATGCCATCCGAGTGAATATTACCATTCAATTTGTAAAGTTGTGAAGCGAAATTGCATATGCCTCATTTAAATTTGAATTCACGTCCTGTCAATGACCGAATAGTTTAGTTGAGTTGAGCTAAAACAATCCCGTACTTGCAAGATATTTCAGTAATCAACCCGGTTTACCTGACGTCTTGAAGTATTATTTATGAATTTCACATAAATTACCACGCGACTTCCGGGTTATATAGCGTCAGATCTGAACCAAGATCTTGCGTTAATAGGACCATTTGAATATAAATATGAATGTCAACTAACAGTTTCTTGCATTTGAGGATTTGGGGTCATCTTCAACCCGCTACCCTAAATTTAAATAGTAATAATTTTAGCCGCAATTGTAGGCCTTGTCTAGTAGTTCTGCAGAAATGCAATTTGCTAAATAAAACATGTCATTTGTACCTCTTGCTGCAATATTTATTGGTATTAAACATCTCTTATTAATATTTATGCTACTGTGATTTGAAATGTGAATTTTAATTTGGTTTTGCTGTTATTGAAATTTGTTTATATATGTACGGCCGAGCGCTTTTGTTGAGATAAATTATATTGACTCGTTATCTTCGTTAATTTTCAGGTTTGGTCAGTAGCGCCTTCTGTAGTGTACCGTTGGATTAGCAAAGTGCTGGGTTACCTGTTACTTTGCTCCTATAATTTTCTTACAGCTAAAGATTTGAGTCTTTTGTTTTACCCACGACCAGCTCCGGATGAGAAGTCGGTTGCCTTTGCTTGTCCCTTTTACAGTCAGGTTGACAGTAACAAGTTTCGAAATATTAACAATAAAAAAAAGGTATAGAAGAGATGATTAAACTTTGCAATTATGGTTGTACCCCCGAACTAATGAAGAAATAACTATACAACATCAGCAGCTAATTAACATAGTAAAAAACTTAAAACATAATGCTTCGGCCATATTGAGACATGAACAGTATGCAACTTTGAAAACACTGCTAGAAAGAAATATAGCAAGATAAAAGATCCTAAAAAAGAACTCATGGTTTAAGAACGTACCGGTCGAAACACAGAGACACTAGTTCATAGTACACAAAATCGAGATGATTTTGCCATGACAGCTGCTGAACTCACTTGAGATAGTACCGAACGGAACAGAACAGATAGATAGTTCTGTATTTAAATTATCATGTACAACGCTGACTTAAGTAATTGATCTTTGGAAATGCGTCAGCATATAATAATACTGAAATATTACTACATGGGATTCTCAAAAAACCACAAGCAGTAATTATTGTGAATTTAATTTGTATTCTATTTGTTATGAATAGGAACACTGATGAGGATGTAGCTTCACGAGTAGTACTGGTCACCTAAACTTTGTGAAACGTAGCACATGATCTATCCGTCACATTATATTTGTGGTCGAATCGTCAACAATCAACTCTATGATTATTACTTCAAACAGACTCGAGAACCCAAGAATAATCAATTCGGTGGTGCTGGGAGGTAAACTGATCTCTTGTTGAACGGATAAGAACTACAGAACAGAATTAGAGCACGTCAAGACATTTCGCGGTGCACACGAAGAAGTCTTCACGAGATATTCTCACTCTGCGGCGACATGCTATTCCCGGCAAATTTCAGGGATGAAAGGAGTATTTGCATTGTTTTGCATTTATAATCCTAAGAGGATTGGTCGCGGCGTCTCCCATTTCAGTGATTCAATTATTTGTTAATTAGTTACTTTAATGCGCTGCAAAGCACAGACGTTACCTTTGTAAGAATTTAACGAGCGAAATTACATTTACTCGATCTGGGTCCCATTAAAAATGTGTCAATTTTCAGAGTTTTAAAATGCGCCCAGGATACTTGCCGAAGGCTGCTTCGAGCTTTACGGCGCAGTTAAAACCAGGAAGAGTGAACTTGGCATAGTAAGATACTTTAGGAATCGAATTTTGGTGTTGTGTGAAGTACAGCTCCGAAAAATGGGGATGCAATATGACATGACCTATTTAAATAAATGCAAATGAACTATTCTGATAGTATAAGGTCAGCCAGTAAATGACTACAGAAATTTTGATAACAGGTTTATTTAAAGATATTTAAATTTTTTGGTCGTTACGGGAAGTGGCAGTGGCGCTATCATAAAGCACTTCTGAAGTAGTTTAGAACAACTAAGGTATTAAATTATTTCTTATTGCTACGTACACGTGTTTGTAAAAAACTAATAAAATACTAATTGTCTACTGCATAGTTCAGAAGAAAATTCTTGGAAGCACGCCGCTTATGGCAAAGCTTTTCCCAATCGCTACTGCCCTACCATGTGAAGTTTGGAAAACTTTATCAACTGCTGAGGGATAGTGGTCCTGTTGCAAAACCTCCTTGTGATTGCGGATGGCTGAGGTCAGTGTCTACGCCTGAGGTGGAAGATCAAATTGTGACCACCCCGAAACGGGTGTAAGGAACATTTCGGCTGAAGTGAGTGTACGTGTCTTGTTTGAAGAACTTTTCATCATCAGCGTTTGTATCCGCATCATATCTAACGCGTGCAAGCTCATGCTCGCTATGACCACCAAGCAAAAATAATTTTCTGTTAATGGTTTTTCTTGTGGAAAGCTGCTGAACGTTAGGATATCGATGCTAACATCCTCTTCATTGCAGATTCACTAAAGATGGAATTTGTAATTTCCACAATAACCTTGTTTGGTCAGACGAGAATTCAGATATCAACAGTGTTTCAGTGTAAATATCAGGCTGGGCGTTTTAGGAGTTAGATTACAAGGGGTGCCTTTAAATCTGACTCTTTGGCTTATGCGAGATGGGATACCAGCGCATTTTAATCTTGCTATTAGGGAGCACCTGCACGTAACATTTCATGGGAGATGGATACGACGAGAGGATACCATACTATGGCCTTCTATGTCTCCGATTGAAATTCTTTGGACTTTGGACTAAAAGTATTAGTGTACGTAACACTGTAATAGCGAATTGGACAGAGTAGACAGGACTTTTTTTAAAGGGTACGGGGTTTTTTCCTGAGATGATGACATTTCGAATATCTTCTTGGATAATTGTGTTTTGTGACGCTAAATAAAAAAACTATTATTTAAGCTATCGAAAAAGAAAATCGCTCTTATCTCGAAAACGGTTGATTTGCAGACCAATGTAGCTCTGTATTAAGATTTGTAACTTGATTTTGGTTGCATTATATATTTTTACTTCCCTCCTACAACAACTAGCGGAGAAAAAAATATCAACAGGAGAGGAGTTACATTTTGCTTTCATAGACTTACAGAAGGCTTACGATACTATACCAAGACAAAAACTCTGGGAAGCCCTGAAAATACTAGGAATTGATTTACAGTTAATATCAATGATTCGAAAACTGTACGAAGAGAATTTTGATATGTCAAAGTAGGAAGGCAACTATCCAACCCAATTAAGAGTACAAAAGGATTAAGACAAGGATGTTGCTTGTCGCCTTTACTTTTCAACCTATATGTGGAGGTGGTTTTAATGAAATGGAAGCGCAGCTGTGGCGGCATGGGCGTCCCTATAAATGACCACCAACTTTTCACATTAAACTTTGCTGACGACCAGGTTATTATTGCTCAGGATGCTTTTGACCTCGAGTTTATGTTGAAACGACTATATACCGAATACGAAAAATGGGGACTAAATATAAGCTTAAAAAAACCGAGTATTTAGTAGTCAACAGTGATGTAAACTTTGAAATACTGATTAAAGACGATACCACAGTAAAGAAGGTCAACGAATTTAAATACCTAGGAGTTAAAATAGATAAGAATGGAATCGGAGTAAAGGAAATTAAGCATCGCATACAAGAAGGTAAGAAAGTAATTGGATGTCTGAACTCCATTTGGTGGGATAAAAGCATCTCCAGAAAGACGAAAAAACGTATAGGACAAATAATGGTAGAATCCACCGTTTGCTATGGAAGCGAAATCTGGACAATTAATGCAGATATGAAGCGTCGTTTAAATGCTTTAGAGATGGACTATCTACGACGTAGTGCACGAATATCTAAACTTCAACATATAACTAATGAGGAAATCAGAAATCAAATGGAGGCCACAGAGACAATGTTAAATAGAATAGAACTTAGAGGTCTACGCTGGTTTGGACATCTGATGAGAATGCCCGAGGATCGATGGCCTAAACGGATTTTCCAATGGTCTCCACCAGGCAAGAAAAAACGAGGCAGACCAAGACGTTCCTGGAACGAAGGAATAAGGCAATCCATGGAGCAAAGACACCTTGGGGACGATATGACCCAAGATCGAGAAGCTTGGAGGAGAGGATTGAGTAGACGGCTAAATGCTGTATAAGGATATTTACGTACATTATAATGTCATAATATAGTTTATTGTACTTAATATCTTACTCAATATATATATATACTTCCCTCGGTTTAAATAGTTAACCGTAAAGTCTGCATAGCTGCATTCCATATTTAAAACTAATTTTACGTAGTATAGTGGCTCAGTGGTAAGAGTTCTAGATTCGTATCAGTGGTCCCTGGTTCAATACTCGAGACAAGTATGAGTGTAAGTAATAAAAAATCTGTAAAAGGCTTTACCCAGAACTTCCTTTGTCGACATTGTGACACTAAATAATTTTAAAAATCAAATTACGTTAGGAGTAAAAATATCTTCACGTCTCTAATAAATTAAATACATTTTCAAATAAAAAGAAACGTTACCGGTGGTCGAATTCGAACTGCAGGCGGACAGCGTGTGCAGCCCCAACGTTTTGTGGAATATTGTAACGGACTGGACAATTTCTACCTGCGGCACGGAGCACCGAATTTTCGAATTCCTGCGTCGCAGCTATATTTAGTAACGCACAAATTTGTGCCTCCTTGTTGTATCGTAAAACATATATTCTGCATATACTGGCTCCCATTTTGGTAAGAATAAAGCCTGCGCTATGTACAAATTATTACTTGTATCTATTACTAAGTTAAATGAAAAATAAACAACAAATAATTTTTTTAAGGTGCTTACTCTGTATATATTTTCACGGTTTCATGCAAGGTATATACAGTGTCCGCCAAAAAGTCGGCATAATATGGGAAACATTTTTGATTTTGATTTTTCAAAAAAACTTTTTACGTCAATAATAATTTGCGCTTGTCTAAAAGCCTATTTAGCCTCTATCATATACACAGAGTGATTTTTACTTGTTTAGAAAATGAAGTTTTTCGAAATTGTCAAAATCCAAAAAGTGCTATTTTTCAGAAATTAAGTAAGATTTCAATGAGATTTTTTAGTGTTTGTTGTTTTTAGCTAACTATACAATCTTAAGGCCAGAAAACACCTATTTTTTAACTTTAGCTAAAAATACATTTTCCAATTTTTTAAATATATCTCGAAATTTCACATATAAAGACTTACTATTAAAATTCAATTTTATTTATGTGAACACTTTAAAGATTTATAATTGGCGAAAATAATATAAAATGTTAATTGCTTCTTTAGATTTTTTATTATTACCGAAAAGTAGTATGTTTGCATAATGTTTACGTTTTTTATGCAAGGAGCTTTTTAGGAGAAATATTTTTCAATTCTAATTAATATCTATTTAAATGGCTTTTAGAAACTCTAATCTAGCCTTCTTAATGAATTACTGTTACAAAAATCCCTTAAATGTTCTCTTACAGTTGTTTAAATGAGGAGATTTTTCTTTATCCAATTACATGTTCTAAAAAAATCTTCTCATTTAGACAACTGTAAAAGAACATTTACAGGATTTTTGTAACAGTAATTCATTAATAGGACTAGATTAAAGTTTCTAGAAGCCATTTAAATAGTTATTTAAAAAGCCCCTTGCATAAAACACGTAAAAATTATGCAAACATACTACTTTTCGGTAAATAATAAAAAATCTAAAGAAGTAATTAACATTTTATATTATTTCTCCCACTTATAAATCTAAGTCTTCACATAACAAAATTTTAATTTTAATATTAAGTATTGATATGTGAAATTTTGAAAAATATTTTAAAAATTGAAAAAATAATTTTTAGCTAAAGTAAAAAAAAATAGGGGGTTTCTGCCCTTGAAATTGTTCAGTTAGCTAAACATAACAAACTCTAAAAAAATCTCATTGAAATTTTACTTAATTTCCTAAAAATAGCACTTTTCGGATTTTAACAATTTCGAAAAACTCAATTTTCTTTAATAAGTAAAAATCGCTCGGTATATATGATAGGGGCTAAATAGGTTTTTAGACAAGCATACATTACTGACGTAAAAAGTTTTTTTGAAAAATCAAATATAAAATGTTTCCCATATTATGCCGACTGTTTGGCGAACACTGTATATTATATAATACTAGCAACCAGTGAGACAAATGTATCATTTAATAAAACAAAAAGACCGTTTTTCAAATAGAACTCGTATTAAATAAAAACAATAATATTTTTTTAAATATTTTATTTTCTCGAAAACCGGAAGTGTCACGTGACTGAAATTCGGTTCCTGACCTGACATGACCATTCCAAACATATAACTTTAATAACTTTTTTCTCTATCTCTTAAGGTTTGGCTGCTGAAACAGCGTCCCGGACACACAAAACAGCGTCCCAGACAAGCCTATCTTCTTATATATAAGAATAGAAGTCCTGACTGACTCATCAACGCCCAGCCCAAACCCTTGGACCTAGAAAACTGAAATTTTGCACAGACTTTCCCTTTAGGATGTATACAAGGAATAAGGAAGAATATTTCGAAATTCAACCCCTAAGGGGGTAAAATGGGGGTTCCAATTTTGTATAGAAAAATAATATTAAATAGACATTTCGACTTGAAACTTCGTAAGAGTATTCCTGAAATTTGGCAGCCAGAATTCTCATAAGGAGTACGTATCCGCTATGAAAGGGTTTTTGAAAATTCAACCCCTAAAGGGGTAGAAAAGGGGTTGGAATTTTGTAAGATCAAATTTTGAACTAAGTCATTCAAAGTTTTTAAAGTTTCTCCCCTAAAGGTGAAAATAGAAGATAACGGGACGGGACGGGACGGGACGGGACGGGACGGGACGGGACGGGACGGGACGGGAGCGGACGGGAAAGAAAGGAAAGGGTTGGGGGGGGGGGGGGGGGGAACGGGACTGGACGGGAAGGAAAGGGAAGAGATGGGATGGGTGGGGAGGGAAGGGGGCAGGACGGGACGGGACGGGATGGGACGGAAAGGGAAGGGATGGGATGGGACGGGAGGGAACGGGACGGGGCGGGACGGAGACGGAGTCGGAAAAAGGGACGGGGATGGGGAAAGAGACGGGAACGGGAACGGAGACGAGATGGGATGGGATGACAGAAAATAATTAGTCATTAGTCTATTTAATACACAAATAACGAAAATGGCATTTATTTTTAAGTCCAAGATGGTGGACATGACATAAGGGAAGGGACGGGACGGGGCGGGACTGGACTGGACGGGACGGGACGCGACTGGACTGGACAGGAAGGGACGGGACGAGACGGGACGGGGCGGGACGGAACGGAACGGGACGGGACGGGACGGAAAGGGAAGGAATGGGATGGAAGAGGAGAGGACGGGACGGGACGGGAAGGGACGGGATGGGACGGGATGGACGGAACTGGACGGGACGGGACTGGACGGCAAGGGAAGGGACGGGACGGGACGGGAAGGTGCGGGACGGGACGGGACGGAACGGGACGGAACGGGACGGAAAGGGAAGGGCAGGGATGGGATGGAAGGGGAGGGAACGGGACGGGACGGGACGGGAAAAGACGGGACGGGACGGGACTGGACGGGACTAAACGGGACGGGAAGGAACGGGACGGGAAGAAAAGGAAAGGGAAGGGATGGGATGGAAGAGGAGGGGACGGGACGGGACGGGACGCGATGGGTCGGTACGGAGACGGGGAAGGAGAAAGGGATGGGGACGGGGCAGGATGGGATGGGATGACAGAAAATAATTAGTTATTATTTAATACACAAATAACGAACCTCGCGCGAACGAAGTCGCGGGTAACAGCTAGTTATATATATGTGGATGGATGTATGCAAAATATCATCTTCCTTCTACAAACAGTTTTTGAGTTATACAGCCAACAAACAGACAGACAGACTGACAGAATTGAGAAAACCTGTTTTTCGTCATCTAGGGACCTTGAAACGTGAAGATCTGAAGAAATCTCGGAAGGTGATTTTTTCGTGATTACAATACTTGCTTCGACTTTCAGACGAGAGAAGTAAAAATTACAAAAAAACATTTGCTTTCAAATTTGGTTAAGAGTTAAGTTAACCAATGGAGTAAAATACGAATTTTAAGTTAAACGTAGCATTGGATTCAATAACGTGATTTCAAGGTAGCATAGACGTTATATTGAAAAAACATGAAAAACAGTTGTGATTTTGACAAAAGCATAGTACTTAAATTGTAGCCCTCTCCATATTTCATAAGATAATAATGATTGGAGACTAAAGCAAGAGACTGAAATCCAAAATTTAATTTAGTGTACAGTTACGGCCAAAGAAAATAAAGTAGTTCTGCATTATAAATTATTCTTCCTTTATCAACAATATTAATTTGTGGCATTTTTAAGGGCCGATTCTACAATGCAAGTATATACTTAGAATAAGCTATCCGAGATATAATTGTCATAGTTTTCTTTGTTACAACAATCGTTTCTAGGGTATTTATTCCCGGGATAACTTTATCCTTGGATTGTAGAACCGGCCCTAAGCAAAACTGTATCGTTGACAAATTGATGAAATTCCTAGAATTACGGCTACTATGCTTTTTTCACAAAAGTTTTGAAAGCCAACAATACCAACTAAATTAAAACAAAATTTGTTATAATGTATTGAAATCCTTCCAGTAGGAAATATAACCAGATTTGAACTCGGCACCATATGGATTTATTGAACAAGCCATTCCCATGTTCCACTCGGTGCATTTTTAGGACGATTGATCACAAAACACTAACACTTCAAATTTATTGCCGCCGATACAACGGCATTGCCAACGAGTTGCCGCTCTTAAAAAGCAATTTCCTGGAAATCTTTTAGCACAAGACAACCACATTCATTGGCTTGCATTTATATTCCATCAGTAAACGAAAATAGGAAAAATGGTTTGAGATGAATGTTCTCACGACTGTGCAACGATTAATATTTTTATTTTATTATCTGAACATACCCGTAGGGCTTTTAGAGGTTACTTTTAATTCATAATACGAGAGCTTGCATTTTAAGTAAGCATAGGGTAGACAACAACGTTTTTATTATTTTTCTTTTTTTATATTTTAATGTAATCGTTAGCAGTTTCTTGCAATACTACACCTAGATGTACAGACACCTTATAAACTAAACGCCGTACTTTTATACGATGGCTGTTCTGTTAATTATAAGTTATAAAGATTCCCTGAAATTTAGCAGCCCCCGCATTTGCCGTCTGGACATCTCTTACCACGTATGCTTTTTTAATTTTTGGAAACGGAAGGAGATCGTTGGGGTAAGATATGTACTGTATGGAGGGCGAGTGTGCGGAGCTACATTATCATAATATAATAAAATGTCACAAAAATCAGATTTTTGGCCATAATTACTCAATTGTTTAAATACTAGAGGACGGCACGCTTCTGTATACTTATCTGCAGTTACAGTTTCACAATCGCTAAGAGGTATTATCGCAACTGGACCACTGCGACTGAAACAAGCAGCATTAATTTTTTTGCTTGCACTTTTCGTTATTACGCGAATAACCTTTGTTGGCGTAGTCTCATTTTTAAAAACTGAAACAGTTAATTATTGTTTAGTCTCCAGGTCATAATTACAAACTCATCTCCTGCAACAATATCAAACACATGCTTTGAAGATCCTGCATTGAAATTTGCTACCATATATCTATCTGCATCAGTCTACTCGTACTTGATTTTGTTCTTTGGTTAATAAATATGACATTCACCGACTTGCCAGCTTCCTCACATCCAACTGTCGGTGTAAAATGTTACTTACTGATGATGATCCAACACCTAGTTCTTGTAAAATCTTTCTATGAGTTATATTTTGATTTTCCTTAAGCAGATTTTCGGTAGTATTAACTATTTCAGCACAAACAGCAGGAGGTTGTCCAATATCCACGTCTCGGTTCTTCTAAAGTAGGGTGCACATACTTTTGTCTATACAGATCTATCAACAAACTTTTAAACAATAGATAGATACTTGTTAATAGAAGGTCTAAGTATACACATGCGGGTACTAGTGTTAGAAAAATGTAAACAATTGTAAACCGGTTAACCAGTTTTTTTAATAAATCGGTTGATCGGTTCAGTTAAAAACCGACTTTTAAATTGATTTGCATCGATTTTTAATTTTTTTAAGAACCGGTTTAATAATAAATGTATAGAATGAAGTGGTCTAGACCACAACGGCCACTGGACACAACGGCCACATTTCAGACGTGGACATAACGGCCACATTGGACACTTCGGCCACTGAACACAACGCCCACACAGAATTTTTGTATGCCCATATCGGCCACACTGGACACGTCGGCCACTTATCAGACGTGGACACAACGGCCAATCTGGACACTACGGCCACATTTTAGACGTGGACACAACGGCCACTGGACACAACGGCCACTGGACACAACGGCCACACAGAATTTTTGTATGCCCATATCGGCCACACTGGACACGTCGCCCACATAGCAGACCTGGACGCATCGGCCACCGTGGACACAACGGCCACCGTGGACACATCGGCCACATATCAGAGGGGGATAAATGCAAAGTTTTCCCGCTGATATAGCTATACATAAGTGGCCGTGTGCATCTCCCTAGAATTTAAGATACTAAAATTTTGTTAACATTAACATTTCTTTTTGGTATTTAACAGTATCGATATAAATTCTTGCAAGGCTAGAAACCCTTGAACGAATATCGAGAAAGACAGCACTACGGATTTTATGTACGGAAGAGAGACATTCATACCCGCTTCAGATAGTCTTCCGCTCTGGAGTGTATTTGTAGCGAAAAATATGAGAAATTCTCGATTTTCTCTTCAACCGTACATTTTAGATATAGAAATATTCTATACCAGCGTATAGGGAATCAAATTGTGTACCCAAAGATATAATAATATACAGGGTGTTTTATTTAAAATAAGAAAGAGGGCTATCCTACTGTAAAAATCAAACACCTTGTATAAGTTATTTAAATTTAGAACAATGCAGAGCTGTATACTGAACAACTTTGACTTTTCAACTATTTTCATATTTTGAGGCTACCTACGAGACGTGATATGGACAAATAAGCACATGTCGGTTGAAAGTAAAGTAAAGATCTATAAAACCTGCGTCAGACCCATCTTAACTTATGCCGCCGAAACCAGAGCTGAAACAGTCAAGACTAAACGGATTATGCGAACAACAGAAATGAAAACCCTAAGGCAGATAGCAGGCGTTACCCTACGAGACAGAGTAAGGAGCGAAAACATCAGAGATGCATGCAAAGTCCAAGATGTTGTGAGATGGGTGAGAACACGACGGCGGAATTGGAATAGCTATGTAAATAGGATGCACGACAACAGACTGGCAAAAATTGCAAGGGAGAAAAAGCCGAATACAAAGAGACCCCAAAACGATGGCACGAAAGCTGGACATCAGCATCCCAGGACTAACAAAGAGGCAAAAATTGGAAATAACAGGACTAAGTCCTAAATTATGAAGAAGAAGAAGAAGAAGAAGAGTAATAAAAGATCTATAAGAGCTCGAATTTCCGATTTCAAAACCTCGTAGAGGGCGCCACAGTGAAATTCTAACATTCATAAAAAACAAAATCTAGCTAATACCAAGCTGTGTAAGTGTAGAAAATTTAAACAAAATAGTGTGTTGTTTTAAATAATTTATCAAAAATGTCAACATTTTTGGAATAGCGTCGTGGCGGTTTTTCAATTTTCAAAATTAATTTTCTTTTATGGTATACTACCGCCAAAAGGTTTTCGAACAAGTTGTCATTGAACCTGATCAGATAACTTGTTTTTGACTTGTGAGGAGAGGCGTTAAAGTCAAAATTTTCAAAAAATTATAGCGGCCGCCATTTTGAAGTTAGAGTGTCCGGTAAACATATTTTTGTTCATTGGTCTGTCTGTGTGTCTGTCTGTGTGTGTGACTGTCTGTCTGTGAACAGAATATCTCAAAAACGAAAAGAGGTATGGCGTTGAAACTTCATATATAAGTTTTGTGTACTATGCAGATGCGACAGCACACTTTTGGAAAAAAATCGCATAATCGGAAGTAGGTGTTGACTCTTGTAATTTTTTAGTTTTTTTCGATTTTTTCAAAAATGGCTCTAACGATTTTTTTCAAACTTTACATTTTCATTACATTTTTAATTTGTATTGATGTGAAATAAGTGATTTTCCAGTTGAGTACCTCTAAATCGGGGTTCTTTTGTTTTCTTTCTATTTTTTGGATAAAACTCCTATTTTAAGTAGAATATCCGGTATATTATTACGTTTTTGCATTCAGCTTAAAATTTTCGAGAAAATTTGTCTCTTGATCTAATGATTTATTTTGTACCGTTTTTGTAGCATTTGCAATTTTTGAAAATTTTTGACAAATGCTGAAAAATTAAAAATCAAATTTTTGCCTAATTATAAGATTACCAGATTTTTATGAAACTTTTTATTTAGTTTTTTAGTCTATCAAGGAAATTTTAATGGGAATGATTTCTTTAAAGCGGGTCGGTTTGTATGTAATTAAGTCTAATCTAATTACTACCACTGTACTTTAGTTGACCAAAACAACAAAAATAATTCATTGAAGCGTCAAAGAGTATAAAATGTATTGCTCGGCAAACCACTTCATTTTTATTCGCCTTACTCTGTAAATCACTTGGTAAATCAGATTGATTCTTCTATTATAAATGGACTTTTTGACATTTTCTTGAATTATTTTTGTTGTTTTGGTTAACTAGAGTAAGGTAATAGTAATTAGATTAGGCTTAATTACATACAAAGTGACCCGCTTGAAAGAAATCATCCCCCTTCAAATTAGTATTTTCGGGTAGTTAGTCTAATTTTTCACTGTACATTAGAACAAATGGTAAATTATTTGTAACAACATTAAAAATTTCTTACGTCTTATTGTAAAAAATCATTGTATTACGAGATATAATATAGTACTTAATCACAGTTTATTGACATCATTAACTAACTTGTATTTACCGTGACTTTTGCTCTAATTTTTGTAACACTTTTAAACAAAGTGACATGAACAAAAAAATAATTGATTATAATGTCTACAGGTCCTTTAGTATAACAGAACACGCAGTAAAAACAAAACTAAATGAAGTACTTTGAACAACAATGATTTTTAAAATTTAGATTTTATTTCTATGGATTTTTACTTCCTTTTACAATAAAGGAAGTATTGGATTCACCCCAAAAATTCGAAATTGAGTTTTAAACAGATCTTCACGTTTTAGAGTCCCCTGATTCTAAAAAACATATTCTTTTTCATTGGTCTGTCTGTCTGTATGTCTGTCTGTCTGTGTGTCTGTGTGCCTGTGAACAGAATATCTCAAAAACGAAAAGAGGTATGCCGTTGAAACTTCATATATAAGTTTTGTGTACTATGTAGATGCGACAGCAAGCTTTTGAAGAAAATCGCTTAACCGGAAGTAGGTGTTTACTCTTGTGATTTTTCAGTTTTTTTCGATTTTTTCAAAAACGGCTCTAACGATTTTTTTCAAACTTTACATTTTTATTACATTTTGAATGTGAATTAATATGAGATAGGTGATTTTCCAGTTGAATACTTCTCAAATGGGTTTCTTTTGTTTTTTTTCTATTTTTTTTATTAAATCGTATTTTAAATAGAACACCCGGTGTATTATTACATTTTTCAATTTAGCTTAAAATTCTAGAAAAAAGTTGTCTCTTCAACTAACGCTGTATTTTGTACCGTTTTTGCAGAATCTGTAATTTTTGAAAATTTTTGACAAATGCTTAAAAATTTAAAATCAAATGTTTGGCTAATTATAAGAAGTTACAGGAAGTTGTGTGCGTGTATCACACCAGATTTTTTTCTTTGAATTTTTTTCTCTACAATCTAGAAGGTTGCCTGG
Organism: Agriotes lineatus; assembly: GCA_940337035.1. NCBI lineage: Eukaryota > Metazoa > Arthropoda > Insecta > Coleoptera > Elateridae > Agriotes > Agriotes lineatus. Next base: position 49,941,989 of record OW679194.1, on the reverse strand, counting down.
ATCCCGAGTAGCGGGTAGAAACGTACCTATCCGACGATCAGGCTGGATTCAGAAAGGGGTTCAGTACAGTTGATCACTTATTAACACTTAAACTAATAATAGAAAAGTAAACGAATTCCATCTTCCCCTATACGTGGCACTAATAGACTTTGAAAAGGCTTTCGATAGTATGGAAATGTGGGCAATACAACAAAGCCTATGGAACCCCAGGATAGATCATAGATACATGACACTCATTCGAGATATATACGAAAAAACAACAATAACGATCAACCTATCAGAGGAAACCGAACCAATTCCAATCCAAAGAGGGGTTCGGCAGAGAGACCCAATATCTCTCAAATTATTTATAATGGCTCTCGAGGACATTTTCAAAGGACTAAATTAGGAAGAAAAGGGTATAAACATAAATGGTAAACACTTAACTCACTTAAAGTACGCGGACGACATCATATTATTCGCCACAGATACAGATCAATTATTAGAATCCATGCTGAACGAACTAACTGAAGCCTCCAAGAGAGTAGGATTACGGATAAACAAAACTAAAACCAAAACAATGTCAAACATTAAAAACACATAGATATAGAACTAGAAAATAATACTTTAGAACAAGTAGAAGAATATGTATATCTCGGACAAAAAATCACTCTCAGAAAAGACAATCAAGAAATAGAAATTAAAAGAAGAACAAAATTAGGCTGGGCCGCCTTCGGTAGACTCAAATATATATTGAGAAATAGTAAGATACCCCAACACCTTAGATCAAACGTATTCAATAGCTGCATACTACCCGTTTTAACTTATGGAGCACAGACCTGGACCCTCACAAGGAGAAATATAGATAAATTAATAAAGACCCAACGCCAAATGTTAAACATAACACTTAAAGACAATAAACGAAATTCGTGGATACGGCAAACGACAAAACTTGCAGATGTAAGTGAAATAACAACTCGACTGAAATGGCATTTTGCAGGACACAACGCGAACGCTGGTCAAACAGATGATAGGTGGAACAGACGTGTCTGAGACTGGCGGCCTTGGTTAGGAAAGAGAACACGTGGAAGACCACAGATGCGATGGGTAGTCGACTTGAGGCGACACGCCGGCCTAGCATGCAAACGAATTGCCCAAGACAGAACAAGGTGGAGGGAACTAGGGGAGGCCTACATCCGTAATTGGACTGAAAATAGCTAATGAATGATGAATGAATGAACTTTACGCAGGTGTAAGATTATCTCAAAATTGCAGGGCTCGTAACATAAATTGAGTAAAAAATATGTAAATACATAGTGACCTAAAATTTACGAAATATGTACGAAATAGTGTCTTTTTGCATGCTCCATAAGCCTCAAATTGAACGAAATTCCCTCTATTGTTTGTCCTAGGAACTTTTGGTAAATGCATTTTCTATCATCCTCTTACTTAAAATTCTGTATAACTTGACATGATATTTTAATTAAACCACCAGACGTCAACATAAATATCAGCAGTTGCGGTGTGATGTTTTACATTAAAAAATTCTTGCACGTATTGCAGAGCTATCTTTTCTTAACCAAAAATATAAAATAGTGCCCCACGAGCCCTGTAATTGTATTATTAAATTGGCAGCACCGGCCTTGCAAAAGTTCACGAGCCGCCAATGTTTAGGGATAGTACACCATAAAATGAAATAAATGAAGAAAATCTAAAAGTTCGTAAAGGCATTTCTTCAAAAGTTTGGAAATTTTCAAAAAAATATTACCAAAAGCTGTTCTTGTATAAATTTTATAATGCATTTGGGTATTAGCTATATTTAATTTTTTTTGATAGGCGCCAGAATTTCACTCTGGCGCTCTCTATGGGGGTGTTAAAATCGAATGTTGGTGCCTCTATAGACCCTTTATTGGTCAAAATATTACAGAATTCTAAATACATATAATACTTAATTTTTTTCTATAGCACATGTTAAAGTGTGCTTTTATCTCAAAACAAAAGGTCAAGTTTTACTTTAACAGCAAGGGTAGATAAAGTAGCACTTTAACATCAAGGATAGATAAAGTAATTTAATTTTTCTGCAGCCGTCCCGAAAATAAAACTTTCGGTATGATTTATTAAATTGAAAGTCCCACTTTACACAAATCGTACCGAAAGTAATATTTTCGGGACGATTTTTTTCACTTTCGGAACTATTTTTTTACTTTCGGGACGATTTTGTGTATCCATGTAATCTATGTAGACGGCCTTGGCAATAACATCAACCTGTTTTTTTTATTATGACAGCGCTTGTCATATAACATTCGTGTGTGTTTTCGCTTTTCCATTCCAAAAAATGGAAATCAGTAGTGAAAGTGAGGCCGAACTAATTCCACATGAGATTAGTGAAGCTGCTAAAGCGGCTACTTATGAATTATTGCCGCTAAAGTCAAGAGAGAGGTATGAATTGGTCTACAATTTATTTCAACAATGGAGCAATGATAAAAATGTGCATACTATAAATGAAGAAGTCATTCTTGCATATTTAATGGAAAAATCTAAAACCTTAAAGCCGTCAAGCCTCTGGAGCAATTACTCGATGCTTAAGTCCACAATTAACATTAAAAATAATATAGATATAAGCCGCTATCCCAAAGTTATTGCTTTCCTTAACAGAAAATCCGTTGCCTATAAACCAAAAAAACCAAGAGTATTGAATAAAGAAGAAATAGATAAATTCTTATCAGAAGCTGGAGATAATATCTACCTAATGACAAAGGTAATATAATTAAATCTAATTTCTCTTCTTCCTTTTGATAAATGTTTTTGTATGTTTAGGTTGCATTAATAATTGGTTTGGCAGGCGCTTGTCGTCGTGAAGAGCTGTGTAAAATGAGTTTACATGATATAGAAGATAAGACAACCATGTTAGTGATTAAAATTCCTACTTCTAAAACGAATATGGAAAGAACCTTTGTCGTCATTGGAGAAAATAGTATTTCGTTATACAGAAAATATTTGTCATTACGTCAAGCAAACACACCTCATCGTAGATTATTTGTATATTACAAAAACGGAAGATGTACTACACAACCTATTGGTATTCACACTTTTGGAAATATCGCTTGCAAAATTGCTGAATTTCTTAAATTACCGCATCCCAAAGAATACACCGGGAACTGTTTACGAAGGAGCTCAGCCACTTTACTAGTTGATGGTGGTGGTAGTATAACCAATTTGAAGAGACACGGAGGCTGGAAATCAACCAGTGTAGCAGAGGGATATGTAGAAAAAATTCACATAGCTTCACAGATTGAAAAGGGCCGTAACGAAATTAGTATCTCGAAAACTAGTACAAATACTAATACGTCTAATACTAACTGCAACACTGCCACTTCTGTTAATATCCTTAATAATATTAATATAAGTAATTGTTATAATTGTGTAATTAATATTCATAAGTAATGTATTCATGAGAGTGATTGTTATATGTAATTTGTATAATATAAAGTTCATAAGTAATGTATCGATCCATATTCTTTTTAACATAATAAACGGCAGCAGAAAAAATATTGTACGTAACACGATCCGGAAGTGATTTTACGGGCCTCGCAGGATTCCAGGACTCGCCTACGGCTCGTCCTGGAAACTTCCTACTCATCCCGTAAAATATCACTTTCGGAACTTGTTACGTAAATTACTATTTCTAACTTTTGTTTAAATTAAATATGACAGCTTCGTATTATCGTAGCAACCCAATCTAGCTACTGACATTTTGAAATGTGATTGACTGTCTTTATTTTATTTTGAAATTGTTAAAGTTCTTGCTATAGAAAAACATATCTTGAATCATTAACGTCTCGACTTCGTCTCGACGTTAAACGATTCACTCGTGAATAAAATTTAACTTTATCTTCTTGTATAATAAATTACTATTATATCACTTATACTTTTACGATTTTGAAACGTCCATTAATGTAAATAATTGCAAAAATTTAGTTAAATTCATAAAAATATGCATACCTTTGAAGAAAGTCAAATAAAATATGACAGTTGTCAAAAGTTTGTGTGCTTAATATCACAAAGATATAATATTTGTTAATAGACCTTTATGCCCTCCCACACGCCCATAGTGCCCGTTTGTAAATTTTGAAAGTGATCTGTGGTGCGATGTGGATTTGTATACCAAACATACACACATACTTTGAATTTTATATATAAAAGAAGAAGAAGAAGAAGATAATTATGAAGAACTTCAGATTACATTATGGAAGAACTAACTACTTCTAAAATTCGCAAAATAAACAAAAGTACTAGGTGATCACAGATCACGCGTTATTAATGATTTCAGAATTAATGGAGTTATGTTATTTTATACCCTTGAGACTATGACGCATTAAATGCCGCAGAATGAAATAATAATAATTATATAGATAACTAGTAGCTAGGTGTTGATAAACATATTATTAAGAAATACAAGTAACTAATAATACTGAACGGGACCAACACATAACAATACAGGGTGTTTAGTTTTCGAGGTACAATAAGCAATATTGGTAAATACCTCGATCAACGCTAAAACACAGCGCGTCGGATAGTTGCGAAATTTGACGTCAGCAGCGATGCATGTCAAGTAACATGATGCACTTTTGGTGGTGTCTGCAGTCGTTTTGAATCAAAATTAAATGTGTTTAATTGTTTCTACTGAGCACTCCCATCCGTTTTCTGTTTTTATAGATTTTCTAAATTACAGGAAACTCGAGGCGGGTTGGACGAACGTCTTTGCTTATTTTGTATAGCCATGTTAGCGGGCAAACCTTTCATTTATCCCCCTCTGATATGTGGCCGATGTGTCCACGGTGGCCGTTGTGTCCACGTCCGCTATGTGGCCGTTGTGTCCACGGTGGCCGATGTGTCCAGGTCTGCTATGTGGGCGACGTATCCAGTGAGGCCGATATGGGCACACAAAAATTCAGTGTGGCCGTTGTGTCCACTGGCCGTTGTGTCCACGTCTGATAAGTGGCCGACGTGTCCAGTGTGGCCGAAATGGGCATACAAAAATTCTGTGTGGGCGTTGTGTCCAGTGGCCAACGTGTCCAATGTGGCCGTGGTGTCCACGTCTGAAATGTGGCCGTAGTGTCCAGAGTGGAAGTTGTGTCCAGCTAACCCTGTGGCCGATACGTCCAAGGTGGCCGTTGTGTCCACATATCGTTTTTGGCCATTGTGTCCAGTGTGGCCGATATGGCCATGCAAAATTACGTGTGGCCGTTGTGTCCAGTGGCCATTGTGGCCAGACCCCGAATGAAGGACCTAACGACCGAAACATATCTAACATAAAATGTGGAAAATATCCAATTGTCTTTGTACTAAGAACAAACTTGCAATGATTTAATAAATTGATTTTTAAGTCCTTTTTAGGACGATTTTACACCGGTTTAGAAATCGGTTTTTAAACCGGTTTCTAAACTGTTTTATGAAAAACTGCGATTAACCAAAAATCGGTTAACCGTTAAACTGTTTTTAGCAGCACTAGTAGTTACCAGCTAATTTATGCCAAGAATGATAATGTTACAAATTACTATACCGTAATATATGTTTATTCTACTATAAAAGAGAAAATTCAAAACAATATAGGCAATGCACAACCACATTATGCGATAGCATGCGCCCCTGATTGGTTCATTCTACATTGTCTTTACTTCCCTCTAAAAGGCGAAGGAAGTAAGATTGCAATCGCGAAAAAACCACTTTCCGACATTTTTCAGATCTACAGACTTCAGGGTCCCTAGATGACGAAAAATAGGTTTTCTTAATTATGTCTGTCTATCTGTCTGCCTGTTTGTCTGTCTGCCTGTTGCTTATAACTCGCAAACTATTTGTTGGAGGAAAACGATATTTTGCATAAGGAGTAGATGCCTTTCTGGCATGAAACCGAGAACATTTTGGTAAAATATACACAGGGTGAGCAACTTAAAAAAATTATATTCTGCTTATTTTTGCTTTAACTCAAGAACTATTACTTAAATTAAGGTAATAATTTGCACATAGCTCAGGCTTTACACCTGGCGAAAAGCGGACCTAACAGATCCAGGGTAATGTTGTAAAAGAGATAAAACGGGAAACGAATAAGTGCGTCGTGTTTAATGCAGTTTGTTAGATCATTTTCGACCTCTTTCGTTTTGCTCGAAATTACGTTTATTTGTCGCCCGAATTCTTACTGATTACGGCCCTGTACTAGTTTTATGTGAATTTATTTTGACGGCCGACGAAATGCTTGCGCCTCGCATATTTATTTCGTGACCGTGAATTCCTTCTTTGATTTCGTATTGCTGACACTGTATATGAGCGCCCCAAATTCTGTGCATCGCTTTTGTTGCCCTTGTAAATAGCTCTCGGAACTACGTCGTTGATGGCAAGCAGTGCCGTTTAGTTTCAAATCTCCGAATTACAGCGATAACGATAAGGCATTCTTTGTTCACTGTTCTATATAGATCGCTTTGTATCTCAACCTTCAACTTGCCTTCTGCCTGATGTAATTAAGCTTTCAAAATAAGGCTTACTGAAATCTTTGTTGTCACACATTTAAACACCGATTTCAGAGCTTAAATTTAGTTCTTGGTATTTTTTTAAGAGCCGCGCTGGTAATTGATACTTAAGCTCGTAAATTTTCCGTGCGTGGCTTAGTAGTGCATTGGAGCCCTTATCTTGTGTTTTGTTACCCGGGGCTTCTGGGAACTTTGCTTATTTTGCTAATACAGCTATGACATCATGCTGCGTGTAGTTGCACCAAGCTTTGTGTAAAGGAAATAAAAATTGATAACTCCTTAGGGAATGATGCATTTAAAATTAGTGGTTTCGGAGTTCTAAACTCTTTTCCGTCGTGTTTTTCACGCAGAGTCGAATTTGAAATTTCAATCAGTATCCGACACTTACATAAGTCAGTGTGTAAAGTTTTGCACCCCCCGGCCTTCGGAAGCTGGGGGCTGCGCTGATTTGCGCGAGTGGTTTTTTTGTTAAGGCAGTTGAGTTCAGCTTAGACCTTTGGACGATTATTTTACCGTTGTTGGGTGTTTTTGAACAAATGCGCACGGTGGGCGATTAAGTTATCAATATTTCAGTGTTGGCATATAGCCGATTCGTCTCCTTAAGTTGATGTACTTCCCAGGGGGAAGAAAGTTGCACCATTTAGAGACGACATCTTTAAGCTTGTGATTAACGGTTTCCCGTACCTTTGTGGGGAAACACCTTTTGCGTACTGCATCTTTGAATTACCGACGCTGAGTTTATCGAAGTCGACGGGAGGCCCACCGCGTGTTAATTGTTGTAGTGTCCTGTTTGCATTATTTGCAAAGTCCGATTGCGTCGTGCCATTCTGAAGCCCGGAATAAAATCAACTCTATCGCTCCGATTCTTCCCAAGGAGGGGGCCACATCATTTTAGGCGCCGCTTTGCGCTAAACAACTATCAGGCCCGGCCCCAGCCCTTTCTGTACCTCCGCAACGCCTTGCCAAGCTTCCCCGAGGACGAGTTTATAGCAGAAACCAGCGACGTGCTTACAGCTACCAGGTAGGAGCTATGTATTACACCGATTGTGTTCTTGTGCCTAATTAAGCTGCGACTATATTTGTTATGTGTTTTTCCGGGAGTTCGTAAATATTGCGCCCGTTCACTTAAAGCTTAAACCTATGTTTTGATTTGCTTGTTGTTGACAAGGGGCTTCACCCTTGTTATCTATTTCGTTTTGTCCGTTGTGTAACAACATATTTAGACCATAAGGTAACTTTGCGTGCGAACCCCTTTTATATTCATGTAGGGTGTGCCTTTTCTTTTTACTAAGCTTGAATTCACCTCCGGGTGATTATTATCAATGTAAAGATTTGTGTAAACTTGAATTCTTTAAATAATAAACCCATTAAAGTCAATTTGATTATTTGTTGAGTTCTGAACCCCTTCTGGGTCATTAATTAATCCAGTGTGGCAAAGGCCGAGTGTAATTTGCAATGTAAAGCTGAAAGTACGCCTTTTTGATAAGCAAGCCCCAAGCCCTGGGCCATTCAGTGTTCTTTTGTTATTCTTTAGTGACGGTGGCCTTAAAGGTAAGTGATTTAACGACAAGGTCACCCGGCTACTCGGAGGAGGCTTGGTAAACAACAGGCGGAGGTGTTCACCAACGTACTTGGAGGACTTCTACATAGGGTACGTGTGTGTTCTTGTTTCTAACACGTTTGCCATTCCCTATCTAGAAACAAGTGGCGCTCTAGGCATCTATCTTAAGCAATCCATCAGGGTAAGCGCCGCCGGTTTTTCTTTGAGCTTTCGAACCACGCCTTCCCGACTGAGTTAAGTGCGAGTAACCGGAGCAACAAAATCTGCTCCAGCACATTAAGATCTGTGTTCTTTTTAGTAAAGCCGGCGAACCCTGTAGTTTGTACCCGTTTTTGAACAATCAATACGACCTATGTCGATCTGATGAATTAATACCGTAACAAGTTGCATCGATGAGATCTGAAGGTTGCAGAGTAACCGCGTTCGACGAATGTTCGGTCTACTGCCAAGCCTTGAAATGACATTAGCATGCGCTGAAGTTCGAATCCCACCGCTGGTAATACTTTCTTATTTGAAAACTGATGTGATTTGCATTCCCAAGTCTCTTTTTTTATTGTTTAGTATTATTAGGAACGTTAACATATTTTTACTCCTAGTTTTCTTTGATTTTTAACATTGTTTAGCGTCACAATGTCCACTCTCGAGGGAAGTTTTGAGTTTAGTCCTTTACAGATTTGTTACTCCGTCACCGTGCATCTCGAGACGTAACCGACATGCAAGCTACTGGTTGGTAATTTAAGTTTTGTGCGTCACGTTTAAGTCCTAATAATATTAAATAATTTTTGCTCTGTCTATAATCTATGATTCTGAGATCAACCTAGAACTTCTCGCAATCGACAATCCCTGTTCTAAAGTATAGGCAACTGGAAACTCTCAAAAGAATAAGCTTTCAATGCTTTTGTTTTTATTGTCAATATTGTCATTTGTGGTCTGTTACGAATAATTAACAGAACAGCTCTGTAATTATAATTTAAATTCAGAACCTTCAAGCTCGCGTGCTTTAGCTAATATATATAGTATTAGATATCACATTGAGAATTCTAGGCTTCCCGTTATCTTAAATGTATTTAAGTAAAATATAAATGTATTTAATGGAATAGGCGTTCCCAAATTTTTTAATGTACAATCCATCTTTCTTTTCTTTTCTTTACCCAGCCGTCTGAGTCCACTGCAGGACGTAGGCCTCCCTTGAACGCTTCCAGTTTTCGCGGTTTTGTGCTTCCCTAATCCAGCGATTTTATATTCTTTTGATATCGTCTCCCCAACGTGTAGGGGGTCTTCCTCTACTTCTTTTATCGGTACGTGGTCTCCACTCTATCAATCGTTTAGTCCATCTATCATCCGTTAGCCTTGCACATGTCCAGCGTATTGCCATCTCAGGTGTGTAATTCTCTCGATTATGTCAGTTACTGTTGTTCTTCTACCAATCTCTGTGTTTTTAATTCGATCTGACAGTTTGACTCCCAACATTATTCGTTCCATTTTACGTTGGGCGATTTTTAGCTTCTTTACGCTGGTTTTTGTGAGTGTCAATGTCTCTGAGCCATACGTCATGACGGGCAGGACAGACTGGTCGAACACGTTGCGTTTGACTTGTGGGGATGTCACTTTTGAAGATGTATGATAGTTTTCCATACGCTGCCCATCCGAGCCTGATTCACCTTTGTAGTTCGTGTGTTTGATTATCCCTATGTATTCTTAACTCATGACCCAAGTATTTATACTCCCTGACTTCCTCTATGTTATCTTGGTGTAGCGTGATTTTCCCCGCCAGTACTAGGTTTGTCATGATTTTTGTTTTTTCTTTGTTTATGGGGAGACCTATTTTTTCTGTTGCCTTTGCAAGTTCTTCGAGCGTGGCTTGTGCCTCGTTTATATCTTCTGTAATGAGTACAACGTCGTCGCCAAACCGCAGGTTGTTCAGCCGTTTGCCATCGATATTTATGCCTTTATCTCTCCAGTCTAGTTGTTTGAATGCATATTCCAGTACTGTGATGAAAAGTTTTGGTGACATTGTGTCCCCTTGTCGCATACCTGGCTCGAGTGGGAACTTATTAGAGTCTTGGTGTAACTTAACATATGCTGTTGAGTTTCTATAGATATTGTATATTAGTCTGATGGGTTTTATTATATGGTGAGTTTCTACGGTGTTAAACGCTTTCTGAAAGTCTACGAATACCAATACCAGAGGTCTATTGTATTCGATTGTTTTTTCAATTAAAGGTTTTTTTCTATAGCACATGTTAAAGTGTGCTTTTATCAACTCAAAACAAAAGGTCAAGTTTTACTTTAACAGCAAGGGTAGATCAAGTAGCACTTTAACATCAAGGATAGATAAAGTAATTTAATTTTCTAACTTTTGTTTAAATTAAATATGACAGCTTCGTATTATCGTAGCAACCCAATCTAGCTTCTGACATTTTGAAATGCGATTGACTGTGCCTATTTTCTCTTGAAATTGTTAAAGTTCTTGCTATAGAAAAAAATATTGTATTATACACGACGATAAAGTTATTTCTATCCACTCTTGAATCATTAACGTCTCGACTTCGTCTCGACGGTAAACGATTCAAGAGTGGATAAAGTTTAACTTTATCGTCTTGTATAATAAATTACTATTAATGTTAGGAGGTGATCGTTTGTTCCGAATCCTGGTCTAAAGCCTGCCTGTTCTATCGGTTGATAAAATCCGAGTTTTTTCTCTAGTCGGTTGGTAATTATTCGAGTGAAAAGCTTATATAGGTGTGACAACAAGCTTATAGGTCTATAATTACCTATGTCGGTAGGGTCTCCTTTCTTATATATTATCACCATAAGAATGTTATCCCAGTCTTTGGGAGTATCCGAGTGTGAAAGGCAAAGGTTGAAGAGATTCCCAATTTTTTCGATGAGCCTTCTGCCGCCTGTTTTGACAGCTTCAATTACTATGGCATCTTCTCCTAGTGCTCTATTATGTTTCATTTGTCCTAGTGCGTTATATATTTCATTTAGCGTTATGTCGGAGATCTCCTCTGATCCTTGGTTTATAACTCCAGTCCTCTCTTGTGTTTCGATGGGTTCTTCTTGTCTTTGTATTGTACTCCTGTATAAGTCTCTGTAGAACTCTTCCACTATTTGTAGTTGTTCGACTCTATTCGACGTAATTTCTCCGTTCTTTTTCTTGAGCTTTATTATCTCACTAGCTGTTACCAGCGACTTCGTTCGCGCGAGGTTCGTTATTTGTGTATTAAATAATGACTAATTATTTTTTGTCATCCCATCTTATTCCATCCTATTCCCGTTCCCGTCCCCGTCCCTTTCTCCCTCCTCCGTACCGTCCCATCCCGTCCCGCCCCGTCCCATCCCCTCCCCTTCCATCCCATTCCTTCCCTTCCATTCCATCCCTTCCCTTCCATTCCATCCCTTCCCTTCCCTTTCCGTCCCGTCCCGTTCCGTCCCGCCCCGTCCCGTCTCTTCCCGTCCCGTCCCTTCCCTTCCCGTCTTGGACTTAAAAATAAATGCCATTTTCACAATCAACGTCCCAAAAAACCTCAATAACGACTCCCATATCATATTGTAGGCTTATTTACCCTATTTTACCCCCTAAGGGGTTGATTTTCGGAAATTACTAAATACGTGTTTGCTTATTTATCTTCAGGAGTACTCCTACGAAGTTTCAAGTCGAAATGTCTATTTAATATTATTTCTCCATACAAAATTGGAACCCCTATTTTACCCCTTTAGGGGTTGAATTTCGAAATATCCTTCCTTATTCCGTGTATACATCATAAAGGGAACCTCTGTGCAAAATTTAAGCTTTCTAGTTCCAAGGGTTTGGGCTGGCCGTTGATGAGTGAGTGAGTGAGTGTTACGCTCATTTTGACATTTTCCTACTTGTTAATTGAAATAATTAGTCAGATTTGGCAATTTACTTTTATTCTCTAAATATACAGTACTTCATCTATAGTTAGGCAACCCAAATACCTTCAGCCTCAATTTTGAATTAAAAGGAACACTTTGTTATCAGTTCTGCACATACAATCTGCACCTATAGTTTTTCTTCCTTTTTTCGAATTTGACTTTGACATTGATAACCTGGGATCGTGAATTGCTCTGGCCAATTCGCATTCCATTCTTTTCCATTGCTTCGATCGTTGAAGTTTGTGCTCTGGGGACCTTTTGCTTCGCTGGCTTTGGTTATAGCCGTCCTCGTCGTTTTGAGGGATTTTTGGAGGCAAGGCGCCCTTTGGAACGTTCTGGAAGCCGTTGGGAGTTGCTGCCAGCGTTCGTTCGCTTTTGTTGCGGTTTTGGAATGGGCTCTTCTCGATCGAATGGAGCGTAAGGCTGTTCGTCACCATTCGCAGGTTTGTTACGATTTCTTTTCGTCAGCGTGGTTGCTTATCTGGAAATTTGTAATTTATAGCCAACTATTCTATGCCATGAAAATGGGCTTTATTTGTACGCCATGGAAATTGGATTTTACCTCTGCGTCCTGCGAACTGGGTGTTATCGCTTGGAGTTTTGGTGTGGTTTATTCTACCTGGGACTGCTGGAGCCACGCCGAACAGGCGTGCCGCTCATCCCCTGCGGTCGCCTCATTGCAACTATCGAAGCTCGTCTGCTGCCCGTTGCGAGGCCACCTCCTGGTTGCTTCGTCCACCAGCTCTGCACCACGTGCCGTGGGTACCTGAGAGGTTTTTAGAGCAATTTAGTTACTTATGTATTGTTTGTCGATTTGGTTTGTAGATATGCCTTTTTAGAATTTCGATTATGGTATTTTGTGTATTATGCTCTGTGTGCTTTATTTGCATAATTAGCTATTTGTTTAGATTGATTTACTTACCCGGTAGTACGTTCTTGACGTGTTAGCCGGCCGGGGCTGCGGTAAACTCACCCTTAAATTACGTAGTTTAGTATCCGCCATTTGCTTATACGTAAACTTAATCTTAATAGTATTAAATTGATGGCTGTGTCTAGGGAACCGAACGCGGTACCCTTTTGTTCAATTTCAAGCCTCCGTGATTTGTTTGCGCGATTTTAAATATGTTTAACAATGTAAAGGGGCATATTCAAGTAGATTTTGGAGCGTTCATTGACTTACTTGATGTCTTTGCAATAGAAAACAACCTAGAATTTATATGGCCATATATACTCGTCAGTGTTTTCGCTTCGTAGAAATTTTGAGTACTAATATAGTCATTTTGCGCTGGCACTCGGGGTTAGACGTCAGCTGATTGCTTGGATAGCTCTCTTCTGCCACGCCCTACCTCACGGGATGCGTGCAGACTATTTATTTATTTAGCTAGATTATTGTTAACGCTTTCTTCCTATTCGCGAAACACCGTTACAGGGTGATGAAATTTTAATTGCTTATGCCGCGCCCAACTAATTATTTTAAAGTGTTTGTTTTGTCGTAGCTTCCCTTGATATATATTTATTGTTGTACTTGCTTTTGTGTGTGGGTATTTTTGGCACTATAGTACCAATATTAATAAAGCTGTGATATTTTGATTGGTCGTTGCTTTGATTTTGTTTAACTTGCTGGTTTTTATCTTCAACCTTGTGAACGGTCCGGCACAAGGATTGAATCTACGTCGAGGACCTGGCGCCCATTCTCTTCGTATTTCGTATAGTGTTCTTTTCAGCATAGTTGGAACCCTGCGACCCTCGCGACGAGCTAGCCCAATTAGGCCGATAGCTACCAGCCGGCAAAATATCAAATATAACTTTCGCCAAAAGGTAAGGCCGACCGTCTATCTTCCCTTACATGAGTGGGTGAGTGAGTCAGGACTTTCAGTTTTATATATATATTGATTTCGGCCGGTGTGAATTCTTTTTCTAAGGACCTTCATACCTTTGTTCTCTTCTATAGTCCGTTGAATGTGGTCGTTATTGTACTTTCTGGTGTCTTTTATGAGGTTTTTCGATATCTCTTTATTGATGTTTCTTATCTCCTAAAGAGCAGTGTTCTGGTTTCGCATATTTTTTCGTTGTTCCATGAGATTGAGTGTATGTGTACTTATTTTTGTTTCTTTTGTTTGTTTCGGGCAGTGTTTTGCATGGCTTGAGTGATAGTTTTTGTTATTATTTGATTTAACTCATCAATGTCTCTTGTTGTGCTATCTTGTAATGCCTGGGTGATTGTCTCTTCAAATTTCTCTATGTTGTCAGGAGATTCCCATTTGAATTTTGGTTTTTTCCTTATTATTCTGTTCCTTTCTTTTTTCAGGTCAATAGTTATTATGGCCCTGACCATGAGATGGTGACTTTCTACTCCAATTTTGTTTAGTACTGTGACGTCTTGGAAAATCTATTTTTTGTCAGTTATTATGAAATCGATTTCGTTTTTTGTTTGTCCATTCGGACTGACCCACGTCCATCTTCTGGTCGGTTTTTTGTAAAAGAAACTATTCATGAGATATAAGTTATTCTGGAGTAAGAAATTTATCAGGGTTTCACCTCGTGGGTTTCTAGATCCAGTGCCGAACTTTCCTAGAGCGACTTCACTCTCGTCCGATTTGGTGCCAATTTTTGCATTGAAGTCCCCACATATGATGTTGAAGTGGGGCTTTGTCTGTTCCAATGCTGTTTTGATGTTGTCATAAAAAGTTTCTATTTCGACGTCGGAGTGATCAGTTGTTGGTGCGTAGGTAGTTATGATTTTAAGGTTGTACCTGGCGTTGATCCTTAATATTATAGATCCAACGCGTTCTGATATTGATCTTACTGAGATAATATTGTCTTTATGTTGTTTGTTTATAAGGAATCCAATTCCTCCCAGACATTGATCTTTGTTCCCTTTATAATACAGCCTATGTCCTGAATTTAGAGTTCTCAGACCTTCTCCTTTTTGCCGTACTTCACACAGTGCTATGACGTCCCATTTGGTCTTTTTTTAGTTCTTCTTCTAGTTCGATGATTCTTGAGTCTGTAGACAATGCACCAATAGCACCATATTAATCCGTAGGTTCATGAATTTACATTTGTCGTAGAGATGATTTAATCATTTTGGTCCTATACACTGAGCAAGCAGGCGGTCACATCTTAAACTAGTGAATATATTTTTTTAAGTTACATCAAACAAAGAGTTTATAAGAAGCACTTCGAAAATGATTTAGATATTTTGATAGAAAGTTAATAGTGGCAATAAAGAACAAATATTACATAACGTGTACAAAGAATATCTATGGTGATTACATTGAATAAAAACATTATTTAATAAATATTTAGCACCCATTCTATATGTACTGCGTATTTTTAAAAGTACAGTTTTAACGTATAGTGAGGCGGTTTACATCATAACAATTGTGGACTTTTTGAGATAATTAACCTCATACATTGTAGACCAATCATATTTTAACGAGAGGGGCACATGCACCAATCAACAAAATTCTTACTTCTTCTTCTTGTGCCCTATCTGCAATGCACGTTGGCGATCATTCTGACCCATTTAATTTTTAGTAACTGCTGTTCGGAATAAGTCTACTGATGTCTTGCCTGTACAGTGTACATTGTTTTAGGTTGCGTAGCCAAGAAATTCTGCGTCCCCAGGCCCTCTCTTGCTATTTACACTGTATTATGAACTGTAGCAGGCTGTATTTACTATTCTTTATAATATGCCCAAAGTAAGCGAGTTTTCTTTCATTAACTGTTTGCACTATTTCTTTTTTTTTCTTATGCGTCGGAGTACGGTTTCATTCGATACATAGTACACCCAGGAGATGCTAATCATGCGTCGATAACAGTACATTTCGAAGGCTTCTAGACGTTTACAGCTCGCATCAATCAATATCCAAGCTTCGACACCATACATCAGTATTGAAAAAACGTAACATTTCAGTGTTCGAATTCGAAGTTGGAAGATTTATTTTCATATTGCATAGTGCATTCTTTTTGCGGTCGAAGGCGGTTCTGGCTTTTCCAATTATGATTTTTATTGTCCCAATTATTGTTCAAAGATATTCCCAGATATGTTATTGTTGTAACTGTTTGTAGTGGAGTACCATTGACATGGAATTGACCTGTAATGTTCCAATATTTGCTGATTATCAAGACCTTTGTTTTATTTGTATTTAGCAGCATATTATATGTTTCACTTATTCTTACTACCTTCTCTAATAGTGTCTGAAGTCCCTCAGCAGTATCGGCGAGCAGGGCAGCGTCATTTGCGTATCTACAGTTATTGATACGTACGCCATTTAATAGATCACTTTCTTCTTCCCCTTCATCAAGTGCTTCTTGGAATCGTTTTTCAGAATATATATTGTATATCAGCGGAGGGAGCATGCAGTCCTGCCGAACACCCTGACTGACCTCAAAAGTTTCAAATATTTTGTTTACCACCCAAACACAAGTGTTCTGCTGTCAGTATAGGTTGGAGATTATTTGGATGTCTTTATCATCTAGCCCAAATTGAAAAAGTAGGTCTATTAACTTTTTATGGTTCACTCTGTCGAAAGCCTTTTCGAAATCGGTTAAGTAGGCATGTTAAAGTTAACGTGGCGTACCCTTTGTATTAGCGCATTTAAACTGAATATAGCTTCCCTGGTACCTAGGCTGTTTCTAAATCCAAATTGTGTTTCACTGAAGTGTTCTTCAATTTTTGGATACATCCGTTCGTGAATTATTTTCAAGGGTACTTTTAGAATATGGTTTATCAGGTTTACTGTTCTGAACTCTTCGCATTTTTTAGATGTGGTTTCTACAGCAATAGGAATGAACGTCAAGAGCAGCCATTCTTTTGGTATTATACCGGTGAAATAAGTGTGTTATGAATTTCTGATGGTCAAGTGATCTTCTTCGATAAGCTTGAGTATATCACCTTGGATTTCATCTGGTCCCGCTGCTTTGTAGTTTTTAAGTTTCCTGAGAGCATTAACGACTTCTGCATTGGTGATATCGGGTCCGGTTGAACAATTGGTTACATTAAAATCCCTTCTCTGGTCGTATTGGAATAACGTTTGCATATACCTACTTTTTCCATTTTTCAACTTTGTCTTCATTCCTTAACAGTGGAGTCCCATCTTTATTTAAAACAACTCTCGTGAGTTTTGTTTTGATCTAATTGACTTTTTTAGCCTTAGTTTGATAATTGATAGCAGCACGTTATGATCTGTGTGAATGTTTGCTACCGGCTACGTGTTCGTTGACGTAAGTGCATTACGAAATCGCTTATTCACCATTATAAAGTCAATGCGATTTCTGCCTATCTTCTGATTTTTGTTAGCGGGTGATTTCCATCTATACAGTCTTCGCGTCGAGAGTTAGAAGAAAGTATTCATGATTGCAAGATTGTTTTCTTTACAAAATTAAACCAACGTTTCCTCTCTTTCATTACGTATAGGCAACCCATAACTCCCAACTATATCTTCACTTCTTCCTTTACCAACGGTCGCATTAAAGTCGCCAGTAAGTATTGTTACTTCTTTTCCTTTTGTATGTCTTTGGGCTACCTGTTCAAACTAGTGTTTGCTCATGAGATAAAACAATTAAGAGAAATTATGCGGACACAAAAGTGCATTCAATTCGAATATAAAAAGTAGTCTACGATGTGTACCAGTTACGATGGTTGTACAAATAATCAGGTTTGGTGTCGGCTTACTGGGTCACGTTGCATTACTATAAGGAGACTTTATGCAAAAAGCGGCATTACAATACTATCACTAGGTCAGATTTCATAAATTGTTTACCGGCGAGGTATTTTTATGCCAACATCGTGTTTTGTGCCTGTACTAATAATAGGTTATCAGTTCCAAAACAGCAAACGCGACACACATTGAATTGTATATAAAGACTTGCAATTATTTAATATTTCAATATACTTCTTAACTCTGAGGTGTATTCATTCGTGACCAGACGCAGGCTACAATTGTCTAAGGGGTAGTTAGGCCTGGCTACTCCAGTCACATCTTATCTTAAAATCCTTTATCTCCTTTCATCAAGTGTAAAATCCTTCAGTAAAATAACCTGGTTATATAATTATACAGTTTGCGTCCTGAACGAGTGCAAAAAATAATCCAGGAAACTACGCAAATCGAAGGCTTTTATAAATTCCAGGAGCATCTTGGACACTGCCCTTATGTCTAAATAAAAAATTTCAAGGCCTTCCTCACAGTTATCAGAGGTTGGTGAGTAGGTTTGAGTTATGTTTAGGATGCTTGAATTTGCGTTGATTTTTAGTAATACGACTCTGTCTGAGATGGGAATAAATCCTAGTATTGTTTTTTCAACATTTTGGTTACTATTATTGCAACTTCATTACGATGTTGAGGATTGTCTTCACCAGTGTATTAGATCGAATGGTTATTTGATATACATTTCCCCGATTCGAGCCAACGCATTTCGCTAACGCATAGTACGTCGATGTTTAGGCGGCTTATTTTTTAATGGTATTTGCTATCTTTCCAGCTTGGAACATACTTTGTACATTCTATGTGTAAGCGTTATACGTAATATTTCGCTTATCTCGGTTATCGACCCGTTTCGAAGTATTATAATTTCAAAGATCCTGGCGTGGAAGAAATATTTGCAGCGTTTAAAGTTGGTTAGAAAATAATTCTTCTCAGGGCAACCGTTACAATACTATCATGTAGACAAACTTTGTGAAGCATGATTCAAGCATTTCGATGCAGTTAAGTCTATTATCCGTCGATCAAACTTATGTTTGGAAAATAATGGCTTTTGCAATTTTTTATTATAATTTGGTTGAATGTTTATGTATAATCTATATATTTTTTTAAACATTCTAGATTTTAAATACATAATTGCTATAAAATATTTTCATCTACTAGCAACATGATATTGTACATTTTCGTCATAGAAACAAAATATGAAAAGCTACTCATAACTCCCAAAGGACTTGTCAAATTATTTCTCCGTCAAACTCATGGTAACAATGCAACTACAATTAACGTCTTAGCAACCATACAATGAGGCAATAATTGATGTTACTTACATATTCTAATTTTAAATGTCATTATGACATTTTGAAATTTCATACTATTCTTACGAATATGCTAGTAGATAAAATATTGTATACACCACGGGAGATATTCATGTTCTTTACCTTCGGTTGACATGTGTTACACATGTGTTACACATGTCAACCTCAGGGAATAAACATATTCATATCTACCTTAATGCATAAATATCTATTTCTTCGTTCTTCGTTAAACCTGCAAATGGCAAACTTCACGACCAATGCTCTCACTTGTCAAAGTTAAAAATTCGTTTTTTTTGCTACAGCGCTTGAACAAAATATGTTTATGAGGTGAACACCTTAAAGAAATTAAATTCTGTCTATTTTTGCTTTAACTCAAAAACTATTAGTTAAACAAAAGTAATACTATGCACATAGCTCAGGTGTTTACCCTTGACAAAAATGGCATATTGTGGTCTCCACAGATACAGTATGAACGCCTTACAACGGTCCTATCCCCACCGCGTCGTTTATAACCCTGTCGTAAGCGAATGAAGTGCCTAGGCTCTTGCGGGCGATTGGTTAAAGCGCCTGGGTAGCAATCCGATTTTACATTTCACGAGTTCGAATCTATTTTTTTTTATTTACAAATTGATGTAATGCGCATAGGCAAGTGTTCCCTTTTACTCTTTCAGTGTTATTAGCTATGTTAAGATATTTGTACCTATTTGGTGACTACAGTACGACTTTGTGAGGGAAGTGGATGTTGTGAAACTAAACAATTTTCAATATCAAAGATAATTAAGGGCAACGTTTCTAATAATACAATAAACGCAAACACTTGGTAATGCAAATTACATCTATTTTCAAATAAAAAAAGTTACCGGCAATGGGATTCGACCTGCGAACGAGCCTGCGAATGCAATTTTAACATTTGGGAGTAGCCCGCGAGCAATCCGCACACTCATCCCATGAAGCCACGCTGTACCCCTCGACTTCGTGCGACGCAGCTGCATTAATCATAACGCACTTATTTGTTGACCCTTTATGCTTTTTCTAGAACATTTACCCTGTATCTGTTGGGTCCCATTTTTGTCAAGGCCTGAGTAATGTGCAAATTATTTGTTTTGTATATTTCTTAGCAAAAGCAACAATAAACAAAATTTTATTTTTTAATGAGCTCACGCTGTATATGTGGATAAAAAATATGCCTTTTTTCGGCAAGGTAAAAGCCCGAGCTATGTGCAAAATATTACTTTCATTTAAGTAATAGTTCTTGAGATACATCAAAAATAGTGCTCATCCTGTATATATTTTACCGAAATTTTCTAGGTTTTATGCCAGAAACGCATATAATCTGCATGCAAAATATCGTCCTCCTCCAACAATAGCTTTGAGTTATATCTACAACAGACAGGTAGACGGAATTGAGAAAACATGTTTATTCGCAACCATATATGTAATGTTGACATTACTAACCTCATTTGAGTGTGGGAAGTCGTATATTTCCGCCCGCTACTTTCCGCACTCACCTCCCGCACTCGAATGCTGGAAGTGAGTGCCGGAAGTACACTCCCGACCGCTGTGTAGGTAGGGACACTGGGAATCTCGTTCATCCATTCATGCGCGTCACAACCTGTCGTATAATATAATATTTTTTCCAATTATTGTTTAGAATAAAGCGGTTGCGAATAAAATAGTATACATACTACGGTAAAAAGTTTCATTCCTGTCTTGAGATAAAGTTAACCTCGACGCTACGCGTCTCGGTTAACTACTTAATCTCTCGACAGGAATAAAACACTTTCCACCTTGGTATGTAATATATTATTATCTACTCCAGTGGGATAAGTAACTCATTACGTCATTTCAGTTAGGTAATTACCTAACTGAAATAGTGTCAAATGAATGACATAATGACATTTGCCTACTAAAATATTTTTGAAAATGACAGATCTGACATTTCTCTTAATGCACTTTTCTCAATTTTAGGCAGTCCTAGATAAAATTTTCTACAATACATGCGTGATAATCTGATAATGCATCATTAATATACTTGTGTGCTTACATAACTCGTGCTACGCACTCGTTTGTAACTTACACACACGTATATTAATGATGCTGTATCCCACTTGTATAGTAAATAACTATTATCACATTTCATTTGGAAATGTACTACATTTTGTTAAGCCATTTTGCAGCCTTCAGCCACCTAGCTGATTATCTAAGCTGCCTGTACAGCCTATCTGTACTTCAAATCTAATTCCAACATTTTTTAAATTTTATCACAAAAACTCACAAGCGCAAGCTCATTCCTTGCTCATTTGATTCTGATCACCCTGTATACCGACGCGGCGAAGCTTACGCCTCTTAATTGGCCGAAGCTCCGCGTGCCCACGCGGCCGGTAGACGTTCGGATGTTTCTGCAAGCAGAGAGGTGGTCGGCAGTGAGCTCGTGTGTGTGTCGCACGTGTTTGAAGTGTCCCTTTCTTGGTGCTTCTGAAGGGTTACGTCCCGAAATGTCGTGCAAAGGCGATCTTTGATTCCCGTTACCTTTGGGGATTTGCCAGCAGGACGTGCAGCCCCCCTTAATCTCATCGTTATACCCGGTTACATGTGGGTGACCAAGTTGTAGAAAAAAACGCCATCATTCGGCTGATTCGTTGTGCCAAGGAAATGCTCTCGTATCACACCCCCGCAGCCAACTCAGGGTGTTGCTAATGTGCCGCACCTTACCGCTCAGACGACGTCCAAACACAGGTACCATTTGTAAATCTTATGTAAAATAGTAACCATTTTGCGTTCAGACAGAACTTATTAGCATGTGTGTGTAATCGCCGATGTGTCATAACTTGTCGCCGCAGAGTACCGAATTAGCTTGCATGCAGCCCACGAGCAGGCTAACTAACTGAATTGACGCATTTCGGATCGCCAGTGGCGCGTTTAATCAATCGCTGGGCATGTTGCTGATAATTGGGCCGCCATTGTTGTAAACCACGGCGTTGTGCCCGTCTGTAAATCATCGCTAACGCTTGCTCGGTGGTTGACCCAAATTTGCATTAGAACTGGCTGTAAATCCATGTATTTCTACCATCCTTATAGAAGTAAATTAAATAGTGCTCTGGGCGCGGCAATTTATCAAGGGAGATTGCTTTTGTGAATAACGGCGTATCGATCATCCGTATGTGAAATCAGTCAGCTGTTCAGTGTGTGACGTAATTACGCGAAGTTGCGTTTGTGAACGAAGGACTTTGATCGTTGTTTACTTGCAATCAAATTTTGCTTGTACCTGACCGGCAATGAACTATCTCTGTGTGAAAAATCTATGCGCCCCGACCGTTTGTGTTTGTAATATTTGAACCTTTGCTTTGGGTACGACCAGTTAAGCGATATATTTTTCTGCCAATCTTTGTGCTTTGGGCACCTTACCGATAATTAACCATTTATTCTGTGCTTGGCTTCACCCCGCGACACTGTCGCAGTAAAGTAATGGGTTTCGACCCTCTGTAGTATACACGTTGAGTCAGTAACTTTCGGCAGATCGTTTAACGGGTCACCTGAGCCTACTGTATTGACATGGGCCATTTTGTTAATTGTGTGTGCGTTAGTATTAGCGCGCTATCTCCAGTTGGCGGCAGTAGGCTAAGCCCTGCGTGTAATAAAGGGGACGTAATCGTTGCCCTTAGGGGTTTGTGCTGTATCCTTCAGTCAATAGAGGCCTATGTGATTACGAGGTTTATCATTGAATATGACTTCTGCATGCTCTTTCCAGATTTAACAGCTAGTGTCAAGATCGATCTACGACGAAATTTGAGCGTTGGAGTGTGCAGGTAGGTTTGACAGCGCCCCCCCCCCCCCGTAGTGGCTTTACAGACCCGAATGAGTAACCCAAGTATCTATGTCTCAAATTTGTAACCTGAGCTCGATACCCCTCGAGTACCTCCATGAAGTAGTACCCAGTGTACTCCTCGTCTCGTCTAACCGTCCAGGTTCAGTTACACGAGTACAATTAAAGACAGACTTGGTGGAGCCCTCTCATTTTTGATTTACCCCGTTTATGCCCCGCCACGCTTGCCCAGTGACGTACCGTTTGAACCACGCCCAACTCCCTGAGCGCTTCAGCCTGTTTTAACGAATCTAAGGGCGAGCGTGCCATCCTTTCCCGGACTCAACCAGTTGGGCGATACTCACCTCGTGTGGGTGTCGCTAATCCATTTTAATACCGTAACAATTTCTTCATTCAAAATCGATAAGAAATGTGGTACTTGTATCATTAGAAACACTTTTATGCTTAGCAACGGCGATTCGTTTTACGGTTGGCAATACTGAAGTGTGTTGTTGGTGACACTATAGCAGTGTTGGGTAAGTTACTCTAAAAAAGTAACTAAGTAAGTTAATCAGTTACTCGGCAAAAAAGTAACTGAGTAAGTTACTAAGTTACACTATTATAAAAGTAACTTGAATAAGTTACTAAGTTACCGTAAAGTAACTCGTTATTTTTTAAGTTACCTTTTTTTATGAGAGGCTACTAATCTACATGCAATTACTATCAATTTAATATCAACAGAAACACATATTTATAAACAATTGTTTATTAACAAATATTCTGTAGAGTATAATCATTGTTACTAGTAAATTAGATTCCTAGTTCTACATTTCTGTCTGATTGCTTATGTATAAAATTTATTGGTTTTTAATAATAACTGCATTTCAAAAAATTTATCAGTTAATTTCGTACGTTTGAAGTGGAGAACTTCTTTTGCAGTGCTGAACAATCGTTCTACTGGAGCACTGGAAGGGAGGGCAGTATTATATTTAATAAATATTTCTCTAATCGTTGAAAATTTATCTAAAGTTGTTAAATTAGATGAATCGCACTTCATATATGTTTCAGTTTCGTCCATATTTTACTGTTTTGAAGGGAAAAAAATGGTGTTCTCCTTTGTCTCCATCATTATTTTGTGGACTGGGAACTGATGAAGTAGAAGCACGATTTTTTACTTCATTTTCTAATAATGTAACAGCGTTTTGTGTCTTTTAAGCCGTTGAGCGTCATAAAAATATAAATGCGGCAATTCAAGTCTCCAGTTACGCCGTTACGGTTATTGTTAAATAACTCGATTAGTAGTTTGTCTTCAATTTTGTCATTTTAAACTGGCATTATTATTATAATCTCTATAGTAGGAACCATAAGTAACTGTCTATATGTTTGTATTCTAGCAAGTTGTTCTTAAATCGCTAGTGAATTAATAGTAGATTGTTCTACAAGTTAAGAAAAGTGAGAGTTTTCCAGCGAATGTAAAAGTTTTACGTGAGCATGGAAGAATCACTTTTCCAATGTGTTGAACATGCAATTTTTTCGTGTAGTTGACAAAAATTTCTTTTTAAGTCATTTTGGTCAAAGTATGGAAGTGCAGTGTTTACTGTACTGTAAAATATAAATAACCATTATACATTATAGACCTAACTTGAAAATGAATGAATCTGTTATTAATTCATGTAGTTTAAATTTAAACTGCAGTATCACATAGCAGCTACATCGCGTATTCGGTTACTTATTTCAATTTTTTGTTAAAATATTGTTTCGTTATTATTGAAATTTAGAGACGGTAAATGCATTTTCGTCTGAATTAGACACCCCCAACCTGCGCACAGGTTTTAGGAATGTACTTCTCAGTAATCCACATACCTGCTCAGACAGCTTCTAGTTGTTAAAGGATTAAAGATTACTGGAAAAAGCTGTCACCACCCAAATAGGATCCATCAAATATTATTTATTATCGACTAAGTACAAGATGGTATTCCTGTGGTCGGTATTAGCATTTGCATACTAAAGCATTTGAAATTTCCACAAATTCTTCAGCTTCAGGTATAATTTATTAAATATTACGCATTAAAAACCGAACATTTTAAAATATTTTACATTTGTAGCATAAAAATGTAACTTGTCATATTCAGTTACTTAAGTTACTAAATAATTGTAACGTGTTATAGTTACAATTACTGAAAACACAAAAGTAATTAAGTTACTATTAAGTTACTGAAAAGTAACTAGTTACCAGTAACGAGTTACTTTTACTTAGTTACTACCCAACACTGCACTATAGGTCTATGTCAAATTCGAGGTTAGTAGGTTAGGTTTTGCGTCAGTTTTGACACAGATTGACGCAAAACCTAACCTGCTAACCTCGAATTTGACATAAACTTACAGTGTCACCAACAACACACTTCAGTACTGCCAAACGCATAACATCAACTCGAGCTGCTTATTATGCTTTAGTACATAGGAATGAGTTATGTTCATCTTGGTTATGTTTTGACAGTTAGTGTCACTTGTATGTAAAAATTAAATATTTTACATTTCTTATGAAATGCGATAAAATAGTATATTCAACACGTTAGAAAAGTGGTTTTCTGAACATCATTTTTCTCAACTTGTAGAGTAATATACTATTTTCGTCATTTAGGGACTGTGAAATGTGAAGATCTGAAGAAATCTTGGAAAGTGATTTTTTGCGATTACAGTACTTCCTTCGTCTATTAGACGATGGAAGTAAAAAAAAATGTTATTTTAAGATAATTGTAGTTTAGGAATTTCTTTACACAGTGTATGTGTAAGTTGCTTGCTATGTTCTTTGTAAATTGATGCATTGAAGTGTTTAACATCTGTAAATCTGAAATACATAACAAAAGATATTGTTATAAAAACTACACAGATTTGAATGGCAATTCATCATTCAGTCAAATAGTTAGAAAACGCAGCTCACTTCGCTTATATTTTAAAACGTTTGTGATTAAAGTGTAAAACTTCATGAATAAAATGCTTCAGACTTCGAGGTCTTCAGAACACATTTAATGGGTTTGTTTTGTTCTAAACTGCAAAATTCCATAATTCCAATTCTAGTGTTAATATTGCTAGCTCAATTTCTCAAAATCTGGTAAATCTAAACTCGTTTCGCTTGATAGGCGAAAATAAAATATTAAAATGGCGATTCAAATTATAAGTTGCCAGCTTTTAGTTGTGTACTAAAATCGATTTATTAATTTTGTCATGGTTTGCAGTTAGGAAAATATGTTGTTAACCTGATTAGAGAAAGTTGAACATATAAGTTAGTGACTCAGTAACTGTAAATTTTTATACCAGTCGAACATAGCAATTTTATGTAGATGCCACTATCGATTGAAACAGCATGAGAATTAAATCTATAGTAATTTTTTGTTTTTGTAATAAAATTTACCTTAAATTTTTACTTGAATTACTTAGAAATAGGTATATAAAAATGTAATTCACTAAAATCCATTTAATTTCCAACTTTGATGATACGACGCTTTCGATAGCAATGTTTTCCCACAAGGGTTCCATCTTTAGAGAGAAAGGCACGAAAACGGCATTGTTCCCAATTTGGGTTGTGTGCTGAAAGACACGTTACAATGCCTCTTCAGTAGTGCGTTTTGCTTGTAATTCTCCTCAGTTATTTCTTCAAATTCGCAGCAAAGCATAGAACGCGCTCTGTATATGAAGGCTTGAATTATAATTTCCTCCCCTCGTGAAAGGGCTGGAGCTTGTTTTAGCAAAACGTGTCAATTTTTACAGTGGCGCGATGTAAATTCAAGTCTTCCCAAACCCGACATGAAATCACCTCGAATCTACTCGACTTGTGATTATTGTGACAAGTTCGTCAAATGACGTCATTAAAATGCAAAAGTGAAATTACAATTAACGGTAGTAGTGTTGCCATTGTCTGTCTCCTTTGCTTAATATTTACAAAATTCTAGAATTGGAGGAATATAATTATTGTAGTGTCGGCAAATTCCAACCGAATCTGGCTAGCAATATAAGATTAAAGCATATTACTATCTTGTAACCTATGATTATTTAGCATAGATTTCGCATTTTTTATGAAAATTTTAGTTAACTATGTATAGGGTTTTCCATTAAGAGTTGTCAGTTTAAATTAATAAAAAACATTTTTTTAATGTGCCAGTATTTTTATTTCAATTCAAAGTACAAACACTACGATTAAGTGTGGAACACGATATTTGGTAAGTGCCTGCTTCGGCTTCTGCGATAAAAATCATCCGTTTGAGAAAGTTCACGTTTTCGTATAATTGCCCTTCTATTTCGTGAACAGCTCGAATATTCTCTTTGAGGGCTTGAATTGTTTATGGATTATTGGTGTAATAGAAAAAGTTAAGTGGTGTCAGATCGCCCGATCTAGGCGGCCAATTATCAGTTATTGATGTCTCTGTTTCGAGAAATAAAACGTTTTCACAACATGTTTACCATATTTGTAGTTAATTTTCACTACTTCTATTCGTTGTTGTAGCGTATATCATTCCATGTTCTTAAATCGCATAGTTTTTACTTGTCAGTTCTATGATAGATAGATTTAAATAGATACCTTTATTTATTTAACCATAGGTACGTACCACGTAGTAAAATCAGAAAAACACATTAAAATAAAAAAGATAGCTAAATACATTTAAATTATCACGATAATGTTATTACAATAATTGTATTACACTACAGTTAACACATCAAGACTACTTATAAAACATTAACATTGTATACAAAATTAATTAAATAGCCTAGGAGACATATTCATAAATTCGTCAACTGAGTAGAAACTTTGAGGAGAAACATTTTAAATATTTTTCTAAAGTTTTGAATATTTAAATGTCGAACATTTTTAAAAAAATACTATAAAGGCATCAGCTACATAGGTTACTAGCCTCGGTGCTGTAGTACTCGCATTACATTTAATTTAATAGTCCACTAAGTTCCATAAAGCGCATCAGCTTCTCTGTCTTCGGATTGTCGTTGTTTAGGAGGTTGTTTGTTGTAATTCCAGATGTTCTTCTGTCTTGTTCACAATGGATTATTATATCTTCGATGATGATTTTGGTATTACAGGTGTTACATGTTGACGGGTCTTCTCTTTGGAATAAGTGTGAGTGTGTATGTGTTATGCAGGTGTGTAATATACTTAGCATAATCAGCGTCACTTGTTGCGGGGTACTGCAACGGTCCATGGTTTTATCGTTGGTTTTACAGTTCTAAGTTTGTTATAGTTGCTATTATTCCATTCGGTCTGATATTGTTCTAGCATAATTTTCTTTGTGTGCTGTTTTATGTCTTGATAATATTGATTTTCCATTATTACATTATTCACTTCACCACAGACCTAAGAGACGGAGTAACAAGGTCAACGCATCACAACAACACACACATTACACAATGGTTGCTGCGCAAGCACAAAAGGCGCGCTCTAACTCTGTATCCCGAATCCGCGGCAAGTTGAGCATTGTACCGCCAGATGCCATGGCATAAAGCACCAGGCTCTACACCGCAAGGTAAATGAAGTTACAGATTATACATACATACATACATACATACATACATACATTCTTCACTTCTGCAGAGAATTGTGATGCTTGGTCAGCTTTTTCGTTGCCTTTTATGCTAATGTGAGACGGTATCCACATACATATACGTCTTTGTTGTGGTTGAGTGAGCTTTGTAGAAGCTCTGGCATATTTGGTATTATTAGGTGATTTGATGCAGGCTGGTGAGCGCACTTAATGAATCCGATTGAACTAAGAATTTGTTGTTTGTGCTGTTCAATATTGGCATGAGACTTTTTTGGTTTGATCTGCTAAGCGGTAGTTTTTGCATTCGTCTTAGTAAATGTAGGCTACTCCGGTATCATTTCCCATTTTAGAGGCGTCCCTGAATATGTGTTTATTATTCGACAGAGAGTTTACTATCTCCTTGTATTTCGATTAGAAGCTGCCTGGGTATGTTTCGAATATTTTGATAGTAATATTATTTTGGGCGGAGACATAGTCCATATAGGTATTTTGTTAGGGTTGAGAATTTCGATTGGTGGGAGATGGATGTTGTATCTGGATTTTTGATGTAAACGGGTACTGAATTGTTTTGAAGGGTTGTTTACAGTTGTGATGGGCTATTTTGACTGCGTAGGCTAAAATGGCATTGTTTCTTCTAATTTGTGAAGATGACTCTCTTGCTTCAACCAAGATACTTTGGACTGGGCTGGTGCGAAAAGCTCTAGTCGCGATTCTTATTTCTGTATAGTGTATGGGATCAATGATTTTGAGTGTAATGGAGGTTTCAGAAGAGTATATTATGGCTCCATAGCCTAATGGTAGCTCTATATAAATTTAGTAGGACTTCTTTTTCTGCTCCCAGTTAGGATGTACTAAGTATTTTATTATATTCCTTGTTCTCATACATTCACTTTTCAGAAGTTTTAGATGCTGTTTCTATGTGAGTTTACGATCTAGTAGGTATTTTATAGTTGTTGCATTTTGAATTTCTTTTTTTAAGTATCATTTTCGGATTTGGATTGCAGTGTTAAAGTTTGAAAAAGTAGTTTCGGTGGTTGATAAAGTAAATGCACACCACTCTTCAAATTTTTTAACGGTGGTCTGTAAATTCTTTTGAATGGAGATAATCTTTTGGTTGACAATTGAAAAGCTTCGACTATCTTGTTAATGGCTATGTTGAACAACGTTGAGCTAAGAATGGACCTTTGAGGCACTCCAGTTTCTTGGGTGAACATTTCAGACACCGTGTTTCCTATTCTTACTTGGAATTGTCTTTGGTTTATGAAGTTTTGTGTGAAGTGTAGTATATGTTCTTTTAGTCCATAGCTTAATATTGTTTCTCTGATATGATGATTTCATGTGCTGTCGAAGGCCCTTTCAATGTCGAAGAAGATTGCTATCATGTGCTGTTTATTGATAAATGCGTAATTTATATTTAAATTTAAAGATATCAGCTGGTCCATTGTCGAGTATCCTGTTCTGTAGCCTCCTCGTATGTTGTTGATAAGGTGATTGCTCTGTAGATACCATTTTAACCGGTAGTTTATCATCTTTTCCATTGTTTTGCAAATACAGCTTATTAGCGTCTGGTCGGTAATTTGTTGGATCTAGTCGGTTTTTGTTTGGAATTGGTATCATAATCGCCTTTTCCAAGCAGCTGGGAAGGTATTCTCATTCCATATTTTATTGAATTAGTGTTAGTAGATATTGCTTAGCGTTTTTGGGAAGCTGGCGTATCACTTCGTATGAGATTTCATCGTGCCCAGGACTAGAGTTTTTAGATTTGTGTATTGCTTTAGTTGGTTCTGCTGTTGTAAATTTGTAATTATAATGTTTATTATAAACATTCAGGTTTATAGAATTTTGTAATAACTTACTTAATCTATATCTAAGCACAGTAAGATTACTTGCTCTATGTGTATCATAGTTTTGCACATCAGAATGCTATAGATAATGCTGTTTATGATTATGTACATAAGTTAAGGAGTAAAAAATGTAAATAAACTGCAGCGTCATAATTCTGTGTTCAGTAAAGAATCGCGGAAGTTCGCATGTTTAATTAATCTAGCCCTTTCTTTTGTAATTTAAAAATCCTAATAGAGTCAACAGGGTGCCCCCATTATAATATACCGTATGTAATATGAAATTGAAACAGTAGAGCGGTAAACACATTTTTCGGCAAACAAGAAATGTGCTCCGACTAACTCATTTGGCTATCCAATGTCAATTCCAATAAATTAATCCAACTTTCTTGCGGGACAAAACAAATATTTCTTAGGAGAATATCATGCGTTGTGTTAGTGACCCATAATTGAACACAATTTAAAGTCA
Organism: Agriotes lineatus; assembly: GCA_940337035.1. NCBI lineage: Eukaryota > Metazoa > Arthropoda > Insecta > Coleoptera > Elateridae > Agriotes > Agriotes lineatus. Next base: position 49,911,346 of record OW679194.1, on the reverse strand, counting down.
ACCAGATGTTAGCACTTCTGCACACTGCTTTCAACCTTTCCATTGTCTGCATTAGAACCTTCCTTTCTTTATTTGAACACAACAAAGATGCATTGTGTGCAAAAAATATACTTTATTGAGGCAACAGGTAGAAATAGGAATCATTTATATTGCTATACCTTCACGTGTAATGATATTAATCTGTTTATGAATTATATTTTTATCAATTTAAAATTGCCCTTTTTATGATTTGAATTTGATATTAATTATTCTTTGTGCTATACTTGGGCCGCCGAACAGATAGAGTGGAGCAGGCAACCCAAATAACGTATTACAAAGGTCACTTGATAATATTTTAATTATAATTACTAAAAGGATCGGAGATGCCGACCCTTACAATTAGAACTAATTTCAATAATTGTCATTAAATAACTTTTTGAGGTTATGATGCAAATAGAAATGTCGACCAACTTAAAAGTCAAGCCTGACATTTGCGCACTTGTAATTGAAAATGTTTAGGCCTGTGGTCTGGCTCTTCCTAAATCTCATTATTGGCTGCGGCGTCGAAACCAAAACACGTTGCCCGTGATATGGTTAAGTTTGTAGCATTTTTTCTTTGGAGTTCCTTTATTCAACCATTTACAAGGACTAAATTGTGCATCTCTACTGCTGTTTTCACAGTTACATGCAAGTGTAAAATGTTGACTTGTAAAGTAGTCTCTTAAGAAAATTTTAATTATTCATAGAGCTGCCTGCATTATGGGTAACCGTAAGAAACTAATTCGTAGTCAAGAACGTGAAAGAATCTATAGCGACTATTGCAATAATTTTTTCTCAGTCATTTTGCAAGAATGAGTAACTAAAGCAACCGATGTTGGCTTAAATACAGTTAAGCGAATTGTTAAAGGAGCCTAACAAAGTGGCGGAAGAAAATTTACTTCTCCAAGAAAACAATTTACTAAACTTACCCTAGGTCATCTGTCGATCAATATAAAGAAGAAGTAATCCCAAGTGTGATCTATGACTGCCATAAAAAGAGACCTACAATGAAAGCTGTATTCGAAGTCGAACAAAATGAAGGGGGGTGTTAATTTCACTGAGAAATTACATTCCTTTGGGCGATTGGTACATAAAATGGGTTTTCAGTAGAGAAAATGTCAAGACAATAGGCACACGTTCTAATAGAGAAGAGAGAAATTCCGGCAAATTGTGTTGAATTCTTAAGATAGAATATAAAGCCGAATGCTGAAATATTGTGTACACTGATGAAACGTACTTGCATAGCTTCCATGCTGTTCTAAATGTTGTGATGATGGTACCAACAATTGTTTAAAATCCCCCGTCAGTAAAGGGCAAGCATTGATTATTCTTCATGCCGGAGGTAGAAAAGGTTTCGTACCAAATTCATTCCTGATGTTTAAATCAGGACTTAAGAGACAGATAATTGCCACGATGAAATAAACCATTAAAATGATGTGAATTGCCTAAAAGAAAAATTATTGACAAATCTTCAAAAAAGTCGGTTTTGGTCATCGATAATGCATCGTATCACAATGTCTGTACTGAGCCGAATCCAACATTTGTTTGGAAAAAGCAGACATGCAAAAGTGGTTATCAGTAAGAAACATTTATATTAAATTGAATGAAACAAAACCAATTAGATGGTACAAGAAAATTACATAAACCTACACATAAAAGTTACATGATTGAGAAATTATTAGCGAAACATGGTCATACGTAGTCCTACGATTACCCCCTTACCATCCAGAATTAAACCAGATTGGGAAAATATGGGTGTCAGTAAAGAACTATGTTGCTACAAATAATACAACATTCAAATTAGACGATGTTAACACTTCTGCAGAAAATAATTTTGGAAGTGTGAGTGTGCAAGAATGGAAGAATATATGTGCAGTGTCGACAAACATAAGTGGGAATACATTATGGATAACAAAGAAGAAATAATTATTACAGTAGAGACATCCGTGAATCCGGTTCTAATCTATCATCTGAACAAGAAGATGATTTCGTTGAAGACAATTTAGGTTGTTAACCATTAGAAGAATCTATATTGTATTATTTTACCATTTATTTGATTAATTGACTGTTATTTTTTTGTATTGCATTTTATGTCCCTGTCACTGTCCCAGTGTGTACATAATAAATAAATTAACAGTCCGTTAGCTGACATGCAGCCGCAAATCATAATCCCTTTGGAAACTTAGCAGTTCCTTTAATGCAGTCTTTATGAAAAGCTTCTGATTTACTCCTTCTAATTCATTTAATATGGTCTCCAATGAAGTCATAAAAAAAGTTAGAACTGATAAAATACAACTAAACACCATAATAATAATGGTGAGGCACTAACACCCCATGAAGGAGCTTGGCCTGCAAGATAAAGGGTAATTCATATGTATGGTCATTAAATTAAGTAAGTGTATAATAATCTCAGTAACAGCTTACTAAAATTAATCGCATATAGAAAAAATTGCATTCATGTATAGACCAAACTTTTGAGAACCAAAACCTTCATTTCAATTACAAGTGCGCAAATGTCAGACTTGACTTTTAAGTTGGTCGACATTTCTATTTGCATCATAACCTCAAAAAGTTATTTGATGACAATTATTGAAATTAGTTCTAATTGTAAGGTTCGGCATCTCTGATCCTTTTAGTAATTATAATTAAAATATTATCAAGTAACCTTTGTAATATGTTATTTGGGTTGCCTGCTCCACTCTATCTGTTCGGCGGCCCGAGTATAGCTCCTCAAAATCAGGAGTGGATTCCTTTTATCTAGATTGCTTATTCTGAAATCTGATGTTCTGATTTTAAATTTTTTTATCACAAGTCAAAAATAACTTCTGTCAAATGATATGTCAAACAACTTTGAAAATTAAATGTCAAATACCATATGGTTTCATTGCCATACAATAATATCAACCAGTAAGTAATTCTTTAATAACAGATTCACCTTTTCAGTTTTTATTTTCTTATTTCAGTGCTTACCTTACTACTTAATATCACCCACCTTTTACATGAACTTAACAATGTCCTGGATGTCAACCAAGCTGCTCCACTCTGCCTATGACTCCAACCTCTTCAGTCCCCAAGCACAACGAAAGACTCCAATGACAGACAAGATGTCTAACTGACCAGAATTAGGGATACAAACTCTTCCACAGCATGGAACCAAATAGACCCTAGCTTTAGCCACCTAACTCCAACACCGCATCCGCCAATTTCCCGAAACGTGCCTCCTCTACTGATGGTCCTCTCTTGGAACTCTCACTTAGCACCAACAGCTCCAATTCAATTATTATACAATGTCAAATGTAATTATCCAATAAAGTATTAGTATTAGTATTTTACTCCAGTTGTTTCTTATTTGTAGATTAGTTCTGCTTTTCAATTAGTTTTTCACCACATACTGTAATGGTATTAGGCCCACGGCTCGACTCTGCTAGCAGTGCAACATGATGAACAATTCAGTAAGCACAGAGTTGGGGTGTTTTATGTGGCTGCAACGATAAACTTAACATTCAAACAATGAATGCATTGGTAAAGAGATGTCAGTAATAGTAAAGTAATTGAGTAAAAGGAACGCAAGGGGCAAAGCTTGTTTTTCACAGGGGTCAAAGTTGACTTTCAAAAATTAAACAATAGGTTTGTGCAGAATGAATAGCCGAACCGAAAGAAAGTAATAGACCTAAAAAGGTTTGCTATGTGCATGTAAAAGAAGCGTAGATTTCAATTAAGCTGGTCAGTGAAATTGGCGAGGAATCGTAAAAGGTAAAGAAATCGGGAATAAAATAAATACACTGAAGAAGTCAGACAAATCCCGTATTGAAGCCTTCGAAATGTGGTTATACCGCCGTGTCCTCAGAGTATCGTGGACGGAACATAGGACGAATACATCGATATTGGACGAATTACATATCACCACTCGGTTGCTAAGAATGATCAATCGCTTTTACCTTCAGTATCTCGGTCATATTTCCAGGCGAACAGGAACAATCGAAAAACTTATGATTGAAGGCAAGGTAGAAGGCAAGAGGCCCAGAGGCAGATCCCCAACTCGTTGGACTAAGCGAGTTCAAGATCTGCTACACACAGGGTTGCACGATGCCATCCAACTAGCTCAGGACAGGGACAACTGGAGAATCACTATCGATTCCCTATAATTTCTTGACGAAATCGGGGATTTAGGGATATAGCCTCTTTCTTCAAGGGGGCCCTCGAGGCTCCGCCCCTCTCCCAGGAGACTTTAGGGGCTGGGCCCCTTTTCAAGGGAGCCTTCGGGGCCGTTCCCGAGCGAGCTCAATTTGTCTCCTAGATTACCGAGTGTTGAAAAACGAATGCAGCGATCGGAATGCAGTTAGAAAAATGAAAGATATTTAAATTTATTTATTTATTATAATAAACTTATAAGAACAGTATGTCTCCGGATTGAGTTTACAAGAGGGAATTAAATTTAATTTTTAGTTTTACATAAAAATGTTATAGGAATTAGAATTCCTGCTTGGTTTGTAGAATATTTTAAGAAAATTTTCAGTTTTTCAAAAACAAGTCGGCCTTGGCAGTTAAGCAAAAACTATTTTCTTTTCAGGTAAACTACTCTTATTATTCATAATACGGCAAAATATTACTAAGAAAAGTTGTTCAGAATGAGAAATTATGGCCGTATACAAGATAAAAGGAGGATACTTAGATTAAACCGTCATTTTTAATAAATACAATTTATTTTGTTCTTATAAGTTTATTATAATAAATAAATTAATTAAAATATCTTTCATTATCTAACTGTATTCCGATCGCTGCACTCGTTTTTTAACACCCTGTAATCTAGGAGACAAACTGAGCTCGCTTGGGAACGAAGTTTCCGGGTACGAGATGTGGGGAGACGAAATATCCCGGGAACGAAATGTGGGGTACGAAATGTGGGGAACGAAATGTGGGGAACAAACTTTCCTCATCCCCCATTTGACTGGGCTATTTCTATAATTTTTAAAATATTTTGATATCCGTCGGTCGTAACCTTGTCAGGACATTTTTAAATTTTACCAATATGCGACCTTATAGAGTATTTTTGGTTCAAAGACTACGATTTCGCTTGTATATAGTTTTTCGGTCGTATTTTCACGCCCTACAGTTCATCAGTTTGTGTGTGAGCAGCTAAAACGGCCGCTGTAATTTTCTGTCGTTCATAATTACTTTTCTGGCTTATTTGGAATTTCGAGATTTAGTACGTAGCCAGTTTCTAGAAGTTCGGCGAGTTTGCACCTAGGCTATCTTGTCAGTTGTAGCGTGTTTTATGCATCAAATTTAAAACGCAGTCCATGGGAGCAAGTGAGAGATTTTTCTAAATAATTTCGTTTTATGGCAGTATTTTCTATTTGCCTCGCCAGCGTCTAACATGCGACAGCGTTGCGCGAGCTGGTTTTCGTTGAGTTAGTTGCGGATGGCCTTTGCAAGCGGTGCCGAGAGTGTGGCTTTCCCCCGCCCTCAACGGTTCCTTGAGGTCGTGGGAGGCGCGGCCTCTTGCGAATTAGTGTGCTGATACAGCGTGGTTTTGTTTGTTTTCGGAGAATACTTTACGGGCCGTCAAAGATGGCAGTTGTATATGTTGTTTGGTGCCCCCTGTTGTTGACCGACGCTGTCGAGTTATCGTATGCCGTGCCGGCGAATTGCTACCCTATAGTGGAATAAACACAGCGAGAGCGTGCCTTGGTCGCCGTCTTGGTGGGCGTTTTCAGCCTTTACAGCTGTAGCCTTTGCGACCTTTCCCGTGCTGTGAGACCAGTTCCTATTGCAAAAATTTGAGCCAGGTGAAGCTAAAAGTTAAGGTAGTGTGTGTATTTTATGTACTAACCGCTTTATCGTTATCATTAAAAGTTGCCAACTTATTAACCAAATACATTGTAGCGCAATATATCAGGCTATTTTTAATTAATCCTTCATGTTACAAACCAGTCGCCAGCATAGGCTGTTTACAAATATTCATTTATGTTAACTGCCAGCCGACAGCTCAGGCAATTTTTAAATTAATCATGCATGTTACAAGTCAGCCGCCCGCGTAGGCTGTTTATAAATATTCATTCATGTTAACTGCCAGCCGACAGCTCACGCTATTTTTAAATTATTATTTATGTTACAAGCCCGTTGCCAGCGTGGGGCGTGGGTCGCTTACAAACGATAATTCACGCGCTTACTCACCAGCCGTTCGCTTGGGCTGTGCGTAAACTCTAACTAACGTTCTTCAAGGCAGATGCGAGCCACCCGCGTTTGGGGCAGTGTACCAATTGTTACAATTCCCGCAATATTTTAGTAGTAAGGCGACCTCCCAGCTGGGCTTTTAGCTATAGTACCTATTTGTTATTTTCCATTTTTCTGTGTACGCTGACGATGTCGGAACTGTTGTATTGTGTTGAACCAATAGAGCGGTTTACTGTGCATTGCTTTCTGATTTTTTCTACGGGCTTGTTCATGCTTATTTTCTGGTTATACGTTTTACTGTGTCAGATTTATGTACGGCAAAGCTTGAGAGCAGTTGATAAGCATCGCAGGTAAGTCAGTGCACTTGTCGCCGCAGCGTTAGGAGTCCTGAGGCTGTGCACAAATATTCTATCACGTTTAGCTTTGGATTTCGTTAAGGTGTAAAGTCGAAAGGTAGACTGATTGATTTTCCGGTTTTATTGTAGGTCTATCTTTGCATTTTCGTTCTTATTGATGAAACCAGGTGGCTTTCCATTAATTTTTGTCATTTTTTACCGCCCCTTTGGCCGTTGGACGTAGGTAATCTCGTGTAAGACTACCTCTCGCTCCACTGATGTTTAGCCGGCATATCTTTTTACGGGCAGGGCAGCGGTCCTAGGTGAGTCATTGTCCCGATTTTGAAAGCTATCTTCTGCGCCGGATAGTTTTTACGTGACGTTTTATATGTGCCGGCGCGGTGTCGTAAAAGTCGGTTTAGACCGTAACGACCTGTCCACACAATTATTCTTTATTTTCTCTAAAATAACGAACCGAAGTTGTAATTTTATAAGACAAAGAGTATTTTGTTTAATTTGACATTTCTAGAAATGCCTCACCTGGGGGCGGGCTGCTATATGGACATTGCTTCCTTTTTCAACCAGTAATAGGAAGTTCAGAATGGGTGAGAGAAAGGAGGGGTGGAGAATGAAAGAATAGCCAGGAAAGCTGGAGAAGTACTGCCCTTGCATTCGTCTCAGAGAAGGTGATCTGTTGACTCAGGGAAACCACCTAAAAACACCTGAATCGGAGCAGACGCCTACGGAAATCTTTGTATTTTACATTTTATGGAAACTATGATATGAGCACGTTATTTTAGTATGCACTAGTCAGTTTCGCTTGCAACGCTTTCTATGAATTGTAAGTGAATGGAACAATACATTGCAGAATCGAGCCGTAATCTAAGCAGTTCATTATGAAGACGACTCCTTCGCTGCTACATTTTTCTTCATGGAATAAAGACATAGATCTTAATAGAAACCATGTGCAAAAGGTTAGAAGCTTTTGAGATGTAGGCTTATAGGAGAAAATGCTGAAAATACCTTGGACGTCAAGAGCATTTTAAACATTTGTCAAAAATTTTCAAAAATTACAAATTCCATAAAAACGGTACAAAATAGAGTGTTAGTTAAAGAGACAAATTTTAAGCTGAATTAAAAAATGTAATAATATACTGGGTGTTCTATTTAAAATAAGAGTTAATAAAAAACAAAAGAAATCTATTTTGGAAGTATTCAACTGGAAAATTACCTATCTCACATCAATACACATTAATAAATATTATACACCAAGTGAATTAAACATATGTTTATTCACAAAAAGATTTTGGTCACTAGCACAAATCTTTGAGTTAATAAATGTTTAATTCACGTGGCGTATATATGTTTTTATTCAATTTTGATGAAATTTTGAATAAAAAATTTAAAAATATTCAAATTTATAGCTCCTGCTGCTCTTAAATACCTTACCAAACAACAAATAAAACAGCACACTTACTGTGTGCCAAACGTCAAAGTGATGTTTGTCACCTGCTTACAGCTATACACAAAATAAATGACATTAAAAATATTCAAATTAAGATAATTATATATTACACACTACAAAGAGAAAGAACAATTGAAAGTAAGTATTTGTCGAAATCATAAACATATGTTGTCTTTATTGAAACGTTTTAAAATCTCTAGTGAATTAAACTCTTTTAATTCTCTAGTGAATTAAAACGCGTTTATTTCTCTTGTGAATCATAGAGTGTTTATGAAGGTTGTTATGGAGTTAATAATGTCACTTGAAACTATCAAAATTGAATAAAAATGTAAAAATGTAAAGTTTGAAAAAATCGTTAGAACCGTTTTTAAAAAAATCGAAAAAAAAATGAAAAATCATAAGAGTAAACACCTACTTCCGGTTATGCGGTTTTCTTCAAAAGCTTGCTGTTGCATCTAGATAGTATACAAAACTTATATATGAAGTTTCAACACCATACCGGTTTTCGTTTTTGAAATATTCTGTTCACAGACACACAGACCAATGAAAAAAAATATGTTGTTTGGGTTCAGGGGATTCTAAAACGTGAAATTCTGTTGAAAGCCCAATTTCGAATTTTTGGGGTGAATCCAATACTTTCTTTATCGTAAAAGGAAGTAAAAAGGAGGAAATTATAACACTTAGGACATGTTATATGAAATTACAAGTATCAACCGTTTTAAATCATAATATAGTATTATTAAAATTCATTCTCATCTAGTATGGCTATGGAATTGTTCCTAATTTATGAATGCAACTATAAGTCACTTACAAATGAAATTTCAAGTTTGACATTTAAGTATAAATGTAGTTGCATTCATAAATTAGAAACCATTCCCTAGCCATACTAGATGAAAATAATTTGATGATCATACTTTATTAAATAAAATTAAAGAAAATATGTACGACAATGGCTTGGACAGACCAGTAAATCTCTGTTTCGAAAGTCTGCCGATAGGTTCAGTTCATGCTCCTGATTACGATTCCTGGAAGGGAACACAAAGAAAAAAAATTGATGGCACTGGAAGTATAAGTTCTAAATACAAAAATTTCACACCACTCTCAAAATCAAATCTTGGTTTGGTCTTGTTGTCGCTTACCTCAACACTGGCAGGCTCTATATTGTCTTAGTTTCAAAGTTTAATTGTTGGTTTTCGGTCTTGTTTCGAATATCACGACAAAAACACAGTTTAATCATGTTGGGTGAATTGCATTTTTTTTAATCATTCTGAGCTAACGATTTTTCTGATATTATTGTTTAATTTTAAAAATTTTAAAGTTATAATTGTTTGCATTACTTTCCACTGTAGAAGATAGTGTTGAATTGTTTGAAGTAATTAAGCAGTATGGTTTGTTCTTTATAACGCTTATAGATCAATAGACACGAGGTTTATAATACAAGTCATTGAAAAAGTGCTCGAATTTAGTAATCCACTATAGATTTCGTTAAAATATTCAGTAGTGTTGCAGATGTATTGGATGAACTACGGAATGAATGAACAAAACAGGTAAAAATCTCGAACGAAATTTAACGTTACTCGGACGCCAGGCAAACGGATAGTCTCAGTTCATTGTTATTCTATTTAATAATGAATCAAATAATTGACGGAAGATGTATATACCATGTGTTCAAAATGAAATTACATAAGAGTTGGCCATGGAAAATAGAATGTAAAATTATACTAGCTAACACCGATGACCTTATTATTCTAGCAGAGAGCCAGATAGTTTGCAGAGGAATTCTATATCGAAGTAAGAAAATATAATATAAACATTTCTAATGATAAGAAGGTAATTTCAAAAGATATACGAAGGTTCAAAATAGCCATCCATAACAAAAGTATCGAGTAAGTGACAGCTTTCAAATATCTGGAAGCAAACGAAGTGTTAATGAAGAATCGGCTATAGCGGATAACTTACGAGATTGTGTTTGAAAGAACGAAAACTGAACATAGACAGTCAGGTGAGAACGTTAGTTGGTTATAACGTAAGAGATGTAACCAGAGTTGATAGCTGCAAAACTAAAAGCATACTGACAAACTCATTACGAAACGTAATAGATAGAAAATTTATTAAATATAGTAATGCGGTGGGGAAAAAGAAGACGACAGTGCAGGTAGCGGCTTAATGGATCCACGAAATAGATCTGTTAACTGGCCACCTCTTTCGTGCGATATGACACCGTTAGATTATTTTCTTTGAGGATATGTAAAGTCGCATGTCTACGTCGATATACCGGAAACAATTGAGCACTTGGAAGCCAACATTCGACGCGTTATAGCGATTTACTGATTTACTGCGAAGAGTGTGTGAAAATTGGACCTCCAGATTACTTCATGTACACGCCAACCGCAGCGGTCACATGCCCGAAATCATATTCAAACATAAATGCCATAAAATTATCTTTCAAATAAAGCCAATTTTATAAACACATATTTTATCTTCAACTGTTTGCAAAGTGGAAATTTTTTAAGAAGGAAAATAACGATAATCAAAAGTTTTAAATAAATTCTTTGATATTTAATTCTCACTTTGCAAGATATCCTTGAAGACCTTTCAACTTCAAATAACCCGAAAATTTTTAGGATAAGCTATAGTCATCTTACTCAATAGCATTCGGAATATATTATTTCAGCAGTTTCATACGGCTGAGGCAACAAAATTATTAGAGTCATAAAACATGAAATGGTTTCTTTTCGTAGGGGAGTTTATCTCAGATTAGTTTTAAAAATGCCCCACTGTTTGGAATATGACGGATATTATTGTTACAGATACAATTATTCGTTAACGTTACTTCGTTAGTCTCAGCTCACGATGCAAACTTTAATTGCTAACCGAGAAATAGAGAAATAAGCGATTTGCGAATGGAAACGTAGAAATCCTTCATTATGGTTAGATTTGTGAGAATCTAAAGATTAGCATTTAGTCACCTAGTTATAGTTATCTAGTCAAGCATTATTACGAGTAGGTGTGTTCTAAACGTTTTCGGAGACCTAGTACTAATTATAATAGATTGGCGGTATATATTATATACAGAATTAAATTATTTTAGCAACTAGATTATTAAATGTTTTAAAGCTTCTGTCTTTTAGGCAGCCCGCCTCCACATAAATTATTCGGGATACTTCAATTACTCACCGCTTGTCGAAGCGGTTTTTGTATGCTCGAGTTACTTCTGGATATTAGTTATTCCGACGAAACAAAAACGATTTTATCGTAGAACAGACTGTTGATAGGTGCTTTTACAGTGACGTAAATTTGAACCCTTCATTTACAAAAAGAGTTGGTTAAAATATCGTGGCTAAAAACAGCAAAGGCTCCATAGACGTAGTTAAGACGAAGGGTGGGCTGCTGCTGACAACTCTCAAATTGTGAACAGCTGTGCAAGTGGCACCTGCAAAAATATGAGATTTACTATAGATTGTTTTATACTTAAAATTCAGTACGGGAAGTATAGGGAAATGTAAATCTTTTGGGAGTTTTCTGAGCGCCCTTGCCACTTCTCAGCAGCGACCGACAGTCTAAGTTTACTTGAAGTACTGACAGATTGGGATTAGACAAAGCAAGCTATTAGTAGCTGTTAAGTACCCCGAAATACAAAATCGGGATTTATTTATGATTGTATACATTGTATACATTATATACAGTAAGATAAGATGATTTTTGAGGTTTTCACGGCCATTGTCATTAAGTAACAAACGACTTCCGGGATTGGACCGTGTCATGATTGAGATCGAAGAACTCAACGTTTCGCCCACTTTCGTAAGGGGCGAAACTCTTTGCAGGGAAGGGACAGAAGAGCACGGTAACTCAACGTGTGAACCACGTCAGAGGCGAAACTCGACTGGCTATCGAAAGAAGAAAGGGGAGAATTTATAGGCAAGCGCCGTCGCGATTCAGCAAATGAAGTCGCGGTTCAGTGGCGGAGGGCGGGGCTTAGGAATTAGCACTTTCCACATAGGTACAGGTCTCTCGCCAACCCAGTGGCAAACTTGGTCATTCTGTATATCGCAAACCCACTCACACTGATCGCTATCTACATGATGATTCCCACCATCATCCTACACTAAAACTTTCCGTTATCAATTCGCTTGTACACCGGGCTGTTTCCAAATCCCAACCGGATAATATCCACGCTGAATTAAATCACATTCGGAAAGCTCTTAGGAATAACGGTTACCGTGCTAAGGATATACAGTCTGCCATCAATCGCCATCTTCATCCACGGCCACCCAAACCTCCAAAGCCCGATCCTCCTGCAGCAATAGTCTTTCTTCCCTATATCCACCAAGTCACCGACCGCATAGGAAAGTTTCTTCGAAAACAAAACATTACAACAGTATTCAAACCCCCGAGCAAAATCTCACAGGTTCTTCCTTCATCTAAAGATAAATTAAACACTATGTCATCTAAAGGTTTTTATAAAGTTACTTGCCCTTGTAATGCTGTATACATTGGCGAAACAGGTCGTTCAGTGAAAACTCGCATCTCTGAGCATCAGCGCTGTCTCAAGTCAGGTCTCGTTTCATCATCGGCCATCGCCAAACACCAACGCGATACTGGTCATAAGATCCTTTTTGATGAAACTTCCATCATCTGCAAATCCCCATTCTTCTTTAGCAGAAAGATTAGCGAAGCCATTGAGATTTGCAAACACCCTAATAATCTCAATCGGGACGAAGGCTTTCCCCTTCCTTCTATGTGGGAAGTGCTAATTCCTAAGCCCAGCCCTCCGCCACTGAACCGTGACGGCATTTGCTGAATCGCGACTGCGCTTGCCTATAAATTTTCGCCTTTCTTCTTTCGATAGCCAGTCGAGTTTCGCCTCTGACGTGGTTCACACGTTGAGTCACCGTGCTCTTTTGCTTTTTTCCTTCTGATGAAGCCCCTTACGAAAGTGGGCGAAACGTTGAGTTCTTCGATCTCAATCATGACACGGTCCAATCCCGGAAGTCGTTTGTTACTTAGTAAGATAAGAGTTGAGAAAACCTGGAAATTCATTGTGATTGGTGAAACGCAAGCGTCGTGTAGACGAATACAAATTTCCGTAGAAACAGTACTTTCGTATTAATCAAATTTAACATATTTCTTATTGAAGTTAAAACTTCTCAAAGAAAGTGTGCTAATTCGATCAAGTTAGTTTGTGTTGTGACATTGCCAAAACAAATTACTTTCGTAAAACATTTTTACCGGCAAAATCATTTGCTCTTAATACATTATTACTGATTTATGCATGTTTTGCTTAAAAATGGCCGCTGACGTTTGTGTTTTCTCAACTGCTATCTTACTATATACAGGGACTGTACAGGTGAGTAGACGATTCTGTTACATTCTAATTCCGAAGCGGAAAGAATATTTTCAATTCCAACAAATGCCAGATATTTAAAAAAATGTAATCGGCGAACTGTCTGGCTGCGCTTTTTACGTAGTTTTTGGACCAAGTTCGGCGATTTGTATTTGTTTGACGACGAAGTGCTTTTTTAAAAAAAATTTAATTTTAAAAAGACATTACATACATGTAACTACGTCGGAATTCTGTTCAGCAAACAACCAGGACCAGGCAACCTAAAGCTAAAACACAACTGGCGCCTAAAAACATATTACTTAACTAGAAGATTCTTAATTATAAAATAGTGCAAAGTCTTCGTGGATCTAGCAAGCGAATTGTATTCCCACGAACGTTATATAGGCGCAGCGTGCATTCCTACAGAAAGCAAGCATATCCGTAAGATGCAAAGCGATTTCAAACACGCAACTCGCATATAAAGCATTCACTTGGACCATCAAAGTTGTCTATGAGCCACCGTTGGTTACGAAAGTAAATTATAATAAAATATCAAGTTGCCTATTCGAACTACTTTTGCGAATAGGAAAGCGAGTGTTGGGTAGCGATAGGGTTTTGTAACTGACCGCTTGGTTGTTGGTAATCGAACAACAACACTAGCGGTCAGGGCCGTCGTTACAGCAGGTGCGAGCGTGCGGCCGCACCGGGCGGCCGTTTTTGGGGGGCGGCTATTTTTCTTAACAAAATATTATAATATTTTTTTATTATATGATATGATTGCTCCAACGTACGAACATTAATATTACTGAATCTGCCAAATGCCTTTAATCACTTAAAAATAATTTCCAAAGCTGTCGAACAGATGCCTTTTTTAAACAACTATTGGTTGATGCTGGAGAACTAAAACGGGCCAATTCGTGCCACCTGTATTTACCTATTCTATATCTTTTGATTATATACCCAATTAGTAGTAAAGCTTGCCAGTATGTGTTCTTATGTTTTATTTACTTAACAACGCAGTATAAGCACGAATCGATGTAAGTGACCGCAGGATATAAGTTTCCGAGTACGAACACACCAGTGCAATGTGCAACCTCTGCAAAATAACTCGGGGGTTAACGATCAGCGGATCCGAAAACAACGCTGGAAGCAGCAAGTAAACTCATTCGCGCTAAAGTTGGTGAACCGCGCAGATCGACCTATTTGGACCCTAGTAGGTGAATAGCGCGGATCAATTGATTCGCTGCCAAATTGGCCAAGTGAAGTCTTGTGTGTGTCCACCACGGGTCACGGGCAGCTCTAGGCAAGATGCCAGCCATAGAAGTGAAACAACACATTGGAGGCGCCAGCGGTGTCCAAATCGACGGCGCTTGAAGAAAAATTTCGACCGCAGCACCCCAGCAGTCCGCGGGCTACTTGTTGAACAAAGGGAAGCAAGATTAGCCCTGGTGGAAACCGGGCTACGAGGTCAGAAAACAATTACAATATTGTTGATAATTGTTTTAAAGAACCATTGCTCAACTATGAGCACGGGGCTCGCTGCCAAGTAACGGGGAAGTACCGGCCGGCATTACGTCATTTGCTGATTTGGCGTCCAGGGGCTGCAAATAGGGTGACCACCTCTCAGAGTTTCACCCGGAGTCTCAGGTTTTCTACACCGCGTCTCCGGGCTCCGGGTATTGTAATAACTTCTCCGGGTTGCACTAATTTTGTAATGTCTCAATGTAACTTAACCATCAATTATATCAATAAAAATAAGATATGTTTCATATAATAGCCGCAAACTTCGCACGCGGCGCGTACGTATCATGTCTTTTGCTATTTGCCTTTTTCTTAAATAATAGGATTATATTTCGAATTCAACCCTTTAATACCTAAAAAGCAAAACTGTTACTTTAGATTCTTTCTAGATTCAATCGTATTCAGCAACCTATTTCATATTGGTAAGTAGGTACAGAATTTTTGAGTATTTGTTTTGTTTTTAATCTAATTTCATTTGATACAGACGTAATGTATGTACTTATGTATTTTTCGTTCTTTCTTGATTCTTATCTCTTGAGTCAATAATGGTTCCATTTTTCTTTTCAAACCTCGTTTTTTATTGTGTTCGTATTCAAGTGTTTAAATTGTCATTTCGCACTCTTAAAGTAATTTACAAAAATCATAATTTTTATATAACATTGAGTCTTTTTTGAATAAATTTGATATTATCTCCAAAACCGTTACCTTTAGGACAGCGGTTCCCAACCATATTTATTGATGCATCCTTTAGCATATTAGCTGTTTCTCAAGTACCCCTGAACACTATTGTATGCATAATATTAGCATAAGCTTGATTATTGTATGTATGTATTATCGATAACCTCATTTTACCTGGCGGTGTCGAGGCTGGTGCTTTATGCTCTTGCATCTGGCGGTACAATGCTCAACTTGCCCCGGATTCGGGATACAAAGTTGGAGCGCGCCTTTTGTACTTGCGCAGAGACCATTATGTGAGGTGTGTGTCATGATAATGTGTTGACCTTGTTGCTCTATCTCTTAGCTTTATTATTACAAAATATAAAATCATTAATAGTTGAAGAAGTATTTTACAAATATAACAAAGAAATACAAAGAATGCCTATTCTACTTATATTTTTAGTAATTTAAATCACAAAAATACCAAAAATACTCGTATATAAACAAAAAAAAACACAATAGAAAAATATTTATAAAATAGATAAATCTCTACCTCAAACATAACAATTCTTTAAATTAAGAGTATGTATAATTTTTTGGTAAACCAAATTAGAAAATATATGGATAATAGTACTAAATTTAATGAGACACTTGTCAGGGAAATATTTTCTACCAATAGAAAACTTACTTAAGATTTAAAAAAATGTATGTGGCTTTATGGTGTTGAAATTGGCAACCCATAATGTATTTGTTTTATAAAAAACTGTTGGTCTTAAGAAAAAATTAACGACCTAAAACATTTTCAAAAAAGGTTTTCCAATATATTTTGTAACCAAATTTTTGTCCGTTAAGAATATTTAATACAAACATTTATACGAGTTGCTAATTTTAATCTCTTAAAGCCGTACGTAGAAATTAGAAACCTTTCCATAAATAAGCCTTCTACTGGTAGATAAGATTTGTCAATTTTCATTTGAATATCTTTTTCCAATTTACAGTGAAATGATATAAACCTCATTTTAACCCCCCTCCCCTTCGCTATAAGTATCTCCGTAAAGGTTGAGAATAGAAACTATGCTTATACGAGTATGATTTTTTTTGCCAATTTGTGATGTACGATATGGGCAAGTATTTGGTTACACCCTGTATTATAATATTTGCTACCCATTAATAGTAAGGAATAAAAACATTGTTTTTATTTGCTTGCTTTTGTTTTTTATAAACATTCTGTATTTTTCTCATTGAAGAAAACCTTTTTTTTACTCACGAAGGATCTCAGAGTTTGTATAAATTTAAAGGTAGTCATCCTAGCTGCAAATAGCGACGCATCCTAAAGAATCGATAACTTTACGTTCAAGCTATTCGTGTGTGCGGAATTATTTTATACATTCCTCTCGTAAGCTTTGGCTTTGCATCTGCTACTGAACGTTTAGTATCCAGTTAAGGCATTTTCTCATGTGCAGTGCACAACTGCTTTATGTACTTGCTTTTGTGTATATTTCTTTGTGTGTCTATGTTTGCTTACATATTATATGTATTCTTGTAAACTGTTGGGTTTTTATTACTATTGGTGTTTGCATTTGTAAGTATAACATTTTAGGTGTCAACGAGCTGACCTCAACAATATTAGTTTACCCTTAGCCGCACTGACGATGTGAATAGAGCTTCATAGCTCACCGACTAGATAAGCTAGCGAACCAGCTAATTGTAACGTAATCATTCAGTAGGTGTAGGGCTAGACAAAAGGCCGTATTACAGAACTAACGGGTGAATTGGAAATCAAAGCGAAATTCTCGTCCGAATCTAAAGCTCGACCGAGAAAAAACGAGACAACTTTTACATCAAGGTAAAGATGAACTGATACATAACCCTGCATAAAAGTTCAAAGTTGATATATTTTTTGGTATGTTGTACACAATAATTCAATATTTTTTCTACGATCGTGTCAAAATAACAACTTTTTGCACAGTTTCTAAAGTCAAAAGTGACGTAATATTAGCGCTTGAATTACTTCTTCTTAACACGTTGCCATTGGAGGCAGCTAGAGTGTTGTGCTTTTAAACTCGTCGCACGTGCTTTAAAGGCGTACTTATACACTAGTATCATAATATACTATAATATAAAGATTCGAACTTTTAAGGGTCCATGCAGATTATTTTTCTTGTCTTTACAATATTTCATTGCTTTCCACTTTTAATAAATATGAATTAGTCAAACACTGCATGGATTTGCATACATACTTATCCGATAGTGGTATTTATAATAGTTACATAAACGGCTTGGAACATAATCATGAGCTGCTCTTATTTATGACTTTGATTGGGTTAAACGAACATGAAACTAATACTCTTAAGTACATAACAGAAAATAATTTAGAAAACACTTTCCCTAATTTAGTAATATTTCTTAGAATCTTACTCGCTTTACCCATCTCAGTTGCTTCTGGGGAACGAAGTTTCTCGAAATTAAAAATAATCGAAAATTATTTAAGATCATATATGTCGCAGGAACGTTTAACTGGTTTGGCATTAATCTCCATCGAACATGAATGTGCCAAGAATTTAAATTATGATAAAATAATGTCTGTTTTCTGAAAAAAAGCCCGAAGATATATTTAGTTTTTTTATGTATCTATGTATTTGTGGCTGAGTCAGATTTTTTAGAGTTTAATTTTTATGTATGTATTATGTGTGTGTTACTATGTAGTATATAGTAAATGTATATTTAACGGTGTTATATTTTTTAAATTTAGCCATCTTTTAATAGTTACAGACATAAGGGCAACAATTTAAAAACCTGCACTGGGCGGCCAAAAGTCTAGCGACGGCCCTGCCAGCGGTACAGACTACGTTAATTATAACCACAGACAAATTAAACGGATTGTGTAGAGTAAAATAAGCTCTGAGGATGAAAATCATTAGTTGCATTAATTTGAGCATTCGAATGGGCCATGAAGGGTACCCATAGAGATTTTTAAGCAAGCTGTAATATACTGCAAGAGTTCGAAAGCAATTGTAAATCCCCTGCCAGCAAGGCAGTTATAAAGGTACTACAAAGGTACAGAATCACTGTACACACTTTCAAATAGTGTTAAAAGTAGAAACAATACACGTTACATCAATTCTTTCATTGAGATCTTAGGCCCCACTAGAACGCAAACGTGCTTACAGCCCTTTAGAAGGACGAAGGCCAAGCCAGGCAAATAAGAGGACTCGATAGTATGATGATGCAGAAAGGCCAGCATCTGCAGGCTCGCAATTCAAATAGGCCATGGACGTCATTTACACGTAGATCTGTGCGTATTTCACTTTATCAGCAGATGATTATTAGGAGGCTCTTTCCAGTAGCCCACCTCAGCCACGTGCAAAACCAATTCCAACAGCTCGCTAACCAGGACCCGTCAAGATTGGTGTGACAGGAATTTCTCTCCAAAAGTCACCAGAAGAGCATAATCCGCCAAATATAGAGAGGACTAGCCCAATGATTCGTAGCGTAACTTCACCAAAAGCTTGCCAATTTCTGGACGAGCAAAATGGTATCATGCAAACGCTGTCGATTTTCGTGTTGAATTTGAAACTTTTGCTAACGTGCCAGTCAACACAACCGCGAAATTGCCTCGTTCTTCACGATCAGGTTTTTACTTACAACGCATTGTCAAAAGCAGTTAAACAACTGTAATTTCCCAGAACACTTCAGTTGCACCTCGACTTTTTACGTAACTAGACCGTGCTCCCTCTACCTAATACCATGAAGACCATTATCAACATTCAAGGCTTCACGACGTCCGATAAGCACTTTAGCCCAAAAGAGTTCGCCTCCTACGACGGTAGCTCAGTATCTCACTACGTCTTTAAGTCGCCGTTTGCCTTCACTTCCTTAACACCTCATTTACAACAACAAGCCCACTGGGTAATGACTAATCACCATTGCATCTACTGGAATGAGGGATTTACTACAGCATGCAATCTTGCGACGTCTTCTGCAGGGTGTCACCGAAGTATATGTGAAAGGTCGAGAAAAGACAACTCTTCTACGCCGCTTTTCTACCATCTCTATCATCGAAGTGGAAGAAAGACCGGCCCTCACCCCATCACAACCCGCTTGTTTATATCATTCCAAACCGATTTGTTATTGCGTTTTATCTAACGTGTATCATATTTATAATCACTACATAATGGAATAAAACAACTTTTTAATTTTTATTGTGTTTTGTATTTGCATACAATATGCAGTGTTACTACACAGATTAAAGATCTACGTACTAGTGGAAAAGCGTTCTACATAAATTGTCTGCCTATGTTGGAGGCACAAGACGTTTCGCAGTATTTCATCCATAGTAAGTATCCTCCGATGGAACCGCAACCTATTCACACCTTCTCGTTCTCACCGTTCTCTCCGAGTTTCTCGATACGCATACGCCCACGTATGCAGATTGTGCATCTTATTCTTCGAATCGTCAAACTGCACGCTCTTCTTCATTTTCCTTCCTCTCTATAAAGGCTTTTACTTCACACATATGCCACTCAAGGCCAAGACTATCCATTAAATCTACAAGGAGGCCTTCATTTATGGCTCTGTCTAAAAATAGTCGACCAACAGCTACACCATTTTTGTACTGTTTTTCTTTTTTATACAACTCTTCGTCACTGAATTCGCAACGTCCTAACCTATATACGACTACTTCGTGCGACGCGTCGAAAGCTAAATCCTCTACCTAATTCATTAATCGTTTAACCGCACTAGGTACTTCTCTTGCAGCTGGTCGAGCAACCTCTCTATAACACATTCACATGACTACACTACCAGCTGACGACTCAATGCTTCTACTTCGATGTCACACTTTATCATAGAACCCGCGAACGTTAACACTTCCATCATCCGCGCAGTCTTTTCAGAGTTCTCCTCCAGCTGATCCACTACAGACCTTACATTTACTAAACAGTCTCCATAAAGGTTTGCTACTCCCTTCACTATTTCTTTATAGAAACTCTCAAAGTGCAACGCTTTTAATTGTGCGAATCTCACTTCCACGAGTTTCTGCAAGCGCTGCAAGCGCCACAATTCTTCTACAGATTCGCACGCTAAACGCACCTCTGACAAGCCCACTTCCTCCAATTTTATTATTTTCTTTTTCTGGATTGCTTTAAATATAATCCTCTTCCTTCCTATTTCCAGAGCTGGCCACTCACCGTCGAGGGAATACAAGTAGTTGGAAATCACTCCTTGATTTGCAATCAGGGCTGTCCACTCCCATTCATCTAACTGCACCCAATAATTTTTGATACCCCGTATTATAATACTTGGGGTAAATTGCGAACTCCAATCAAACCCTACACTGACGTACTTAGAACTTGATTTATTTAATTTGTACGTCCTACTATTCAGAAGTTCCGGACAGAACAGTGGTTCCGGCTTTCTAGCAGCCACCGTTCCTTTCTTACTCTAAACTACCTCGATAGCTTTCAATAAGGCTTCCATTTATGCACGACTATCGGACGCTACTACCCATGCTGCACTCTACTAGGCGCTTTTATTTTCACATTTCCAAGGTTACATGTCGTAGGAGGTGCCTTTGGCCGTAAACGCAACCTTGATCTTGAAGTCATGTTCACAGTACTGCCTTTTTGGACTCAACAATTATGGGGACCTTGAGTTGAAATTCCACATATAGCATATTGGACTTCACTGCCCAAAATTTTAGCAAATCATTTTTTTTCAATACCATCCCGATCATTTCGCGAAAGTTAAATGATCCTTTCTTGTTGATATAAATTTCGCTACGGTTTATATGTGAATCTTAAGGTAAGACCCTTGACCTTCTATGCCTGCGTCCTTGACTACGCTCCTATATTAAGTTGCTTTTCTGTAGCAGTTGCCATAATCCTCCAGCGGCTACCGTAATCATCCAGCAGCTATGACAACTAACTTCAAGAACGCCGAACAATTTTTCCGTCATTTTCGCCGGTTTTTGGTTAATTGTCCTCCGGCATCATCTCAACGGTCTCTCCAGGCAGTGGTAACTATGGAGTATGCCATGGACCAACACGGAGAGGCCCTAGCGGAGGCGACCACCTTACGGACGTGGCTTGCAGCCTTCGAAGGATCGTCAGCTGTGTGGTGGCAGACCCACGTCTTCAAGCCAGTGGACCGGTACCTAGCCCGAGTGGAGAATGGGAAAGTTTCCTACATAACGTATACTTGAAAATAAATAAATATGTTTAGAAATATTTCGATAATTTTATTTCAAAGTTTCTATGGTGTTATACCGGGTATCCGTTCTCAAAGTTGAACATAGGCGATTAACATTGTATTGGACTTTTTTGCCGATTCCTGCTCGCCAATTCAACTTACAGGGAAGGTAATGGTATCAATGGAAAGATAAAATTATTACGCATTAAATGATACCAATAGTAATATTCAATATGCGATTTTTATTCTAAAATACTAATTTAAAACTTGGGAATTTTTATATATGCCATGCCTTGCTTTTCAAGTTCGATAGCATTTGTCAAAAAAATTGCTAATTAGTTGGCGTAAATCAGGTATTTTCTGTCAACGTCTGTTAAAATTATCTACAGAAAAATGAATTATTTCAATGAAGAATGAGTGAATGCACTAATGTTAATTGCCTATGTTCGACTTTCAGAATGGACACCCGGTATGCGCTCTTAGTGGTTGTTGCGATCTTCGAGAGTGTGACCTTGAATTGTAGAATATAAAACTTTTGCGTGCACGTACTTAGTCAGTTGTCATTATGAGCTCAGAACCTCGATATCCAGATTTTGCGAAGTACTCCAAACGGCTACAAACATTCAGCGATTGGAGTCGGGATCAAACTCCAGAGTCGCTAGCAGATGCCGGTTTCTTTTGCATTAGCGACACGATTAATTGTGTACAGTGTTTCTACTGCGGAGTTCAGATTTCTGGTTGGGAACTCCTATCTGAACACCTCCACTGGTCACCCAACTGCAAAGTTGCTAAGTTATACCAGCACTTACAGACCATGCAAGACTTGGCTGTTCAACTTATCGACGCGATACATATTTCCTCCGGAGTGGATGTAGCTGGCAACAATAGAACGGGTGCGGCCGACAAAACAAAAACTTGCTGTTGTCATAAGTGGTGCAAAGTGCGGCACCGAACCATTCAGTACCTTCCTTCGAGGAGTTCAACATGATACCTATTAAATTTTTGGTCGCTCTTGCTGCAGTTCATGATGGGGTTCTATATGTGCTTCAACCACCTCATTGCAGTTCAGCTTCTTTCGCCTACAATGACGGAGTACACAACGTAACGTGGCGTAAAATGGATACTAGTTTATTAGCGAACAACGTTACTAAACATAGCTTTTTAACGTTCAAGATAAAATACCATTTTTCTGTGTATGCTGTAGATACGAATTGGCAAACGATTTTGCTAAAAAATAAACCTCCTAGATATTTATAACTTCTGCTTGCTCTGATTTTATCTGTTTCTAGTTTTAAATCTTTTGCTTTGCCTCTTAACACCAGACACTATGTCTTGTTTAAATGTATTCAACCCGCAGTGTTCGATCTCTTCAAAATTTTCAACATGTAGTGAGCGACTTGTTCATCTTCTGCTAGTATCACCCGGTCATCGGCAAACTCTAACGTATAAAGGATTTTCTCTCCAATAGCTATTTTCATAGACTCACACCTTTTCCTCCAATTAATTGATGCTTTCTTTATACATATTTTAATCAGTAGCCTTGTCTCAAACCCTTAGACACATTTATTAAATAGTTGCGCTATAAGCCTTATTAGTTATTCTGATCCACTTTTATGAGTTCTGTATTTATACCACATGAGCCTGGAGCGCGTCCGTTTTTCATTTTATTCTTGAGTTGTATTATTTCCTTACCTGTTTTTGGTTCAATGGCTTCCTGTTGTTTTCTTTGGCTATATACTAATTTAAACTCTTGTCTTTTTTTCTATTAGCAGATTTTTAAAATACATTTTCCACCATTTAACTTCTATTGGTTGATCTGAGACTGCTCTTTGTGCTTCTAAGATAGTCTCCAATTTGCTCACACATTGATTTCCAGGCTTCATTTTTTGCTTTTGATACTTCTCTTTTCACTACTTTCATAATCTGTTGATATGCTTGTATTTGTGTTTTCTCTTGTTGACAACAATTTTTCGTAAAATGCTTTGGTTTTCTTAATTAATGCACCTACATTATCTTTTCACCAGTAGCTATAGCGGATGGTCCTATCAATTATATCATTTTCCCCCAGTGCTTCATGTCCTGTTTCCAATATCTTATCTCTCCCCTGTTTATATAGTTCTTGTATAATTCCCGCTGATACTTGTTAACTTTTGCTTTTTGTCTGTATAGGGTTTCTCTTGATTCTTTTCCCAATCTTTCGATTCTTATTTTTTTAAAATTTAATTTCCTTGTGTATTATATGGGTAACTTCCACTGGAGCTGTGGTTTGATTTAACCAATCTAAGAACCTTATGGATGTTTCCACTAGGTAATGATCTGTTTCGTACTCTGCTCCTCTTATAACCTACACATAGTAAATCTGTAGTTGCGTGGCCCGTTTAGACATACAGTAGTCTGTTATGAAACGTAAACTTCTTTCCTCCCAAGTAAACTTCTGTATAAATATTTTTATGTAAATAATGGCCCTTTAGGACATTTAGCGAGTATTGCTCTTAGGATTTTTTTCAAACTTTAAATTTTTATTACATTTTTAATGTGTATTAATGTGAGATAGGTGATTTTCCAGTTAAATACCTCTAAAATACGTTTGTTTTGTTTTATTACATTTTTTTTATTAACTCCTATTTTAAATAGAACACCCGGTATATTATTACATTTTTGAATTTAGCTTGAAATACTAGAGAAAATTTGTCTCTCCAACTAACGCTCTATTTTATACGGTTTCTGTAGAATTTGCAATTTTTGAACATTTTTGACAAATGTTTAAAATTAAAAATCAAATTTTTTGCTAATTATAAGACCACTGTAAAAGAAAGTTGTGTGAGTGTATCTCACCAGATTTTTTATTGCGGTTGCTATTCCTGTTTTTCCTCGTTAGTTGTTATTGATACTTATTCACATATATTTCTATAAAATCTCCATATTTCTCACATTCTTGTCCTTTCTCTTTGTGTGTTATAACCACAAGGCCGGTATTATATTTCACAATATGCTCATATACTTCTCTTAAACCTTATTCCCTGTACGTTCTATATGCTAAATTTGAAATCCTGTTTTGTTTCTTTGGTGTGCTGCAGAAATTATTTTCTTATAGTACTTTCATATTTCTGCACTTTCTTTCGAGCCTCCCTCCCCCTCCCGTACCCAATGGGGCTCCTTTACCAGTGGGGAGTGTGAATATCCACCCTGGTACTATCTCTTTTGAACGAATTTTCCATACTTTTTCTTTATTGTTTTACGGGAGTTGAGTAGCTACAACCTTTCTGCTATGCTCGGGCTTGAGACCGACAGCAGCGTCTGACTAATTACACCCATTGCAGCAAACCTTCCACTATTGGCAGAGTTAGTTGTTTCATAATATGTTTAATTTAGAAAATGGATTAGGAGTAACGATCAGCATCGAATATATTTTGCAAATATTTATTCGTCAGAGAGAAATGGTACAGCAGCTTTGAAATTGTTTAATTTCTTTGGAAGATTTACTTTTTCTTTCATACATTTTCTAATAGTTAAATAAATATGTGTAAGCTAAAACGTAAGCCCTCTTAAATTTGGGAGTCTAACTACGCCTATGAGGGTTCGTTCTCTACCCTTTATAAACGCGTTGATTAGCGGTTACACATTGTTTGACGACCACTAAAATAACCCAAATTAAACGTGCGGGGGTCACTACCCCTCGCATCTTCACGAGCGCACATATCAAAACAACTTCGCTCAATTCGCGTTCTCGTTATTAATGTTGCGGGTGGACTTGAGTGCGTAGATGCTTTTGCATATTTTCGACTACTCCAGCTGAATGTGTAAGCAAATTAAAATTACACGATGTTAAGCGCCGGGCAAGCAGTATATGCAGGCCATAAAATGTAGCTTAATTATACGTCTATCGGTAATTCTGCCCACGTGCACTTCAATTTGCGCTGGATTTACGAACATCCACAAGCTCCAATTGATTTTGAATTTCAGGTGCACCCCTCGACCGGCCACTTACTAACGATTTGTCAACTTTGTTTTTTATCATTTAAAATGACAAGGAAAACCTAGTAATACGGCATATCTGATATTATAGTTTGCAAATGTACTGTTTCCCAATGAAGTCTCCGACTTTTATTCTTTTCATCCAATTGGCACTTACCCTAAAGTACTATCGCATTTTCAAGTAACGTATTACTATCATGGGGATTGTCTACACTACCCTTTTTAGTGATTTTTTTGTGGGGTGCTGTTTCGTATTTTTTTGGTTTTAGGTGATAAAACAAGTTTTTAGCTTACTACTGACTTTAAACATTTGTAGAGGATTTTACTCAGAACTTCCCTCGGCAGTGGACGTTGTGACACTAATTTAAAAACCAAAGGAAAATAGGGGTCAAAATGAACCTGGAGAACGTGAGAATCATTATTTAAAAATCGTTAAACAACAAATTATTCTTGGGATGCCGAAACGATTTACAGAAGAAGAAAGAACCGTTTAATGTATTTGTAGTATTGTTTGAGCAGGTAAGAATACCCCAATATTTGTCCATAACAACAGGAAGCATAACATCAACTAAAAAATTAATAATTTGATCTTAACTCATATTTTTAACATTTAATGTAGTATTTTATAACTCATTTTGGCAACTGATGGTGGTACAGCTCAAATCGTTAATAAAACAAAAAAAAGAACAACCCGTAACAATAATTTGTTCCAGCTTTTAGTCGAGACAAGGTCGGTTCGAGGTACCTGAAATTGATTTGGTAATTACTTAAAAAGAGGGGTAGTACATCGAGAATTAATTAGGGCGAGAACTCCATAAGGTTAAAGGTTAAAATAACCTTGAAGAAACATAAACGGAGTCGCAAGAAAATTGGTGATGGACCTCGGCCACTTACCTCTGCTTCAGCTAATAATTGTACTATAAAAACCCGTTCTGTACGTTTGCCTTACAGTACAAAATAACAGAACAGAACACCCAATAGTATTTAAATACTGTAATAAACAAACAAAGTAAAAAAATTCTAATGCAGTAATCTTAATGCTAATGAAAGTAAATTTTGGGAAAATTTGCAGCTAATTAATAAATTTCAATAAAAAGGCAAAGCAGTGTAATAGTTAAACATAAATATATTTCAACCAACAATGTAATAATACTAATAGCAACTAATTATTTTACTGTCTGACCTCATGAAAATGCTACGGAAATATAGACTTTAATAGACAACCGACAACCAAAAAGCATTCGAATTCCCTGAAGAAGTTACTAAATCGTAAATACAGTAATACCTACACACATTTAAACCGTAACACTTCGAACATAAGCCAAACCGCAATCTAATCCTGAAAGCACTTCAAAAAGGACTGTAAATTGGCGATAGGAAACAAAAAATGTACACAGCATGCAAAAGTAATTCACATACATTTTAATATAACGGAAATGCAGAATTCGTTACGATATCTCAAAGCATGAAAGAAAAAGGCAGTGCCCAGCAGTTTGCTTATCAGTCTGTGTTCGACAACGACGCGGTAACGCGCTGGTGTGTTGGTCAACTCTCTTATTCTTACAATAAAAG
This sequence comes from Agriotes lineatus, assembly GCA_940337035.1. NCBI lineage: Eukaryota > Metazoa > Arthropoda > Insecta > Coleoptera > Elateridae > Agriotes > Agriotes lineatus. Next base: position 49,884,114 of record OW679194.1, on the reverse strand, counting down.
ACAAAGCTGTATGATGCACCAGTGTGATTAGGCGACGTTCTCGAACGTAGTCCAGATGCACTGATTCCTTCTCTGTGTATTTGTAGTCTTCAGACTGCGCCCTAAGGTTTCAAACTCTCACCTCTTTCAAACGATGTCTTGTTTACGTCAGAACGGCACTTGTAACTTAATAGTAAGTGTTTTCTATGTAGCAATCTATCCCTATTCTTTCGTCATAAGCCAAACGCCAACCTTAAAGACGTTTTGAGTTTCCTAAATAGAAACAAAAATATTTAAGACCGTTACAAATTTTATTCCTCACTTGTAAACGTCAATTTATCAAGTCACTGTATTAATCAAGAAAGTTTATTTTAACAAGTTGCTAACGTGTAAAATCTTTACAAGTTAACTGTCATTTTTACAAGCGCGCTCATAGATAAATGATAGCGTGCAAAGCCAGAGTTGTCTTCCTTAGTATGTATCATATTGATGAATTTAGTTGCTTGTCAGTTTGACATTTTGAATAAATGGTAAATTTCTAGTTATTTACAAGTGAGGAACAAATAAAATATTCAACAATACACGCCAGGTGACCATTTTTACTGGCTCGACAGGCTAGCCTAACGGCTCGCCAGTCATCCCAATCCTATCGCCAGTAAAACTGTTTTACCTGGCTTGTAATGTTATAGTATTTAACATTACAAGCCAGGTATAGTATTTAACATTACAAGCCAGGTAAAACAGGTTTTACTGGCGATAGGATTGGGATGACTGGCGAGCCGTTAGGCGAGCCTGTCATATCCTTGAGCCAGTAAAAATGGTTACCTGGCGTGTATTGTTGAATGTTTTATTTGTTCCTCACTTGTAAATAACTAGAAATTCACCATTTATTCAAAATGTCAAACTGACAAGCAACTAAATTAATCAATATGACACATACTAAGGAAGACAACTCTGGCTTTGCACGCTATCATTTATCTATGAGTACGCTTGTAAAATAGAACTGGCTAGCCAGTAAAAAATTTACTGGCTAGCCAGTTAAGAAACATTTTCAAGGTAAATACAGTGACTTGATAAATTGATGTTTACAAGTGAGGAACAAATAAAAACAGGTTTTACTGGCGATAGAATTGGGATGACTGGCGAGCCGTTAGGCGAGCCTGTCGTATCCTTGAGCCAGTAAAAATGGTTACCTGGCGTGTATTGTTGAATGTTTTATTTGTTCCTCACTTGTAAATAACTAGAAATTCACCATTTATTCAAAATGTCAAACTGACAAGCAACTAAATTAATCAATATGACACATACTAAGGAAGACAACTCTGGCTTTGCACGCTATCATTTATCTATGAATACGCTTGTAAAATATAACTGGCTAGCCAGTAAAAAATTTACTGGCTAGCCAGTTAAGAAACATTTTCAAGGTAAATACAGTGACTTGATAAATTGATGTTTACAAGTGAGGAACAAATAAAAACAGGTTTTACTGGCGATAGGATTGGGATGACTGGCGAGCCGTTAGGCGAGCCTGTCATATCCTTGAGCCAGTAAAAATGGTTACCTGGCGTGTATTGTTGAATGTTTTATTTGTTCCTTACTTGTAAATAACTAGAAATTCACCATTTATTCAAAATGTCAAACTGACAAGCAACTAAATTAATCAATATGACACATACTAAGGAAGACAACTCTGGCTTTGCACGCTATCATTTATCTATGAGCACACTTGTAAAATATAGCTGGCTAGCCAGTAAAAAATTTACTGGCTAGCCAGTTAAGAAACATTTTCAAGGTGAGTACAGTGACTTGATAAATTGATGTTTACAAGTGAGGAACAAATAAAATAATATAGTGTTGCTCTACGGGAAATATATTAAGAAAAAAACTACTAGTTTTTAAAAGATAAAAATTGCAGTACAATACATTGTTCGTAGTATGAAATTCAGTACACACAATAAATTGAGCGCATTTAATAAAATAACTTTGAGGAAATGAAATATAAAAGTGAAAACGAAATTAACTAATTCCCCATTCTTCAAATTATCGCACTGGCACTTGAAGCAGAGCCACTTGTCTGTCAAGTATTTTATTACTTATATATTTTCCTGCATCGATTAATTTAAAAGCATTAGTCCAAATTATTGGAAATCTGATTTTTCAGCTGTAATTTGATTTGAAAGCTGTCATTTCGTTATTCTGTTTGGAAATTTGTAGGCGGGTAACACTTAAAAGATAAAATGTTATGACGTAATATCCAAATTTATTGTACCATTAAATTCCTAAACCCAGCATTAGTAAAATACTCATGAACGATATATGAACCAAAGTGTAAGAAAGTCACAACAAAACTGAATGCTCCACATGCCGTTATAGAAACTACGATCTATTACTTAGTTTGCTGGGAAATATCTACTGCCAACTATTCATTAATTAAGAATTTTTAAGTTATTTAGCAAGAAACTGAAATACTTTAGGTAGTTTTTTTGTAAATTCAGATGTTTACTTTATAAACTAAGAAAAATATTAGAGTTCAATTCTAAAGATTTAATGTGTGCCACTGGTTGACATACATCACAAAAACTAAACTTTTTGAATTATTACAATACTAAAAATATTCGTAGATTTACAGTCTTAAATAATGAAGTGAATAGATAAATACCAAGCCACTATTTTTCCAATTACTATGCACTGTAAGTCAAGTTACGTTATTAAAAATGATTTAAAAGATACTATAATTAGTTTATACTTACTTAAATGACAAAAATTCTCTTCCTGCAAGCGACTACGATAACCATAAGCATTAATCCTACTCTCTAAAATGAAGAAAAATGCTACATCCACTTCGCTGGTTTTCAATTTGCAATATGTTGCGGTCCCAATTCGACTCAGCACTGCACATTATTTGAATTTCACTAACAAATAGAACAGACGGTTTTGACTGATTGATCTTTAGTAAAAACTGACATGATTGAAAAGTAGCGAGTAACGCGTGAAAGCGCCTAAAATTGAAAGAAATATTTTATCAGGTCTAAACGTGGCGAGCAAGACTGCTGTGCGAAATCCGGAAAGCGGCGAAATCAAACTCAAAGAAAAATCCTGTCCATCCGTGAGAAATCTTTAAGGCATCCAATAATCACCCTCTAAACGGATTCATTGTAAGCGATTCAATTCAAATAAAATGCCAGCTAAAGGTTTCCAGCATTTTCAATTATCTAGAGAAACACATCCCTCGGCGGAATGTACGACGAAAACTAGATTCCTGCTAATATCAAAACTACCACATGTGGTTTCCAATCTGTGCTTTAAGGTAACATATTTAATGGACAAGCCAATTAGCTGTTGCTTTTATGAAAATTATATTGCTTAGGAAATATCAAATTCGTTGGTTACATAAACAAACATTTTAGAGATCAAAGCTTTAAAGGAATACAGATAAGGTAAAGGAATAAACAATGTAGGGGAATCCAGGAAAATCGGTTATGCCAGTGTATTGATACCGTGTTATAACTGGATGGTGATCATTAAAAGATTAGGTTACCCAAATTTTGAACATTAAATATATAGTTTTTATTATCTTAAAAATGTTCATTTTCAAAACGGAATACCATTAATAAGAGGTACATTTGTTATGTTTAATGTTACATATGTGTAGGTGTGTGTTTAGTTGTGAATATTGTCTGTGTACAATAGATTTAGGTAAAATGCAACAATAACCGAAGGTGATAATAAAGTATGATCAAAAATTATTTTCATCTAGTATCGCCGTGGAATACTTTCTAATTTATGAATGCAACTACATTTACACTTAAATGTCAAACTTGACATTTGATTCTTAAGTGAGTTATACTTGCATTCATAAATTTGGAAGTATTCCATGGTCATACTAGATAAAAATAATTTTTGGTTATACTATATTTTAAACAACTAACTCAAATAAAATGTCGGAGAGGGGTCGTAGGCATAAAGAATACGTAATTTATCTAGTTGTTATAAACCAATATTAATAGGTGCCAGGTTCACTGACTTACCGTGACATGCTCCGTTGAACCATAGGGCTTAGTCGAACTGCGACGTAAGAGAGGTTATAAAGAAATAGTAAATATTTAAGGAAAAATCAACGGCTAGCATCAAATAAAAAGAATATATTTGTCGAAATTACACAGCACAAAAGAGTCGAAGGAACTCCTTCTTCTTCTTCTTCCTTCAGCTCTACAACCCTGCATGGGTCTTGGCCTGTTCTATTATTTTCTTCCATTCCTTTCTTTCCTCTGTCACTCTCCACCAGTTTCTTACCCCCATTATCCTTAGATGGTTTAGGACACAGTCATACCACCTCTTTTTTGGTCGTCCAGCTAGCCTTCTTCCTGCCGGTTTTCACTGTATTATTACTCGCGTTCTCCTTTCTTCATTCATTCGTCTTATGTGTCCTAGCCATGCTATTCTTTGGGCCTTGATGTGCCTTACTATGTCTTTACCTTCTATAATATAATTCAGTTCGTGGTTCATTTTGATTCTATATGTTCCGTCCTCGTTTCTGGATGGCCCCTTTATTCTTCTCAATATTTTTCTTTCACACATTCTTAACTGTTCTCCTATTTTATCAGTGGTTGGCCATGTTTCACAACCGTATGTGATGACTGGCTTTATCATGCTTTGGTAGATCCTTAGTTTTCTCTTCTTGCTTACACAATTTGAAGTCATTATATTCTTATTAGCATAGTAGCTCCTCAAACTGGCTTTAATTCTTCTCTGGATCTCTTGTATCACATCGTTGTTACTATTCACCTGCGAACCTAAGTATATAAATTCACGGACATGTTCGAAACTATATTCGTTTATTTCCAGATCTTGTAACTGTATGTTTGTCCGCTTTGTCACTATCATGTATTTTGCCTTCTGTACATTTACCTCAAGACCCATTTTCTTGGCTTGGTTTTCCAGGACTAGAAACACATTTTTCAGCTCTTTCTTGCTTTTACTTACTATCACGATGTCGTCTGCGTAACCATTTATTTGTGTCATTTTGCTACATATACTTTTTGAGACGTCAATATTTCTGATTATTTTCTCTAATGTTAGGTTAAATAGCAAGGCGGACAACGCATCTCCTTGCCTTACTCCGCCATTTATATTAATGGCATTTATTTAGTTCCTTTTTTGTGGATAGGCACAATTTGCCCTAATTTCCATTCTTTTGGCATTTGTTCTTCACGCCATATTCGCTTGATGAGTTCCCTTGCCATAGTGCTTCTCCTCCTAATTTCACTAGTTTGACCGTTATTTCGTCGCAACCTGGGGCTTTATTGCTTTTTATTTTGCTTCCTCTTCTATAGTTAGTTCTTCTACTTGCGATTCTGCCGTGAGGTAGTATACTTACTGAATTTATTTCTCTTCAGTCACATTTAGGAGGTCTTCAAAGTGTTCTTTCCATCTGTTCAAAATTTCCTGTTCTTCATATAGTATATTTCCTTCTTTATCTTTACAAGTTATCATCCGTGGGTAGAAGGAATGAGATTGGGTTTTAATACCTTGGTAGAATTTTTTGTATGGTTTCTTCTTCGATGTGCCTCTATTTCTTCTATTTTCCGATTTATGTATTCTCTTTTCTTTCTTTTTAGTAGTCTTCGTGCTTTATTTCTCCTGGCTTCATATACTGCTTGGTTGTTTCTTGTATTCCTTTGTAGGCATGTTTTCCTTGCTTAGTTTTTCAGGGATATTACTTCTCTGCACTCGCTATCAAACCATTAATTTCTCTTTTCATTTTTCTTTGTTCCTTTAACTTCTTCTGCAGACTTTATGATTACGTTTTTAATTCTTTCCCATTCTTCTTCTATGCTTTCCATTGGCTCTTGTTGTTCTAGATGCATCTTTATGCTTTGTTAGTAGTTCATTGTTTTCTCTTGTGCTTTTAAGTTTTCAATGTCACCATTTCCTCTTCTTATATCCTCTTCTTTTATTTACCTTTGCGATTCTTTGTTTCCAGAAAGCTTTCACCAGGTAGTGATCGGAGTCGCAGTTAGCTCCTCTGTAGGATCTTATGTCTCTGAAAGACGTGGCTCTTCTTTTAGAGACCAAAATGTGGTCTATGTGGTTCGCCTGATTGCTGCCTGGTACTCTCCATGTACTTTTATGTACTTTCTTAGGTTCGAAAAAGGTGCTGCTTATGATTAAGTTGCTAAATGTAGCTAAACGGCAGAGTCTTTGTCCGTTGTTGTTAGTTTGCTCATGTAACGTATGTTTCCCCGCTATTCCTTTATTATGCTCCTCTTTTCCCATTTTTGCATTAAAGTCTCCAAGCAGTATTAAGGTATCATGTTTTGGGGTTTTGTCACGTTCTCTTTGTAGTTCGTCATATAATTGATCTTTAACTTCTTCTTCGTCATCTTCAATAGGGGCATATGCATTGATGATGGTAATGTTATGGAGTCTACCTTTTAGTCGTAATTTACATACTCTACTGTTTATTGGCTGGAAGGAACTCCTTAATACCGTTCTGGGAGATATTGTTACAGGGCAAAATCCCTCAAGGAGTGTCAAACTGGGTAAATGATTGCTGTAACGGTCACAGTCCCCAAACGTGATAATGTTTTTTTTGCACACAAGAGAAATTGCCGCCACAGGCTTGCTGTTAGTTTATCATATATACAAGCTATCTAAAGTCATTTTATCCAGCCGATCTCGGAGTATCTTCTTCTTCTTTGTCGCTACAGCCCTTCAAAGAACCTGCTCCACAACATCGCGCCATTTCCTTCTGTTTTGGGTTTTAGCTTTCAATCTTCTCACACTTAAAATTCTCAAATCCTCCTCCACTTCGCCACTTCATTTTTCCTGGGTCTCCCTCTTAGTTGTCCACCCGTTAGTTTGATTCATATGCTTTTCTAGGTGCTCTTTCTTCTTTTTTCTGTGTAGGCGGCTCAGCCATGCTAAGCTTTGACTTCTGATTACATCAACTATGTCAGCTTGATGGTACTCCATAAGTTTGAGATTCGGCTCCTTCCTTTATTGGCCCAAACATAATTCTTAGAATTTTAAGTTCAAAAGTTAGCAACCTATTTTTATCTGCCATTGTTAATACCCACGTTTCTGAAGCGTAGGTTACTGTTGGTCAAATTATTGTCTTGAATATTTTTAACTTTGCTGTTCTTGATAGATTGCTCTACTTGAAAGTGTGTTGCAATGCAAAAGAGCATCTGCTTTATGTGCACAGTCTTGCTTCTATAGTAGTTTTCGTGTCATTTGTGTATGTTAAACTACTTCCCAAAGATTTAATACATTCCACTTTCAAATACTTTGTTTTGTACCGGCGCAGCTGTCGTGTCGTTCTGCCTCCCGTTCGCACTTCGCATTACATCTCGTTGAGAGGATAAATCACCATGTATTCGGCTCACAGCTTCCCGTTCAGTTGTCGCAGTATTTGCTTTCCGTCTCGTCCTATGCAGTATCTGGGACGGTGGTCGTTGCAGCGGCAAAGAACACCAGTATCGCCCAATCAAGCTCCGTCAGGTATAGTTTCTACTACTTAACGTTTATTCGTGCAGTTTAACATTTATACAATGTGTCGCGTCAAATTATCGAACAGTTGTGGTAACGTCTCAGTCAGTTAACTTTCATTGTGTACCTCTTTGTAATTGTCAAACCCTTGCAGTTGTGTTTCTGTCTGTTGCAGTTCATTTACCATCAGTTAATATATCTTGTTTACCTAGAATGTACTGTTCATACCGTTTCACGGAATTATTGTGGATGTACAGTTTTAATGTGAATTTATGATAATGGTTTAAGACGCTGCGCAACCATCGAACTGCCGTATTTACATTTTGGATTTACATGTGCCTTTTTATATACAGTTTCAAATATTTTGTGTCAATACATGTCATGTAATTTTAAATGTGGCTTGCTTTGTTGTTGTGCATGCGCTTTGTGTGTTTATATTTTACAGTTGTAAAAGGAGTTTGGTCAGTTGCCCAAGTGGATTTTAAAAATGTAGGTCCGTTGTTGCTGAACCGGCTTGCTGTCCGATTACTGCCAAGTGTAAAGTTGAAAGGTGGGCTCATTTGCTTCCCGGTTCTCAGTGAGCTTGCTTGTGCATTCTTGTTCATCTTGATGGAATTGGGTAGCGCTCAATCTATTTAAATTTGTTTACCGTTCATTAGGTCGTTGCCCTTGTGTTATCTTGTGTTGGATTACCCCTCGCTTTACTGAGCCTAGTCGGTACCTCTTGTTACGGGCTGGGCAGCGGTCCTATGTGAGTTACATTCCCGATTTTGAGAGATATCGTATGCACTAGAAGTCTAGCTTTTTCGTGGCTTTTTAGACCGTAACAATTTACTAAATACTTTGGAAACTTTCGATAGTTGGCTTTGATGAAATAAACATACAGTTTGGCTTACCGATATTGGTTTTAAATTTATTTTTATTAAACCAATTGCCAAGTTTAGATATAGTATTTAACATTACTAGCTTGGTAAGAGGGTTTTTGCTGGCGAATAGAAGGATATGACTGGCCAGCCGCAGGCGAGCCAGTCACCTTCTTGAGCCAGTAAAACCTGTTACCTTGCGTGTATTGTTGAATATTTTATTTGTTCCTCACTTGTAAATAACTAGAAATTACCATTTATTCAAAATGTCAAACTGACAAGCAACTAAATTCATCAATATGACACATACTAAAAAAGACAACTTTGGATTTGCACACTATCATTTATCTATGAGCACGCTTTTAAAACTGACAGTTAACTTGTAAAGATTTTACAAGTTAGTAACTTGTTAAAATAAACTTTCTTGATTAATACAGTGACTTGATAAATTGATGTTTACCAGTGAGGAACAAATAAAGTTGTTATTTGTTTCGTTTATGCAATCAGTTGACTACTACGAAACAGTAAAGCATAGTCAGCATATAATATTAATCGAGATGCATTGCTGATGCAGGATTTCATGCCATTTATATGTATTATAGACAGCAGGGGTACAAGTACATTTACTTGGGGAACCCCAAAATTACTAGGCAGTTTCCCCGAAACATTGTTATTAAATTTAATTAATTGTCGGCGGTTACCCGGTTAGTTAAATACATTAATTATCCACTTGAGTGCAATCAAATCTACTCAATATTTTTTTAAGATTTCCCGTAATAAGTTTATGTTTACAATCTCAAAAGCGCTTTTCAAACCTATAAAAGTTGCAGTAGCAACATTTTTATCTAAACAACATTTCCAATCAGATACTACTTATTGAATTGCAGTCTCGCAAGAGAATCCCTTCCGATAATCCAATTGTATACAACACAACACCTTATTTTTCTCAAAATATTTAATCAATTAATTATGTGTCTTACTTTTGTTTGATTTTGTACCAAGTAATTGTTTTCTTTGTTCTTAAAATTTGTAAAATATATACTCAGAGATAAGCAGCAGAGATTATTATTAAAATCATTTCGAATTGCAACTTCTAAATCCCGATTCTTCAAGGAAGTCAAGAATTGGAAAATAATCAAAAGCATTTGTCCTACAGCTGAAACCTAGTAATGACATTTATTTGATTACGATACCATTTTATCTTTTGCTTGAAAAATATTTACTTACTTTCCTTCCAGCGATAAACATGACTTATTCAATTTTGTAAAAATATCGGATAATAATGTAATTCTATGGTAGTGAATTGTGGGCTGCTACGGAAAACACAGAGGTAGGGTACAGGTACCGGAGATGAAATTCCTGCAGATACTGGAAGCGGCCATAAAAACAGACAGAATCCGAAACATGGAAAGGCTCGGAGTAGTGTCCATACCGGGGAAAATTGAAAAAGGTAGTACGAAGATAAGTAAAAAGGATATGGAAGCAAAAGAATACGAGAAAAAAACAAGAGAAAAGCCAGCTACGATATGGAATAAAGTAACTGCAAAAATGCTGGCGCAGAATGCAACAACATAGCTGCAGCTGGAGAAATAGGGCATAGCAACCCAATCCTCGCGACTTTCGGGTACAAGAGGATTCGACTATGTATGTATGTATGTAGTACTTAATAGCAATTCTGAATTTGTTAATCTGTCTAACAATCGAAATTTATGATCGATAAAATACGCCAACAATTTGTTGCAATCATTGGGAAATTACTTGTATTGTATTTACTCAAATGAGAAGAGGGGCGTTTGCATTTTAGTTTGGCTGAGCCCTAAGAATTTTTGTGTTTGTGGTGTGAGCGTACCATTTTGCAAATATAGCTATTTGGTGAAACCTTATCCTGCCCTATTTCCGAATTTTTGACGATTGTCGAATCTATCCAGCTTCCCCAAATCGCAGAGCACTAAGTTTGAAATTCCGAATCCTCGCTTTGAAGTACCGCGGAAATTTCAAATCGATCATATCTAAAGGAACTGCTATCGTTTATCGATACCTTATATATCGCGTGTAAATTGGCGTTGAATGCTCTTGTGGAAAATTTTTGAACTACCGTTGTCCATTTTTCTAACGAAGCTCAGGCAAAAATATGCTACATCGCGTGTAAGACCACTCAACTTTCGCTGTCGACATCTTTATTTATTTTATTTATTTATTTATTTCGCACTCAGCCAACAGCCGTTAGGTTAATTATAGGCGTCGCTGTGCATCTTGGAGAAGTTTCCCATTTTGCTTCCGCTTTCAAGCGAGGGGCCCTTTTTTAAAAACCCGTCTTGCTCTTCCCGCTCGCTCCGATTGATAGACCGCTTTCATTTTCGCAGACCACATGTAATTCACTGCATCGAGATAATTCATTTGTGGTTTATTATGTTATGTGGTTATATTGCATGTATGATTTATCGTCAAGTTTAGGTATGTTCAACCGCGACCGTGAATAGCAACGGATGTTAGTCTGTAGTGGCAAGAAAGTGTGTGCGATAAGTGTGAATCGAATTAAACCACAAGCCAAATTTCACGACCGAAATATAAAAATCACAATTTATAGTCATAACAACCACCTTTCAGCGTGGTCCCCACGCGGGGACTAATTTATTCCTTATTCCTATATTTGCTACCTTACGAGATTAAATCATGAACCAAACCGATAACACTAACAATGTCCCAGAGGGATTGCGTTATCGATGAACCTACCACATCTAACATCACAAACGAAAGCCAAACAACCGACAAACAAACTTATGCAAAAACAGCACAAAAACTGCCAGAAATAAGATACCCAAAAAGAGACCAGGCCATAATTATAAATTCATTAGAAGGCATACCAATCAAAGATCTATGCGCTAGGAAAATTAGTCAAGCCCACAAATATTTTAGCAGCATCAAGACTAGCAAACGATCGCATATGTGTGTATGTGTCAGATAAACGACTAGTCGAAGAATTATTGGGCAAAACAGATACCTTGGCCATTGCTAATCAACAAACCACAATGAGGAAGCTTGTAACGCCTGCAAAAAAATTAGTTATCTCAAATATCAGCCCATCTATTTCAAACGCATATGTCGAAAAACTACTGATAGGTTTAGGGTTACGCTTAGTATCGCCAATTTATTTAATTAAGATTGGCATTTCCGAACAAGAATAAGCACACATTATTAGCTTCCGCAGATTTGTTTACGTTGCTCCAAATGACAACATTACAGTGCCAGAGTCCATAATAATAACATACAATAGCGACCAGTATAGTATTTATATACAGGAAGACCAACAAAAATGCTTCAAGTGCAATAAAATAGGCCATTTCTTCTCCAAATGTAACTTAACTGCTCCAAAAGAAACAATCGACACACTCTCCGAGAAAGATAAGGATAAGAAACTATTGTACCAATCCAGTACAGAATCGTTAAGCAACCAGACCGTAGAAGCAACAAAAAAAATGGATGTCCAACCAATTAATGAAGCATCAGTGCAATTTATAAAACCCTCGAATCCAAAACCAATCACAAAAAAGAGAGCAACAACCAAAGAAAAAGTGGAGCACAGCAACGAAGAACCAAGCCGGGAAAAATTGTCGCTAGACGAACAGCTACAACCTCTTTCAAAAATATTAACCGAGCAACCAAATTCATATCAAATCACATATGATGAATTGAAAAACTACATAAAGGAAGTTTACTCTGCTCCCGATCCAATGAAGGTAACAAGGAAATATACAGATAATATAATAAAATTTACGGAAACGCTAAAAGACTTACTGAAAGGCGCATTAAATATAGATTTACCCGAATAATATCCAATATAAAAAAAGGTATGCAAAAAGAAATGGACCAGGCTGAAAACTCATCGGACTATACAAGTTCGCAATCAGATAATATTGCTTCAACTAATTAAATTATGCCTAAATTAATTCACATTAACTGCAACGGCTTCTTTACCAGACTTGTCGATATCCAACAACTCATTTCTGAAAACCAACCACAAATTTTATGTCTACAAGAAACCCACATAAAATCAGAAGCACCAGTACAAATAAAAGAATACAATGTTTATAGCAGGAATCGTATTGCACATCACGCTAGTGGAGGTGTCTCAACTTTTGTAAGGCAAGAACTGTACTACGAAAATCTGCAATTGAATACTAGCTTGGAAGCTGTGGCTGTCAAAATACTTATGCCCCAGAAGTTAATTATATGCAACGTATATATCGCACCAAATTATCAATTAACTAATGAGCTAGAAGATTTAATAAACAACCTTCCAATCCCATACATCATTGTAGAAGATTTCAATGCTCACAGTTACCTCTGGGGATGTAAAGGATCCAACAACAAAGAGGAAAAAATAGAAAAACTATTAGATAACGATCAGCTTACGCTACTGAATGACGGTCGTCCCACCCATTTGAGCTTTAAAACAAACGTATGCTCAGCAATAGATCTATCATTTAGCTATGAAAGATTACACCACTTAATATCTTGGTCACCATTAGAAAACTTATTTGGTAGTGATCATTTTCCAATTCTACTGTACATTAGCCTTACGCAATTAAGACCCAACACTTCTGCGAAATGGAAAATGAATGAAGCTAACTGGCCACTGTATAGCGATACTTTAAAATTAGCCAGTATTCAGTTTACCGAAAACCAAGATGTAGATACAATGACATCATAAATCACGCAGACAATCATATCAGCCTCAAATGTTTCAATTTCTCTACAACACATCACTAATTTAGCCAAATATAGAGTTCCTTGGTGGAATGAAAACTGTAAAGAAGCTATTAAGAAGAAAGAACGAGCCCTAAATAACTATCGGAAGAAGAAAGATGTCTTGTTGCTTATCGAATTTAAAAAGGCTAAAGCAGAAGCAAGGAGAGTTATGAAAACCAGCAAACAATTATCATGGGAAAATTATATCAGTTCCATAAATAAGGCAACGACAACCACAGAGATATGGAAAAAAGTTCAAAAAATCGAAAATAAATTTAACAACTTTAATATACCCGCAATCAAACTTCCAGATCGTACCTTAACTTCAAATTTAGATATAGCTAATGCACTCAGCGATCAATTTGAATATACCTCAAGTTGCGAGAATTACGATAATAGCTTTCAAGTTTACAAAAACTCTGTAAAACAAGAACCACTACACATTATTTTAAGTAACAACGAATTTTATAATGTAGAATTCTTTTATACCGAGCAAAACATGCACTATGCAGAATTAGAGATTCATCTCCGAGTCCAGACAGCATACACTTTAAAATGTTGAAAACCTACCTCATTCGTTAAAACTTAACCTGCTAGAGCTTTACAACTTTATATGGAAAACAGGATCGTTCCCAAAAAACTGGAAATTATCTACGATAATCCCTATAGCAAAACCTAAGAAGTATAAAACGTCTCCGTCCAGCTATCGACCTATATCGCTCACCAATACCATGTGCAAAATTTTAGAAAGTATGGTTCACCAAAGATTAATATGGTGCTTAGAAAAAGAAAACAGGATTACTAAAAACCAATGCGGATTTCGTAAAGGACGATCCCCCCTGGACAATATATCGCTGCTTGAAATGCAGATTAGAAATGCTTTTCTAAATAAGGAAGAACTTATAGCTATATTCTTGGACATCGAAAAGGCGTATGAAATGACTTGGAAGCATGGATTAATTAAATCACTTCTGGACTGGGGTTTACAAGGCAGATTAGTACTCTTTATTAAACGCTTTCTTACTGATCGAAAATTCCAAGTAAAACTAGGCAACGTTTAATCTAAAACACAAAGTCAAGAAAACGGTATCCCCCAAGGATCAGTACTGAGTGTTATCCTATTCATGATTGCAATTAACAAAGTTGCAAAGGGAATCAACCTACCCGTAGGAGTACTGCAATATGCGGACGATCTAAAAATATATTGTACAGATTCAAATTTAGAAAATGCCCAACGTAACCTTCAAATAGCACTAAACCACCTGAGTACTTGGAGTATTAAATTCTCAAAAAATACAAAACAAATAACCCCTCTCTTACATTAAATAACTTCCCGATAGAATACGTAGATGAAGTCAATTATCTGGGAATAATATTCGACAAAAATTGACCTGGGTTCCCCATATAAAACACCTAAAAGAAAGGTGCAGTCGATCCTTAAACCTACTAAAAGTGGTAGCACATAAGAACTGGAGAGCAAAAAAGAAAACGCTGATGACGATGTTTAACGCCTTAATACGATCAAAGCTAGATTATTCCAACTTTATCTACGGAACAGCCAACCACAACATCCTTAAAACTGTAGATGCTTTATATAATAGCGGTTTGAGAATAGTTACAGGTGCATTTCGATCAAGTCCAGCTCTGAGTTTCTATAGTGAAACTGGACAACTACCGCCGGCATTCAGACGCAATTTACAGCTTATAAATTACGTACTATTTATAAGAGAAAACCATAACCACCCAAATTTTATACATGTGTGACAGCCTGCGTACCAGAAGTCCTACCAAATAAATTCTAAAACTACACCACCGTGGAACATACGTGCAAAAAGTATAAATGAAGATTTAGAAATACACGAGCATCCTATACAACTATCACTTCCAACAACAGTTCCGTGGTTAATTCCCCTGACTCATGTACAGTCGCGGAATTAAAAATCCGGACACTTAAAATGATTCAGTATATATCTTACTTTACTTTACTTATCACGTTACGTGGTGAAATTAGTCAAAGTCAAAATAATTACTCGTACATGACAGCATGCCTCATTTAAGAGTCTAACAAAAAATGCAAGTAATTACATTATCCAAAAATTGCAAAAATCATATATAAGACTCGTCCGGATTTTTAATTCCGCATCTGGACCTTACAATGTACCCAAAAGAAGACACACCTACATCAGTATATATATCGTGCCTTTACCAAATTCTAGATAATTACTGGGACTACCATAAAAAATATACACGGACGGGTCTAAAATTAATAACAACACCGGCTGTGCGTTTAAATGTAATAACACGGAAAACTACATTAAACTAAATGATATGTGCTCAGTCTTAACCGCAGAACTACTCGCTGTCAACAAAGGACTAGAATATGCCCTCCCAGAGGTCCATAATAAATTTATAGTGTTGGTGGACTCTCTCAGGGCCGGTTGCAGAAAGCAATGTTAAGTCTGGTGTTAGCTAACGCGACGTTAAAGTGAACAAAAACCAATCAAATCTCAAATGTTTATGGTAACTAATACATTAGTAAACAAAATTTGAGGCGATTTTGTTCACTTTGACGCGACGTTAGGTAACACCAGACTTAACATTGCTTTCTGCAACCGGCCCTAGGTGTTTTACAATCTTTAAAAAACATTTATAGCTGTAACCCGATCGTGCGACTAATACATGAAGTGCTACATAAACTCCATCAGTCAGGAAAAAACATTATTTTCATATGGATACCATCACACATTGGCATCCGAGGCGATGAAGAAGTGGGCCAATTAGCAAGACAAGCTGCAACCAAGACCACAATGCAAGACAATACTATTCCGACATATGACATTAAAAGCCATAACAAGAAGTCTATTTTCCAAAAATGGAACCAGCAGTGGTTCAATAGACATCAAATTAAGAGAAATAAAACATGACGCTATGGAATGGAAACCACCAGTGGAGCTGACCAGACAAGAGGAAGTAAAAATAAGCAGGATAACCCCACCTAATGAAACAGTGTACACCACTTGCAATGAATATGTAACCATAAGACAACTAATATGCGAATGCCGGAAATATAAACATCACCGTAACGTATGTGAGCTAGGACACAATCTGTGCGATGTATTAACCAAGGCTACCCACCAATTGAACAAACTAAAACTGTTTTTGAAGAACACTGGTCTTTTACAACTGTTATAAATGCAACCATATTGTAATATCGTAATATTATAATGTTATGTATTATTTAAAATTAGTGCCAAAGGTCCTGGCAGTCGAGGTACTTTGATTATTAATAAAAATAAGTATGTTCTATCTCCAATAATTTGGACCTGTTGTATAGTGTTGTAATGGATTAAAGCTTAAAGTAATTCTGGTTGCTTAGGTAACATAAACTGAATATTTAAAACGAGCACAGAATTAAAGAATTTATTTATAGCAATGAAGCCAGTAATTTTACAGTAATAAATGTATTAGATATGAGCAGCAGTAAATGTAATTTGAGAAAAAAAGGTTGTCATTAAATTGACAGAATTCGAAAAGATTACGTTCATGGTTTTAATCATAATAAATGATTGGAATGGCAAATGCAGACTTAATTATGTAGCTGTAAGGTTTAGTTGTCTGAAGTCAATACGATTATATGCTTTTTAATATCATACAGAAATGGTGTGCGACGTACAGAAATTATGAGAGTGTTGTAGTAATTAAAGGTTATTGTACCAACGAACGATAAGATGACTGAAGGGCAAATAAATTACGCACAACAGTACGAGGAAGTAAGGACGTTATAAAACAATTACGTTATTTAGCAAAGAACACAGATTCATGCAGTGCATTTAAAAAACTCAAGTGTCGGTGCATTTAAAAACTCATGTGTGAAAAGCAGAGTATAAAAAGTTGTGTTCCGTTGAACATTTACAAGAAAAGGCAATTTGTAGCATTTAAAAAAAGAAAATTTAGAATTTAAGAAAAGAACAGTGCATGAAAGCTTTAGTCTATAAGTAAAAATTGTACATCAAAACTTAATTCCATAAAACAAATATTATTCATAGCTGCTAGGTAATGAGATTGTCAATTGTTAAAAAAAGAAAAGAATCAACAAGCCTTAATTTAGTTAGCTGATGTTAGTTAGACTCCCGGAAATTAACAGTTTTTATCAATAAAAAGTTACAATTTGTTACCCAAAGAGTATTTTAATTGTTCTCCAAGTCTTTGTGCATATATGGGTGTATAATTTGTCCAGAAAGTGAATACCGGTGAAAAAGAAAATCCTTCTGCCAGAATTGCTAGAGTGCGTTCCATTTCGGAGGTCTTTTACGAGGAGGTACCATATCGGTCGGCCAGAAACCCAAGTGCAGCCTTTAGAGCAGTCGCTCAGAATAGACAGGGTGCAGAAATTAGCAGCAGGAAGCCATCACTAAGCTGACAATTGAGGTGGCGTCACCTGAAACCGTTGCCCGACGGGGACGCCTTTCGTTGCCAGGTATTTACCACAGCTTTTAATTGCCGCAGGCCTTTGAAATCAAAGGCTCTATCAAGAGCAGGTTTTTTAGTAGAGGTATGTGCAGATTCCAGTCCCCAGGTCCTTTCCAGAATTTTATAAGTTGCTTCGCGTCCTTTGAAAATGCAGTTTGGAGCATTACAGCGGAAATCAAACAAATGAAAACCACCGCGTTCTTGGACGTTCTAAAATAAAACAAATTTGCCGGAAATGACATAACAATGATTTGAATAATTTACCTGATGTAGTTTTGCAGTTTTGGTCTGTTTTGAATTCAATTTGAGCTGTTTTTTGTGCGAGCAAGCCATTTTGAGGTTGGATTAAATTGTAGGTTATAAACCTGTTTGTCATACAGTCATGCATCTGTCATACTTGTTAATAATTATAGACAGTGGCAATTGTGCTACAGATTTGGTAAACATAACCTAAGATTAAAAGTGTTCATGCTACACCCGAGCTTAGCCACATTTAATTTGCAAATAAATAGAATACAAAGGGGCAATAAACCATTCCTTTGGCAAGTCAAAATAATTACAATATTTTTAATTAGACCTGGTTTGACATAATTAATTCATTATTGAAACCACTTAATATTTTTATGTATTTTTTTTAATTCAGTCCTGAATATAAGGGATTTGCCTATACCCAGAGATTCTTCTATTATAACAGTATATGTAAATTACTGCCCAATTTTGTGTATCAATATTATTTCCTTCCTTCGCAGGCGAATAGATGGTACAGTTGGCAGGTAGAGTGGCTTCAAAACAAGAAGTACATGGGCGAGGCTACAGTTATGGGCCGATAGTCGGTATTAGTGGCGTAGCAATGGGTATGTTTTAGGGGGCAAAATTAAAATTCCCATTTTAATGGAAAACTTTTCATGCTGATTTATTTTTGGTTTCAAATGCTAAATAAATTAGCATGTCATCTTATATAAGAGATATTTCTAAAAGTCCTGACCGACTCAATTTTGCACAGAGGTTCCCTTTATGAGGTAAACAATAAATAAGAAAGGATATTTCGAAATTCAACCCCTAAAGGGGTGAAATTGGGGTTCCAATTTTGTATGGAGAAATAATATTTATTAAATAGACATTTCGATTTGGAACTTCGTAGGAGTACTCCTAACAGCAAATAAACAAATACGTATTTTGTGATTTTCCGAAAATCAACCCCTTAGGGGGTGAAATGGGGTAAATAAGCCTAAAATACGATGTGGGTGTCGTTATTGAAGTTTTTTTGGGACGTTGATTGCAAAAATGGCATTTATTTTCAAGTCCAAGACGGTGGACATGACATAAGGGAAGGGACGGGACGGGACTGGACTGGACGGGACGGGACGGACTGGACGAAACGGGGACGGGTCGGGACTGGACGAGACGGGAGTGGACGGGAAGGGAAGGGACGGAACGGGACTGGGACGGGGATAAGATGGAATGGGATGAGATGGGATGACAAAAAATAATTAGTCATTATTTAATACACAAATAACGAACCTCGCGTGAACGAAGTGGCGGGTAACAGCTAGTAAGAAATACAAGCTTTTAAATAATTTTTTATTTTTTTTAAATAATTGGTATAAAATCTGTTGCCTCTTTATAATTTCACATCATAATGACGACAGTTCAGACATCATCAGAATTTTGAAAAATAATAATATTTTCTTTATTTAGCATTTTGCTAAAATACAATATAATTAAATATTATACATAAATTCAATAATATACTAATAATAATTCATATCAACTTATTCAACATTTCTACTATTCACAATAAACCTTTTAATTTTACCTTTAAAAATAATAATATTATTTGAAACCTTAATATTATCCTCTAAATTATTAAACATAACGATACCTTTTTGAAAAACTGAATTAACCCTTCTACTAGTAACTGCAGTTTGCACAAACAAGGTATTCCTATTTCTAGAATAATGATCATAAACTTCATTACAATAAACTAAATATTTATTAAAATAAGACGGTAACATTCCTTTTACTAATCTTATATTATAAGAGCTGATGCCGCCGGTCCCCGGCGGCCGTCCAGGCGTAAGCAGGCGCGCGCGCACACGCTGCATGAACGGCGTGCATGCTAGCAAGTGGCGGGCGCGCACGAATGGCGAGACCGCATTTGTATTGTTAACGCTGGCAAGGCCGGACGTCGGCTGGCCACCAGCCTAAGCAAGCATTTTTATTGTTAACCGTTTATTTACGCTGGCAGGGCCAGATGTAGGCTGGCCACGAGTTCTAGTCTTATATTATAAGAGCCGATGCCGGCCGTCCAGACCGTAAGCAAGTGGCGCGCGCACACGCAGCATGAACGGCCTGCAAACTAGCAAGTGGCGGGCGCGCACGAATGGCGAGACCGCATTTGTATTGTTAACGCTGGCAGGGCCGGACGTAGGCTGGCCACCAGCCTAAGCAAGCATTTTTATTGTTAACCGTTTCTTTACGCTGGCAGGGCCAGACGTAGGCTGGCCACGAGTTCTAGTCTTATATTATAAGAGCCGATGCCGGCCGTCCAGACCGTAAGCAAGTAGCGCGCGCACACGCAGCATGAACGGCCTGCATACTAGCAAGTGGCGCGCGCGCACGAATGGCGAGACCGCATTTGTATTGTTAACGCTGGCAGGGCCGGACGTAGGCTGGCCACCAGCCTAAGCAAGCATTTTTATTGTTAACCGTTTCTTTACGCTGGCAGGGCCAGACGTAGGCTGGCCACGCGTTTTAGTTTATATATAAAAACTAAAACTTGATACTGTAACAGCTCACTGACAACTAATGTAAAATATGTTCAGTAAAATAAACAAATGTAAATTAATTGCATACAAATAGTAAATATAGTAATTTATTATACAAGACGATAAAGTTAAATTTTATCCATGAGTGAATCGTTTAACGTAAGGACGAAGTCGAGACGTTAATGATTCAAGAGTGAATAGTAATAACTTTTATTCGCAACCATATATGTAATGTTAACATTCCTGACCTCATTTGAGTGGGGGAAGTCGTACATTTCAGCCCGCTACTTCCCGCACTCACTTCCCGCTCAAGTGCGGGAAGTGAGTGCGGTAGGGAGGGACACTGGGAATCTCGTTGATCCATTCATGCGCGTCACAACCTGTCGTATCATAATATAATAATTTTTCCAATTATTGTTTAGAATAAAGTGGTTGCGAATAAAATAGTATACAAACCTCGACAGGAAGTTTCCTTAGTCTCGAGATAATAGCTGATTTCGACGCTTCGCGTCTCAATCAGCTAACTAATCTCTCGACAGTAATGAAACACTTCCCATCTCGGGCTGTAATATACTATACCGTTGTTTATAATACAATTTTTTTTTCTATAGCAAGAACTTTAACAATTTCAAAAGAAAATAAGGAAGGTAAATTACATTTTAAAGTCTCGGTAGCTGGATTGAGTTGCTAGGATAAATTAAAAAATTAAAGTACTTTTTCTCCAACCGCAAGAATAAGACGCCATATTGTCGAATAATTTTGTACAAAAAGTATGTCATTTCGGGATGTTCACCAATTACCTTGGCAACTGCACACTTTTCGATTAATATTTGCACTAGTACAAAAACGGACGCAGGATAGGGTTTACATGGTAAATTTCAAATAAAAAACAAACGCTTCGTCAATATTAAGCAATCGCCGTCGTGGTTTAATTTCCCCGTATAGTGATTGTTTATTTGCGTCATGACAGTTCTACAATATAACCTACAAAGTTTGATTCTAAATAATAAGTCATATTACCGAATTTATGAGTAGTTGGAGAAAAAATTGTATGTTTCATTAGCACAAAAAATGCGTTTTCGGGACGCGTAAGACTGGCCGGACTCCTCTGCGCGTCGTCCGGTGATCTGTCTTACTTGTCCCGAAATCATGCATTTTTGTACTAATGAAACAAATAACTATTATCTACCCTTGATGTTAAAGTGCTACTTTATCTACTATTTCGAGTTGATGATGTAGCACTTTGTCTGCTATAGAAAAAAAATCATAATTCATTAATTACTGTCTGACAAAGGAGCAACACGATCGTCTTCACTGTCATCGTCATCTGAATCACTCGTATTCACAGTGAAAGCTATCGTTTCTATTGCATAATCCAACATATGGGCTTCCTTCATATATTTCTCTGCAACGTTATCTGCATTTTCACAAACAGCGCAGCGGCCCAATTTTCAGGTGTAATTGCGTTAAATTTTTCAACTGCCAGTGCTTTTACATCTTCTAGTTTGAATGTGACATTTCGACTGGCACCCAGTTTTTTAACAAGGCCCATATTTTTTCGATTGGGTTCAGTGTTGGGTGGTATGGTGGTAAACGAAGTACGTTATGTCCATGTTATTGTAGAAGGGTATCTAATTCGTAAACCTTGTGCCGAGGTTTGTGGATCTTAATCAATTCATACAGCTCTGGTTTAGTGAAACTTGCATCAAAAGGAATGTCTCGTACCGTTAGCCATTGTATCATGTCCTTTTTTAAAGTTCAAGACGTGCGATGTTTCTCCAGAGTCGTATTGTGGTAAGAGACATTGACAATAACTAACACAGAAGACGGAGGGAGATTAGGCAGGAGTTGTTTCTTTATCCAGTTCATAAAATTAGCTGAGTTCATATTGTCGTGATAATCACCCGATTTTAGTCCTACAAGAAATATAAATACTGAAAAATGTAAATAATAAATTATTTATTTAACCTTACCAGATCGAAACATGAGCAACGCATTTGGTATAAAACCGTTTGCACCACCAGCATGAACCATTATGAGTCGAGGTCCCTTTCCAATTGGTTTCTTTAAGCCACGTAAACTATTATCAGACCATTCGTAAGGGGTCATATGCAAACTATGAATGTATTTCTTTTAAAATTTTTATTAATGGGAACCAGCTCAACACTTAACAGTATTATACATGGTTTTTTTGTTACAATGTACATGTTTTAATTTTCAAGATATAACATAGGAGGATCATGGTTCCTCGAGACTTAATTGCATCACTCAATTACTGCTATCGTCTGACTCATTGTTAACGTTTGGAGATTAAATTATATCTTGTGGCAATTTTCTTTTAAGGCGCGTGTGAATATTCTTATGCCCAAGTTGTTGGTTAATGGTGTTGCCGCTGTACCGCAAATTTACGATAAAAGTTTTGGTGAGTTTATTTATGAATTGTAGGATTGTCTCCATTCCCAGTTCGTGGTGGATTTGACAGTTTCTTATATGCCAGAGGGCATTAATCGATATGCGCAGAATCTTATTTTGAAACACTTGGAGCTTTTTAATGTTAGTTTTAGAAGTTGTGCAGCAGACTGGGCAGGCATATGTTACTAATGGTCTGAGGATCGCTTTGTACAGCAGGATGGTGCATTCTTTTCGCATTGGAGTATTGCGGTTGATGAGTGGATATAGCTGCCTCAGCCTGTTGTATCCTTGGTTGAGTTTAGTGTTGATATGGTAGCGCCATGTAAGTCGAGTGTCTAAGTGAACTCCCAAATATTTGACTGCTTCATGCTGTAGACTCCAAGGGATCGGCTTACCATTGATGTTGATATTGTTGTGGTATCTCATCCGTTTCAGAGCGAAAACTTTGGCTTTGCACTTAGTGTGGTTTAATGTTATGCACCAGTTGGTGAACCAGTTGCCCATGTTGTTAGATGCTGTTTGTATGCTGTTTATGGCTAGCTGCAGGTCTGCGTGCTGTGTTATTATGGCGGTGTCGTCCGCGAAAAGCGCTACCTTGCTGTGAATTGGAACTGGCATATCGCTGATGTTGAAAAGCGTTGGACCTAATACGTATCCTTGAGGAACCCCAGCATGGATGCTTTTGGTGTCCGATATGGTACCGTTAATGCGGGCAGCGAAAGTTCTGTTTTCCAGAAACGAAAAGATGGTTGCTGTCAGGTATTAAAGCAGATGAATATGCAGTAGCTTGTATTTTAATCCTTCTAACCAAACTTTGTCGAATGCCTGTGTTATATCTCGGAAAACCGCCACCGTATATTGCTTGTTTTCGTAACCGCGTTCGATAGTTTCTACGATTCGTTGGAGTTGTTGTACGGTAGAGTGACCTTCTCTAAATCCAAATTGTATTGATGGAATTGTGCGGTGTTCATTCAGTGACAATTGTAAGCGTTCTAGTATGACTCTTTCGAAAATTTTTGAAAGCGTTGGAAGAAGGCTTATGGGGCGGTATGAGCTGCAATTACCTTTGTGCTTCCCTTGTTTGTGAAACATCAGGATGTGAGCGAGCTTCCATTTGGCGGGGAAGTATCCTATCCTCAGACAGGCGTTGAATAGCGTCGCCAAGAAAGCCAGTGCTTTTTTGGTTAACCTTTTAAGTACCACATTCGGTATTAAATCGTGGCCAGGAGATTTTCTTAATGACACGTTTTGTATATATGTGCCAATTTCGCTGGGTGTTGTGGGTTGGGTGAAGTCATCCGGTATTGGTTGGTGTGTTTCAATATATGATGTTATATGGTGAGAGTGCAATCGGTTTTCTATGAATGTATGATTCATCAGTATATATAATTAGCCGTTCTTCTTCTTTATATTTCTTAAGCTGCCGTAAATACAAGTTTCTTTGATATCGGATATCTTGAGTTTCCATAAGAGCTTCCTGTTTATCAGCAGTGTTTCTGCACCTAAAGCGTTAAAGTTTAGAATCATATTTTAAATATTGTATTAAATGTTTCAAACTTACTTAAAACCCATGCTTTTAATTACAGAGTATAACGTAGTCAAGCCACCTTTATTTACAATTTGCAGTGCATTCGTTTACTCGAGGCGTGTACGGTAATCGTAACCTCAAATTCATACTGTAAACAAAAATTTTTACTTACATGAAAATAATTCCAATCCTAGCTGTTTAGTTCTGAAAAGTACTGTTTTAAAAAGCAAAAAGAAGTAAAAAGTAGAGTTAAGCGTTGATAAACACACGAGAAAACAAAATGACACGACGAACGGCAATGAACTGAATACAACAGCGGAAATCACCTTGTTGAACGTAATGAACTCGTCCGGACGTTTCTAGCGTTCTGCGCATCTACGACGCGGTGTACTTTACAAACTGAAAGACTTCTAGTAAGTTCGAATATCACACCCGGACAGTGGTTACATCTTACGCTCTCCGGCCATCATACCAAGACTTTTAGTGGTCGTGACACCTGTAAAATGGTATTCCTCCAGCAATGGGTTAGGCTAGGCACCTGCCGATCCCGCGGGCGAAGATGGCTCTTAGCATATACTAAGAGGAGAAAGAAGCAGTCGACCCAATTGCTAATTTTGCTGATAACGAGCAGGTAGAATTCTTAAAAATGGTTTTAAAAACTCTCTGATGCGGTCACATTGGTAAGGTTTCTTCTTCCTCTTATATTACGCCAGTGGCTTGTTTTTAATCACAAGGTTGTGGTTGCAAAGCTGACTCGCTTAAATATATTTTAATGGAGTTCATTGAAATATCATGTATTTATTTTTAAATTGTAAAGCCAAGTGTAGTTTCGCTTGTTTGAAGCCAAGTAAGCAGTTTGATATTTCCAGGAATAATGTAAGGTCAAAATCTCGGAGCTGAGCATCGTACATATTTTCTATCGCCGGTTTTCTATGGTGGACCTCCAAAACACTATCCGTACTCCAGTAACTTTGAAGGTACAATTATTTGCAATATTGTGAGTGCGCTCATTAATATTTCAGTTTAAAACGAGCCCCTATCCCGATGAGCTACACAGAACCCATTAAGCTTGTTGCATTTCTTAAACGAAGATTTGCCGATAACAAATTCTTTCCGCAGTTTTAACATTCTCGCAAGCATATTACCTGGCGATAACCATCTAACATGTGTATGGAAAAGTAAAGTGTTGTGAAGACTACCATGGCTAAAAACACGGGATTGCATTGGTCGAAAATTAGTAAAATTCATAGTCAGCAGTGATTCTTTCTAATACTTATTTACCCTAGCAGCACACTATCTACCAAGGATATTAGTTAGTAATGTCTATGGGATAAATTAATGTCACACTTTTAAATATTGGCCATATACAGTGTGGTCCATTAAGTGTGCAACAAATGGGAATTTTTTTTATTAGTTGTACAATCGAAATTTAAATATTGCCAAAAGTTAGTGCATGTTCGATAACCGTATCAGATGCTCTTAAAATGGCTTCAAGTCAAACAATATACAGGGCAGGACAAAAAATATGAAATTCGTTCAAGAACAAAGTTACCTTATTTGAAAAAATATAGCAAAATTTTATTGAGAAAAGTTGTTTAGAATTAAAAGTTATGCTTAAATACAAAGTCACAGCCTCCTATTCGAATTTTGATTCTTTTTTGGAAAATTTTGTATTACCCCCGTATGATACATATTTTTATTATTTTGATTTTATATGTATTTAAAGTAGCCACAGCCACATCCCTTTTAAATAACTTTTAGCAACTTGAAGCGTATTTGTAAAATTTACTTGGATTTATATTTTTTTAGGTAAGCGTCCACTTCAGGTTTGTTGCAACGATATTTAACAGAACTTTAGAATTTCGCAAATATTCTTTTTAACAAGGCAAATGCTTTACTAATAATAATTTACATATGAAAAACTCTTAATAAAATCAGAATAATAGAAATATGTATCATGCGGGGATAATACAAAATTTTACAAAAAAAGAATCAAAATTCGAATAGGAGGCCGTGACTTTGTATTTGAGCATAACTTTTGATTCTAAACAACTTTTCTCAATAAAATTTTGCTATATTTTTTTAAATAAGGTAACTTTATTCTTGAACGAATTACATATTTTTTGTCCTGCCCTGTATATTGTTTGACTTGAAGCCATTCTAAGGGCATCTGATATGGTTATCGAACGTGCACTAACTTTTGGCGGTATTTAAATTTCGGTTTTACAACTAATAAAAAAATGTCCCATTTGTTGCACACTTAATGGACCACACTGTATATAAAAATACATCAATAGTATATCTGTTGCCGATCTTACCTAGATGTTAGCCGCAGATATCTGCTGAATATATCTTACAAATATCCCTCAGATATTTTTAAAGGATGTATTTACTACATTAGCAATCGGTATTCGCCAGATATAGGTCGCGTACATCTGCTGGAGATATCATGCAAATATGCGCACTATATTGGCAACCAATATGCTCTAGATGTTAACCGCGCACATCTTCTGAATATATCTCACCGTTATCCGCTTAATATTTCTAAAATGTGTATACACAATATCAGCAAGGAATATTCTCTAGATGCCAGTCGCCTAGATCTCCTATATATATCTTACAAATATCGGTAATTTATTTATAATAGGATGTACAGATGTTCACCGTATATTGCCAAACCATCTAAACTGAGTGTCCCGTGCAATTTTATTCATCGGCGCATACTAGTTCGCTCCCGCGGTCAGTTTTTGAAAAAGGTCATAGGTAAGTTCGCTCCCGAAGCATAGGTAAGTTCGCTCCCGAGGATTAAAACGTAAATAAGTAGATTACGAGAGATTAAAATTTTACCAATATTTTATTTTACCAATATTTATATTATTACATACAATATTATACATACAAGACATTTAATATAATTTTAATGTGAGCAAAACTCTTGGTAAAAACGATAACTACTCATTTAATGACAATAACAAAACAGGAATAAACTTATATTCAAAATATATCAAATTTAAATTAATTAATTTTTCTTTACATATCTTGACAATTTTTCAAGAAATTGAATTTTTGTAATAGCTCCAGTTTTGAAGCTGGCCAAATGATCTTCAATTAATTTAATTTTTTGCATTTCTACCCTTCTGTATACTTTTTTAATTTTATGAGCACTGTTTATTTTTACATATGTCTCGACTTGAAATTCTTTCAACACTTCAATAAATTGAAAAATATTTGGATGGGCAGCGTAAAACGACCCATTGAATCTGCTGTGGAAAGCTTCACAAGCATTTGTTGATCTCGTCCTTGCTGAAGAATGTTCGGCCCACATTTCTGGCGGGAATAGAGAATCTTCTGATATATATGTTTCCACCAAATAGTTATTAAAAATCTCCAATTTTTTGTCTTGTGGCAAAATTTCCGCAAGATCAAAGCAGAAACAATCTCCCACATCGGCTGGTTGTAAGTAGGGAAGGCCAAATACGAAATTTAAATATTTTCCAATATCTGATTGGGATTTGTAATCTTGAGTAAGTCCTAAGTGCTGAATTTTCCGCCACCTGCAGCAATGGAACAAAATAATTAATTTTTTGATGAAATATAAAAAGTAAGATCTTACCATGACTGGGTTAGATGAAATAAGCAACCCTTAATCACAACGTGTGGAAGTTTTCTTTGGAATGCTAAATGTATTGCCATTTCAAAATCTATGTAAACACATTTTGATGTTAGTGCAATTTCCATTTCTTGTAGCTTGTTGAGAAGAATGTTTAAGCAATTTTCATAAGTTTTTGTTGTTTTATCCGGTAATAGGAAAAATACTAAAGGCATGTAATGACCATTACATATTCCATGTATGGTAAATAATTGGTAGAAAAACTTTGGGCAACATTTAAATGTTCCATCCACATATAAACTTTCTAAAGTGCTTAAAAAGTTCAAGTTTGTCACGCTTGTAAACATCACAATTTTAGAGTTTATATCATTTGTTAGCATGAAATCTTCATTTCTATTGGTTTTTATTTCTAAATTGCTTAAGACTTCTTGAGTGTTTTCTAAGCTAGTTGGTAAGGCTGGTAGAAAGCTTCGTCTATGGTTATATATATTCTTTCTAATATATTGCATATCAGTTGTTGTGATTGTTTCGACGTCATTATTTAGTAGCACACGGTTAATTATTTTCGACGGCTTTTCACTTACGTTTTCCGCTGCTTTTCTTTTCAAACTGTTGCTCAAAATTTGTCTGTTTAAGACGGCGTTTTCCATCGCCTCATGAGCATGATTCAAATTTGAATCAACCAACATATTTTCGTCACCCACACTTTTTAAAAATGATTTACAGCTCCTTACTATACACTGCCACCGTTTCACATTTCCCGCCAATAATTTATGGAAATTAAATTTATAGGAATTCACCACCAACATAGGTTTTCCTTTTTCACTAATAATTTGGCTTACGTCCATTTTAAATCTTTCTCAACCAAGTGTAAAGAAGAAATGATTTTGTTTATTCCGTACATTTTCTTATATTTATACAGAAAAATAGGCTCATTACTAACAAGTTTGTTATTGTCATTAAGCGATAACATGGCATGCCATTAACAGGGGATTATTTTTGAAAAATATTTGGCGATAATATTAAGCAATAATGTGGATTAACATTAACAGGGGATTATTTCTGCAAAATATTTGGGAGCGAACTTACCTACACCCTTTTCACGTAGGGGGATTAAAAACTGACCGCGGGAGCGAAATAGGTTGCGGCCTTATTCATCTCGCTCGCTATTGGGAAATTGATAACAGTAAGAGAAATGTGATTGGTTAAATTAGACAAGTTGCATAATTTAGGCTTTTTCAGATGCCGTTTACTGATTGATAATTTACTGGATACTTCTTGAAATATCTTGAAAAACAACTAAAAATCAATTTTTGTTTCTTCAAATATTCCAATATTTTAAGAGTATGTGTGAGGCTATACATTTTATTCTCTGAATCGTGTTCTTATACAACATGTTTTTTAAATGTTTGAAGAAAACAAAAAACCCAATTTTCAATATTTCATAAACTAGTGAAAAATTAAAAAAGCATAGACGGATTTTGAAAAGGCCATAAATTATGCAACTTTTTTCTAATACAACCAACGTTTTCATTTTTCATCATTATCAAAATATCCCAGTAGGGAGCTAGATAAAAAGAATCGCTCGATAGCCAATAGTTATTACTTTGATTTATTTGACTTGTCTGAAACTCAATATCGATACAACATGCTTTGTTAAATATCCTGCTTATGTCTCTTTGCACTATTAACTATATGTTTTTTATTAGGTGCTGTTCAGTTGATATTAAAAAACTGGCGTTAATGCTATTTGCTTTTTATATAACATATTATGTAGGTATAAGTAATATAATAACATTATATTCTTCATTAAAATTGTTAAACTAATTGTCAACAACATTTATTAAATTTTTGTACACATATATATTACATTGTAGTTTGCCTTAGCGTTTTATCTTTGGAATTTGCTAGATATAGAGCTACGGATTTTCGGATTTCCACCTCAGTAGTAGTGGGGTATCTTTGCCACTAGCATCTGAAAAAATACATAATATGCATTAATTTGAAGTTTACTTGGCTCATTTTACAATTTTCCCACATACACCAACCATTGTGTTACTATAATATAATATTTACAAAAACAAGCAATGGAAATTCATTACAGAAATGGGAAAAGTTAATGTTGTCTAAGCAGCAGTGGCAAAATTTAATTATAAAATCAAATAGGCTTTGTTTCGGGCGCCACTAACTATGGACTGTTTCCAAATTACCGACGAAAAATGGGTGTAGGTACTGATTATGCAGGAAAAGAAAGAGAAAATATAGTTCCGGAAATGCTTTCTTAGGAGTGACACTCTGACTCAACGGTTAGCGGACAATTGTACTACTCATTTAAGATTTTATATTTATTTATGTTTGAATAAGTGCGCCATAGTGTCTTATGTGAAGGTCACATCAATCTGTCCCAAAAATCACGTTTTTCATACAAAGAACTGCAAATCGTTATAATTACAAGAACGTCTGGGTGTTTTTCTAAGAGGTGAAAATAATTTTTTGGATAAGCAACAAAAAAGTTCCAATAAACATAAATTTAAAATTTTCTGGCTTAATGCCTCCAAAAGGTAGAATAATTCCAACAGTTCAGATCTTCCGGATGTTGCAATTCATTCAAAACTATATTTATAGAAACTTTTCTTTTTTTTTGCATACCAACAATAACTGCAAATAGAGTTAGACTTCAAACGGGCAACTTTTTCTTTTTCGCCAGGCCAGAATAAAATGTTGCCGCTTCTGCTGTTAACAGGTTTCCCATTTGCAAGTAGATCGACTTGTGTGTTGTTTTACCACTTACTAGGTATAATAGCTGAGTCTGAAACACAAAAAAGAAATATAACTGTAAAGTTCTTAAAACAAAAAATAAGTAAATTTGAATACTAATATGCATGTACTTAATTTTTATGTTTGCAGTCTATCATTAATAATTGTGCTTAAATTTATAGCAGAATCTTCTTGATCAATAGTTCGAATTAATACTACTGTAGCATTTGTAGAAATCTGAACAACTTCAACTTTCGGTGCAATAATTCGTTTTATAAAGTGACTTTTTGCTTTCTTATATTTAGACGACATGGTTGGGGTAATAGAGTAATTAATACTTTTAACAATTAAACTTACCTCTACTGGTTTTCTTAAACACAAAATCACTTTTTGAGCACTTCCACAAAAATTTGTAGTTGCAACACAAAATCTGAAACCAAACTGAACACTAGAAAGAAATTCACCCTCCATTATGAGAAACTCGTAAGGAAGATGCTATTTCTAAGAACTAAGTACCTGTTTTAAGCTGCTTACAATAGCAGCAGGTAGCTTTCTCTCTTATACTCTGTAACCGGGTGCTTTTTAAACGGGAACAAATTTCGGATTCGCTATATGTCTATTCTGTTAAATATTTTTTTATGCAGTTTTCAATTGTTATGATTTTCGCATTCAAAGTTTTGTTTTAGAAACGTATTATTGCGTGTAGGTAGCATATACATGTATAAAGTGATAAAATATTTATTATTATTTAGAAACTCGAAAAAATTTCTCATTAATCAATTATTTGCATTTCTTATTTTTATCTATGAAAATCTAATGGTACGCGTATGACAAACAACTCGATTAACATTTGAAGGTAAAAGAAACAGTAAAAGTCAGCAAATATAATAAATAGATCTTCGCCTTAAATAATGATTAAGCAAAAATGGGCCATTAGAATTAATGGCTTTATCAAATACTGCCCGGTCAAGTCCTTAATTATAACAACACATAATTATTTAAAACAAAAATTATTGTAAACAACAAATTAACGCAAAACTACGATTTACGTTCTCACGCATTATTAACTTAACCTGTTCACTTGCGAACTACGCAATAAGCATCCTAAATTGAAAACAATAGAGAGATTTATATTAAAGTACGTAATTAAGTGACAGGTGATACATTATCAAACTTAAGATGGGTATCACTTAATTACTTATCAATGTATTATACAATAAATATCCACATATATTTAAGTTTTGTAGATTCTGCATATTTTTAGAAATTCTTAGGTGAGTTGCTATTGGGCTTTCAAAGCATAAACAAGTGCCAGGAAGTGCAAGTGTTAACGCTTATCACGTGTGATAAATACGAGGCTGTTCGCTTCAGATCTATCGGTAACATTATTTATTTATTTATCTGTGCATGCATAAATTGACACAACCAGATACCACTGTTAAAAACCATTAACAAGAACCCCTGCGGAGGGGTTCCTCAATCAAGATGAATCACACCAATCTTAAACGGACCAGCTCTACTCTCTCGCCACCCATATCAGAACCGAATAAAAAGTATCTCTTTGAACCACAAAATTTAATAGCCAGCAATAAATTCTTTGTATCGACGAAACAAATTGAAAATGCCGGGAAAATAATCCATCAAGGCAAACACGCCGCAGCAATAAGTTCCATGGATACCTCCGAGGCCACAATACAGCAATCTGTAGATACCACAGAGAGAAAAATAAAAATTCCTCCAATTTACCTGCACAATGCAGATAAATTAAAATATCAAGAAATTATCTCTGACCTGAAGGAAAAAGCCAAGAATGAATTCACCACCGTATTTAGAAATAAACAATTACGAATAAATCTTACCAGTATAGAAGATTACCGTGCGATGACTAAGCATTACAACGAGAACAAACTAAGCTATCACACGTTTAAGGACCCTGAAGTTAACAACTTATCCGTAATAATCCGAAACGTCCCCGTTTCACTTACGGAAAATGAAATTAAAAATGAGCTAACAGCCTTAAATTACCAGTACTGAAAATTGCTAGATTCTACAATAAGGACAGATACCCGATTCCAGTATGTGCTGTGGATCTTAGCAATACCCAACAAGGCAAGGAAATTTTCACTCTAACAAAGCTGAATTACAGCATTGTGGAAGTGGAGATACGCAGAAAATCCAAAGAAATTCCCCAGTGCAAGAAGTGCCAGTTGTACGGACACACCCGTAACTACTGCCAATCGCAAGCACGTTGTGTGAAGTGTACAGGCAATCATTTATATAGTGACTGTCCTAAACGACCTGGAGAAGATCCTCAGTGCGTAAACTGTCTGGAAAAGCACCCGGCAAACTACAAAGGATGTAGTTATTATGTTAAAATAAACCAGAATCAAACAAAAACCTCTAGCTATCGAACACAAAATAGATTATTCTCCCAAGTAGTAAACAATAGACAAGAAAGTATGGCAAATGAATCATCATCCCCTGGACGCTCTGTACCCACACCAACATGACCACATCTGATCGACAACAAGAATCAGCTGATTACATCTCCACCATATTAAAGAAAATAATTGAACTGCTAATTCTCATTAGATAAATTAATGCCATTTCTAACAACACTACTTCCAACGTTGCTAAACAATGGATCAAAATAATGCCCCATTAATAAATAATATAACAGTGACTAATTGGAATGCCAATGGTCTTAAAGTTCAACGTTCAACTTTTATAGAATTCATGACGCGGCACAACGTAGATATAGCATGTATCACAGAGACTCATTTTATCAGCACAGAAAAGTTCAGAATCCCTGGATATCACGTGTACCGTAAAGACAGAGAAGCATTAATAGCATCAGGCGGAGTTGCGATCATAATAAAGAAGAAACTCAATCACCACCTTCTTCATATGAATGTTCTGCAAAATATAGAAGCGATTACTATAAAAGTACTTATGAAAAATAATAGCTCTTTAATTCTCACGGCAGCATACAAACCACCAAATAAACGGCTACTTGAAGATGAAATCGGCAAACTTTTCAATAGTGAGGAGCCCACACTACTCTTGGGAGACCTAAACGCAAGAACACCATATGGGGATGCCGAGCTAGTAACCCTGACGGAATAAAGTTACATAATATTATGGCCGACCACGGTGTTCTAATATCAGCCCCCGATGAATTCACTTACCATCCATATAGAGCAGATCACCAACCTGACATTTTAGATGTAATATTACATAAAACATTACCAATCCAATATATCAAACAGTAACATATGAACTAGACTCGGACCATCTACCAGTAATTATCAGTTTCTACAACACCCCACAAACAACTCCTCCAGCCCCAAAACTAGCCTACGGAAAAACAGACTGGGAAAATTTCCATTCAACCCTTGATCAAAAACTGAAACGAATAGGTCCACTTGCATCACCCCCGGATATAGATGATGCAGTTCGGCAATACACATCTGCAATACAAGAAAGTATACAGGAATCTACGACACCATGGAAACACAGGAAAGTTGCTGACCATATTAGAACACCTAACCACATACTAAAACTAATTAAACTGAAGAATAGATATAGAAGAGGATGGCAGAGATCTCGTTTACCGTACCTCAAAACACTATATAACCAGCTATGCCATTTAGTAAAGCAAGAACTAGACAGTTAAGAATTCAAAGGTACAATTCCTACCTTGAAGATATACAACCCCGCGATCCATCTATGTGGTTGGCCACCAAACGACTGTTAAGACAACCGAACGTAATCTATCCAATGTTAGCTAATAACTCCATATACTCCTCCGATGACGAAAAAGCAAACTTATTAGCAACGCATCTGGAACAGGTGTTTATAACCGAACATAGAAGAACATGACGAACACTTCGAGTATCAGGTAACAAACACAATTGCCAATTTCCAGCTACAAGATAATGCAGCAATAGCACCTGCATCTGCCCAAGAACTCAAATCCTACATAGAACTACTACCAAACGTAAGACTCCCGGGCCCGACCTAATAACTAATGAAATATTAAAGCACCTTACCAAGAAGGCGGTCGCTTACTTAACCACCATATGCAATGCCTGTCTCAGACTAGGACATTTCCCCACTCCATGGAGAACTGCGATTATACTACCCATTTATAAAGTAGGAAAGCCGAAGGACAACCCTGATAGTTACAGACCTATCAGTCTCTTATCAACTTTGGCCAAACTCCTTGAAAAGTCATATGTACTAGATTACAAGATTACCTACTGCAAAATGACACAATACCTCCTCATCAATTTGGCTCCGAACTTCTCACTCAACCTCTCACCAACTGCTTAGAATAAGTGAAGCAATTGAAAAAGGATTCGAGGAAAAAGAATACACTGCGATTGTGTTCATGGATTTGGAAAGAGCGTTTGACAAGGTCTGGCACGACGGGCTCCTTTACAAAATAATACTTCTAAACATTCCCAAGCTACATAATCAAGATCACTCACTCTTTTCTGAGCAATAGAACATTTAGAGTCAGGATTAACTCAAACATTATCCAGTACCAAACCCATAAAGGCAGGAGTACCCCAGGGTAGCATATTAGGGCCAACTTTATTTAATCTGTTCGTACACGATCTGCCCACAGCTATCAACTCAACACTAGCCATGTATGCTGATGACACGGCGATAATAACACAGAGCTCCAGTGCCGAAACAGCAATTAAACACCTCAAGACTCTATTAATATAACGTGTAAATGGTTCCAGAAATGAAAATCAAAATAAATTCCGATAAATGTCAAACGAAAATGTTTACCCTCAAACGATACGCGCAACTTACAAAAATTAAAATAAATAATAATGAAATAGAATGGAATCCGAGGGACTCAGCAGTAAAGTATTTAGGTGTTTACTTAGATGCTAAGCTTAACTGGGGGTACCATATCAATAAAAAACTGAATGAGTGCCACAACAGACTGGGTGTATTATATCCGCTAATAACCGCAAATCTCATCTTAGAACCGAATGCACTGTGCTCATTTACAGAGGAATCCTCCGACCAATACTCACCTATGCATGCCCAATCTGGTGCACCACATCAAAAACAACAATGAAAAAAACTCCAAACAATGCAGAACAAAGTGCTACGAATTGCAATCAAGTGCCCGTGGTTCGTTCGTAATACCCAAATACACGATGAACTAAGTGTTCCGCTAATATCTGAGTTTATTAAGAAAACTACTGTGAAATTTTTTCCAAAACTTAGTCTCATGTTCTAGTGCTACTAAATTAAATCTCGGACAGAAGACATCCACAGGCGCCTTAAGCGCAAGCTACCGCAAGATTTAATCTAAAGACTGTTTAGACTAAAATTAATATTGTACGACAGAGGGTGTGATTAGTCACTTAGTCCTCTCTTGATTATAAGTTAGAATAGTAGCTAGTTGTAAGTACCATAGAACAAAGCCGTGTATTGCATATTATATTGCAGAGCCAGCTATAATAAATTAAAAAAAAAAAAAAAAAAAAAAAGAAATTCTTAATTTGCATAAAATATAAGTATTGTAAGATTTTTTGCATTCAATCAAAATGTTATTAGGTACTGTTGTTGAAGTAAAATATTTGAGATCGCCGGGTATCCCAAAGTTGGAAATGTGTCCTATAAGTCATGTTAATTAGCTATAAGCTTTTAAAAGCATCATCATCAACCAGGCAAATTCTCTAGCATGATTGCAAGAATTACGGCCATAATACGTCGTTAGTGACTAAGAAACTTTCACATTCCTGAGCTATTTACTAACGGTCCTTTTGTTTTTGAAAATTCTTACTCTTTTACACTACCATCATTTTGTAGTACGGTTGTCTGGAGTGTTATGAAAATAATTCAAAATTTAATTACAGTTTTACAGGTTTTACTAAATTACACCTTCAGTTTACTTTAATTAATCATGGGACGTTGAAAGGGTTTTCTTGGAAGATATTGCCGACGAATCTTAGGGCAAAAATCCAACGACAAAAATATGGTAGTCACATAATTTCTTTAAATCTTAAAAATAATCAGATACGAAAGGTTCGTGTACACTAATGCAGATTCCACCGATATAAATGTTCATGTATATTCTATACAGGGTTGTAAATTAATTGTGGAGTAAAGTACACGTGGTGATGTTAGTTATAAAATTCTGAGTCAAGATATATTATAACTGTATATTACAACTTTTATAATCAAGATGTTATTAACTTTCAGAATATTAATTAAACAGTGCCGTGATAATTTGATACATCCTGTGTATTATTATACAGGGACGCAGTATACAGGGTATAAATTAGTGTGGAGCAAACTACACGTGGCAATGTTAGTCATAAAATTCTGAGTAAAAAATCTTAATACTAAAATGTTGAATTGGTCTTCATGAGCCTTCACGAGCGGTAGATAAAAAACATGTTTTTTTAGGGTAAAGTACCTTTTCTGTTTTAAATATGTGAAAGTATCTTAAGAAAAGTTGTTCAAAATATAAAATTATGGTCCCATACAAAATTTCAGAAATATCGGGCTACTTTTATGAAACCGTGTTACCGCAAAAGTACCTACTTCATCTAGTACACAGTTTCATAAAAGTAAGCCAATATTTCTTAAATTTTGCATCGACCATAATTTTACATTTTCAACAACTTTGCTTGACGATAGTTTCACATATTTAAAACAGAAAATGTATCATGTTTTTTATTTGCCTCTCGTGAGGGCTCATGAAGACCAATTAAACATTTTAGTATTAAGATTTTTTACTCAGAATTTTATGACTACATTGCCACGTGTAGTTTGCTCCCAACTAATTTATACCCTGTATACTGCGTCCCTGTATAATAATACACAGGATGTATCAAATATCACGGCACTGTTTAATTAATATTCTGAAAGTTAATAACATCTTGATTATAAAAGTTGTAATATACAGTTATAATATATCCCAGTAAAGGGATGTTATATCTACATAGTTTTTTAATAAATCAGCTATATACAGTAAACATCCTAATTAAATATTGTTTTTAACCCTTTATTAATTATCCTATAAATATTGCTTGTATCTTGTATAAATACATTTGTTTGTAAATCTACCAGTGATATCATTCTAATATTTGCAATATATAACACAACCAACTCAGTTCGAAATATACAGCAGATATCCGTTATTAATCGGAATCCAATACCCGCTACATCTAATTTTATAATATCCTCCTAATATTTGGGAAATCTCAGTTAAATGTAAACATTTTTAAATATCCTAGAGATGTTGTTTGCATATATCTTTGGTATATTGCTCATATCCCATTTTAAAATATCATGCTAATATCCATTATATCTCACATTATTTTAGTGACAAATGATATCACATCTACATTACAGAAATATAATATGTATATTTGGTGCTGCTAGGGTACTCTAACACAACCGAAATATTTTGTAAATCAATCGAATTAGACGTTGGTGCTTCTGCGGATTCTACAATTTTCTTGACTTCTATAGACGCTGTGATTTCACTAGTTTTTGCATTTGTAATAACTTTGCTCCTTTGTAGGGTAATTTACACATATAATCTCATAAGAGCATTAATTCTTTCGGAAATTTTTTTGAGTCCCGCTCGGGCGAATTAATACGACGTTGTTGGAATGCACGAAAAATAGTTTCCGGATATGAATTAATGCTCGAATGGAGATTCGGTAAGAAAATCGTAACGACCACAAACCCTAAAAAGAAGTAATGTCTCCCTAAAAAAAATTGCAAGAAAATATTGTTGTTGTCTTGGATACGGCTGGTGAACTAATTTTTCTATTGGTCATTAATCAGTGTCGTACGATTTTCAGAATTATAAATTTTTTTCGAGAAAAAAATTATTTATAAATGTTTTATCTCATTTATAATCCCACAAACTGTTATAAAACTAAGAATCAAAAGGACAAAACTATACCTGTATAGACATTTTTACAGAGTGCACTAATAGTAATTTACGATACAAGTGCGTAAAGCTAGTCTTTAGTCACGAGTGGGGCAGAGTTAAAATGCGAGTGAGCGAGCGATTTAAGCCCTGCGAGTGACTAAAGACGTTTTACGCATGTGTATCGTACAATATTTTATCTACGATAGAATCTAGAAAACACGGTAAATATAAAAAAAAAAATGTAATTAGGATTACCAGCAACCTGTCGTAATTTTGCGTGTTTTAAAAATTTTAAAACACGTTGCT
>OW679194.1:49746135-49845157 GCA_940337035.1 Agriotes lineatus | reverse complement strand
ATGTGCCGCCGCGGTATCGTAAAAGTCGATTTCGACCGTAACGACCTGTCCACACAATTATTCTTTATTTTCTCTAAAATAACGAACCGAAGTTGTAATTTTATAAGGCAAAGAGTATTTTGTTTAATTTGACATTTCTAGTAATGCCTCAACTGGGGGAGGGCTGCTATATGGACCTTGCTTCCTTTTTCAACCAGTAATAGGAATTTCAGAATGGGTGAGAAAAAGGAGGGGTGGAGAATGAAAGAATGGCCAGGAAAGCTGGAGAAGTACTGCCCTTGCATTCGTCTCAGAGAAGGTGATCTGTTGACTCAGGGAAACCACCTAAAACACCTGAATCGGAGCAGACGCCCACGGAAATCGAATCCACGATCTCTCGAATGCTAAGCAGACGTGCTCGGTTTTGTAAGCAATGTAAAGGTAACTTTGTATTTTAAATTTTATGGAAACTATGATATGAGCACGTTACTATAGTATGCACTAGTGAGTTTCGCTTGCAACGCTTTCTATGAGTTGTTAACTGAATGGAACAATACATTGCAGAATCAAGCCGTAATCTAAGCAGTTCATTATGAAGACGACTCCTTCGCTGCTACATTTTTCTTCATGGATAAAGACATGGATCTTAATAGAAACCATGTGGAAAAGGTTAGAAGCTTTTGAGATGTAGGCTTATAGGAGAAAATGCTGAAAAGACCTTGGACGTCAAGAGTATTTTAAACATTTGTCAAAATTTTCAAAATTACAAATTCTATAAAAACGGTACAAAATAGAGCGTTAGTTGAAGAGACAAATTTTCTCTAAAATTTTAAGCTGAATTCAAAAATGTAATAATATACCGGGTGTTCTATTTAAAATAGGAGTTAATAAAAAACAAAGGAAATCTATTTTAGAAGTATTCAACTGAAAAATTACCTTTCTCGCATCAATACACATTAATAAATATTATACACCAAGTGAATTAAACATATGTTTATTCACAAAAGATTTTGGTTACTAGCACAAATCTTTGAGTTAATAAATGTTTAATTCAGGTGGCGTATATATGTTTTTATTCAATTTTGACGAAATTTTGAATAAATACCTTATCAAACAACAAATAAAACAGCACACTTACTGTGTGCCAAACGTCAAAGTGATGTTTGTCACCTGCTTACAGCTATACACAAAATTGGAAATAAATGTCATTAAAAATATTCAAATTAAGATAATTATATATTACACACTACAAAGAGAAAGAATAATTGAATGTAAGTATTTGTCGAAATCATAAACATATGTTGTTCTTCATTGAAACGTTTTTAAATCTCTAGTGAATTAAACTTTTTCAATTCTCTAGTGAATTAAAACGCTTTTATGTCTCTTGTGAATCATAGAGTGTTTATGAAGGTTGTTATGGAGTTAATAATGTCACTTTAAACTATCAAAATTGAATAAAAATGTAAAAATGTAAAGTTTTGAAAAAATAGAACCGTTTTTAAAAAAATCGAAAAAAAAAACTGAAAAATCATAAGAGTAAACACCTACTTTCGGTTATGCGGTTTTCTTCAAAAGCTTGCTGTTGCATCTAGATAGTATACAAAACTTATATATGAAGTTTCAACACCATACCTGTTTTCGTTTTTGAAATATTCTGTTCACAGACACACAGACCAATGAAAAAATATGTTGTTTGGGTTCAGGGGATTCTAAAACGTGAAAATCTGTTGAAAGCTCAATTTCGAATTTTTGGGGTGAATCCAATACTTCCTTTATCGTAAAAAGAAGTAAAAAAGGAGGAAATTATAACACTTAGGACATGTTGTTATATGAAATTACAAGTATCAACTGTTTTAAATCATAATATAGTATGATCAAAAATCATTCTCATCTAGTATGGCTATGGAATTGTTCCTAATTTATAAATGCAACTATAAGTCACTTACAAATGAATAATTTGATTTGTTTCGAAAGTCTGCCGATAATAAAGTTCAGTTCATGCTCCTGATTACGAACGTTCCTGGAAGGGAACATAAAGAATAAAAAAATTGATGGCACTAGAAGTATAAGTTCTAAATACAATAATTTCACACCACTCTCAAAATCAAATCTTGGTTTGGTCTTGTTGTCGCTTACATCAACACTGGCGGGCTCTATATTGTCTTAGTTTCAAAGTTTAATTGTTGGTTTTCGGTCTTGTTTCGAATATCACGACAAAAACACAGTTTAATCATGTTGGCTGAATTGCATCGTTTTTTAATCATTCTGAGCTAACGATTTTTCTGATATTATTGTTTATTTTTAAAAATTTTAAAGTTATAATTGTTTGCATTACTTTCCACTGTAGAAGATGGTGTTGAATTGTTAAGTAATTAAGCAGTATGGTTGGTTCTTTATAACGCTTATAGATCAATAGACACGAGGTTTATAATACAAGTCATTGAAAAAGTTCTCGAATTTAGTAATCCACTATAGATCTCGTTAAAATATTCAGTAGTGTTAGAATTGCAGATGTATTGGATGAACTACGGAATGAATGAACAAAACAGCTAAAAATATCGAACGAAATTTAACGTTACTCGGACGCCAGGCAAACGGATAGTCTCAGTTCGTTGTTATTCTATTTAATAATGAATCAAATAATTGACGGAAGATGTATATACCATGTGTTCAAAATGAAGTTACATAAGAGTTGGCTATGGAAAATAAAATGGAAAATTATACTAGCTTACACCGATGACCTTATTATTCTAGCAGAGAGCCAGATAGTTTGCAGAGGAATTCTAGATCGAAGTAAGAAAATATAATATAAAATTTCTAATGATAAGAAGGTAATTTCAAAAGATATACGAAGGTTCAAAATAGCCATCCATAACAAAAGTATCGAGTAAGTGACAGCTTTCAAATATCTGGAAGCAAACGAAGTGTTAATGAAGAATCGGCTATAGCGGATAACTTACGAGATTGTGTTTGAAAGAACGAAAACTGAACATAGACAGTCAGGTGAGAACGTTAGTTGGTTATAACGTAAGAGATGTAACCAGAGTTGATAGCCGCAAAACTAAAAGCATACTGACGAACTCATTACAAAACGTAATAGATAGAAAATATATTAAATATAGTAATGTGGTGGGGAAAAAGAAGACGACAGTGTAGGTAGCGACTTAATGGATCCA
Source organism: Agriotes lineatus (assembly GCA_940337035.1). NCBI lineage: Eukaryota > Metazoa > Arthropoda > Insecta > Coleoptera > Elateridae > Agriotes > Agriotes lineatus. The sequence goes on along the minus strand of OW679194.1, from coordinate 49,842,002 downwards.
CGAAATAGATCTGTTAACTGGCCAACTCTTTCGTGCGATTTGACGCCGTTAGATTATTTTCTTTGAGGATATGTAAAGTCGCATGTGTACGTCGATATACCGGAAACAATTGAGCACTTGGAAGCCAACATTCGACGCGTTATAGCGATTTACTGATTTACTGCGAAGAGTGTGTGAAAATTGGACCTCCAGATTACTTCATGTACACGCCAGCCGCAGCGGTCACATGCCCGAAATCATATTCAAACATAAATGCCATCAAATTATCTTTCAAATAAAGCCAATTTCATGGATATTAAAAACATTCTTCTGTGTTTTATTTCAATTTAAAGTTCACCGCCTCTAAAAAAAAACACCCTTTATAAACACATATTTTATCTTCAACTGTTTGCAAAGTGGAAATTTTTTAAAAAGGAAAATAACGATAATCAAAAGTTTTAAATAAATTCTTTGATATTTAATTCTCACTTTGCAAGATATCCTTGAAGACCTTTCAACTTCAAATAACCCGAAAATTTTAGGATAAGCTATAGTCATCTTACTCAATAGCATTCGGAATATATTATTTCAGCAGTTTCATACGGCTGAGGCAACAAAATTATTAGAGTCAGAAAAACATGAAATGGTTTCTTTTCGTAGGGGAGTTTATCTCAGATTAGTTTTAAAAATGCCCCACTGTTTGGAATATGACGGATATTATTGTTACAGATACAATTATTCACGATGCAAACTTTAATTGCTAACCGAGAAATAAAGAAATAAGCGATTTGCGAATGGAAACGTAGAAATCCTTCATTATGGTTAGATTTGTGAGAATCTAAAGATTAGCATTTAGTCACCTAGTTATAGTTATCTAGTCAAGCATTATTACGAGTAGGTGTGTTCTAACACTATCTCTAAACGTTTTCGGAGACCTAGCCCTAATTATAATAGATTGGCGGTACATATTATATGCAGAATTAAATTATTTTAGCAACTAGATTATTAAATGTTTTAAAGCTTCTGTCTTTTAGGCAGCCCGCCTCCACATAAATTATTCGGGATATTTCAATTACTCACCGCTTGTCGAAGCGGTTTTTGTATGCTCGAGTTACTTCTGGATATTAGTTATTCCGACGAAACAAAAACTATTTTTTGCACTACTAGTCTCAGAGCGCATTGTTATTGGCATATTTTTAGGTCGTGAAGTTGATTTTCTCCACCAAGGGAGAGAAAGTAAAATAAACAATTTTCACCGTGGTAACTAATAAATTGCTAAGTTACCAAATATGACTATTTTAATTTTGACGTTTTAAAGAGCTGTATTGTCATGTTGACAGTTGAAATATTTTCGAAATTTGTTGGGAATTTAGGTATTAAGGTGTTTGGTAGTGCAAAAAATAGTATATACACCACGGTAGCGAATCGTCTTATAACCTTCGCGCTTTAGATACTTCGCGCTGCGCGCTCAGTATCTAATATGCGCTCAGTTTATAATACTGCGCTTCGCTACCTTGATGTATAATATACTATTATCGTAGAACAGACTGTTGATAGGTGCTTTTACAGTGACGTAAATTTGAACCCTTCATTTACAAAAAGAGTTGGTTAAAATATCGTGGCTAAAACAGCAATGGCTCCATAGACGTAGTTAAGACGAAGGGTCGGCTGCTGCTGACAACTCTCAAATTGTGAACAGCAGTGCAAGTGGCACCTGCAAAACTATGAGATTTACTATAGATCGCTTTATACTTAAAGTTCAGTACGGGAAGTATAGGGAAATGTAAATCTTTTGGGAGTTTTCTGAGCGACCTTGCCACTTGTCAGCAAGCTATTAGTAGCTGTTAAGTACCCCGAAATACAAAAGCGGGATTTATTTATGATTATATACATTGTATATATTATATACAGTAAGATAAGATGATTTTTGAGGATTTCACTGCCATTGTCATTAAGTAACAAACGACTTCCGGGATTGGACCGTGTCATGATTGAGATCGAGAACTCAACGTTTCGCCCACTTTCGTAAGGGGCTTCATCAGGAGGAAAAAATCAAAAGAGCACGGTAACTCAACGTGTTAACCACGCCAGAGGCGAAACTCTTTGCAAAGGGAAGGGACAGAAGAGCACGGTAACTCAACGTGTGAACCAGGTCAGAGGCGAAACTCGACTGGCTATCGAAGAAGAAAGGCGAGAATTTATAGGCAAGCGCCGTCGCCATTCAGCAAATGCCGTCGCGGTTCAGTGGCGGAGGGCGGGGCTTAGGAATTAGCACTTTCCACATAGGTACAGGTCTCTCGCCAACCCAGTGGCAAACTTGATCATTCTGTATATCGCAAACCCACTCACACTGATCGCTATCTACATGCTGATTCCCACCATCATCCTACACAAAAACTTTCCGTTATCAATTCGCTTGTACACCGGGCTGTTTCCATATCCCAACCCGATAATATCCACGCTGAATTAAATCACATTCGGAAAGCTCTTAGGAATAACGGTTACCGTGCTAAGGATATACAGTCTGCCATCAATCGCCATCTTCATCCACGGCCACCCAAACCTCCAAAACCCAATCCTCCTGCAGCAATAGTCTTTCTTCCCTATATCCACCAAGTCACCGACCGCATAGGAAAGTTTCTTCGAAAACAAAACATTAAAACAGTATTCAAACCCCCGAGCAAATCTCACAGGTTCTTCCTTCATCTAAAGATAAATTAAACACTATGTCATCTAAAGGTGTTTATAGAGTCCCTTGCTCTTGTAATGCTGTATACATTGGTGAAACAGGTCGTTCAGTAAAAACTCGCATCTCTGAGCATCAGCGCTGTCTCAAGTCAGGTCTCGTTTCATCATCGGCCATCGCCGAACACCAACGCGATACTGATCATAAGATCCTTTTTGATGAAACTTCCATCATCTGCAAATCCCCATTCTTCTTTAGCAGAAAGATTCGCGAAGCCATTGAGATTTGCAAACACCCTAATAATCTCAATCGGGACGAAGGCTTTCTCCTTCCTTCTATGTGGGAAGTACTAATTCCTAAGCCCCGCCCTCCGCCACTGAACCGCGACGGCATTTGCTGAATCGCGACGGCGCTTGCCTATAAATTTTTGCCTTTCTTCTTTCGATAGCCAGTCGAGTTTCGCCTCTGACGTTGTTCACACGTTGAGTTACCGTGCTCTTCTGTCCCTTCCCTGCAAAGAGTTTTGCCTCTGGCGTGGTTAACACGTTGAGTTACCGTGCTCTTTTGCTTTTTTCCTCCTGATAAACCCCCTTACGAAAGTGGGCGAAACGTTGAGTTCTTCGATCTCAATCATGACACGGTCCAATCCCGGAAGTCGTTTGTTACTTAGTAAGATAAGAATTGAGAAAACGTGGAAATTCATTGTGATTGGTGAAACGCAAGCGTCGTGTAGACGAATACAAATTGCCGTAGAAACAGTACTTTCGTATTAATCAAATTTAACAAATTTCTTATTGAAGTTAAAACTTCTTAAAGAAAGTGTGCTAATTCGATCAAGTTAGTTTGTGTTGTGACATTGCCAAAACAAAGTACTTTCGTAAAACATTTTTACCGACAAAATCATTTGCCCTTAATACATTATTACTGATTTATGCATGTTTTGCATAAAAATGGCCGTTGACGTTTGTGTTTTCTCAACTGCTATCTTACTATATACAGGGACTGTACAGGTGAGTAGACAGTTCTGTCACATTCTAATTCCGAAGCGGAAAGAATATTTTCAATTCCAACAAATGCCAGATATTTAAAAAAATGTAATCGGCGAACTGTCTGGCTGCGCTTTTTACGTAGTTGTTGGACCAAGTTCGGCGATTTGTATTTGTTTAACGACGAAGTGCTTTTTTAAAAAACTTTTATTTTTAAAAAGACATTACATACATATAACTACGTCGGAATTCTGTTCAGCAAACAACCAGGACCAAGCAACCTAAAGCTAAAACACAACTGGCGCCTAAAACATATTACTTAACAAGAAGATTCTTAATCATAAAATAGTGCAAAGTCTTCGTGGATCTAGCAAGCGAATTGCATTCCCACGAACGTTATCGAGGCGCAGCTTGCATTCCTACAGAAAGCAAGCATATCCGTAAGATGCAAAGCGATTTCAAACACGCAACTCGCATATAAAGCATTCGGTTGGACCATCAAAGTTGTCTATGAGCCACCGTTGGTTACGAAAGTAAATTATAATAAAATATCAAGTTGCCTATTCGAACTACTTTTGCGAATAGGAAAGCGAGTGTTGGGAAGCGATAGGGTTTTGTAACTTTATCTGAATCTGAGCGCTTGGTTATTGGTAGTCGAACAACAATACCAGCGGTACAGACTACGTTAATTATAACCACAGACAAATTAAACGTATTGTGTAGAGTAAAATAGGCTCTGAGGATGAAAATCATTAGTTGCATTAATTTGAGCATTCGAATGGGCCCTGAAGGGTACCCATAGAGATTTTTAAGCAAGCTGTAATATACGGCAAGAGTTCGAAAGCAATTGTAAATCCCACGGGGTTCTGAAGAAACTCCAGCAGAACATGCTAGCCAACCAGTACAGCAAGGCAGTTATAAAGGTACTACAAAGGTACAGAATCACTGTACACACTTTCAAATAGTGTTATAAATAGAAACAATACACGTTCCATCAATTCTTTCGTTGCGATCTTAGGGCCCACTAGAACGCAAACGTGCTTACAGCCCTTTAGAAGGACGAAGGCCAAGCCAGGCAAATAAGAGGACTCGATAGTATAATGATGCAGAAAGGCCAGCATCTGCAGGCTCGCAATTCAAATAGGTCATGGACGTCATTTACACGTAGATCTGTGCGTATTTCACTTTATCAGCAGATGATTATTAGGGGGCTCTTTCCAGTAGCCCATCTCAGCCACGTGCAAAACCAATTCCAACAGCTCGCTAACCAGGACCCGTCAAGATTGGTGTGACAGGAATTTCTCTCCAAAAGTTACCAGAAAAGCATAATCCGCCAAATATAGAGAGGACCTGCCCAATGATTCGTAGCGTAACTTCACCAAAAGCTCACCAATTTCTGGACGAGCAAAATGGTATTTGACTGCTCAAAACCGTAGCACAAACAAAAAGAAAGAATGAAGACTCCAACCAGCCATTTTATCGTTTTACCGATAAAATTCATCAAGATGAAAGATAGGCGCGCTTAAAGTTTAAAATATGCGCGGAAGACCCAAAATTCATCAGACCGCTCTCATTGACCTGGAAACCTTTACAGACGCATTCTGCACGAAAAATATTTGTTTCTATAGCACACGTTAAAGTGTGCTTTCATCAACTCAAAACAAAAGGTCAAGTTTTACTTTAACAGCAAGGGTAGATAAAGTAGCACTTTAACTTCAAGGATAAAGTAATTTAATTTTCTAACTTTTGTTTAAATTAAATATGACAGCTTCGTACTATCGTAGCAACCCAATCTAGCTACTGACATTTTGAAATGTTATTGACTGTCCTTATTTTTGTTTGAAATTGTTAAAGTTCTTGCTATAGAAAAAAATATTGTATTATACACGACGATAAAGTTATTTCTACCCACTTTTGAATCATTAACGTCTCGACTTCGTCTCGACGTTAAACGATTCACTCGTGGATAAAATTTAACTTTATTGTCTTGTATAATAAATTACTATTATTTCTTTGCATTAATATTCCACAAAAACTAGAGCAGAAGTCATCCTGATAGGTTATATCGTCCTCGAGCATGTTTACATCCATCCGGCGGGGCACCATATGCATTTTTCGACATCCTGTAACGCCAAAGCGGTCGCTAACAAAGTTATGCGATTTTATGAAAACTTTCATCATGTAATGTTTGTTTGGTTGCAAATTAGTGAAAATGGTGGGATCCGAAATTAAAAAAATGCACATAAGTTAAACATCCAATATAGACAATCACAATTTCAGAAAACCCTAGAAGAGAGGTTGAGTGAAAACGAAAACTAAGACGAAGTAAGTTTAGTATGGAATGAAGGAAACGAACTGAGAAGAACGTCAATTCGACCTCAGAAGAGATGCTACAGTATTTTAAAAGAATACGGGAGCAGTACGGTGGTATGAAAAATGTGCATAATAGAATAAATATAAAGAGACCAGATGTTGACACTAAGAACAACAAGGAAAATAATTATGAAAAACAGAGGAGAAAGACTTAGACATTGGTAAGGAGAAAGAAGAAAGAACTCCAGCAACCACGAGAAGCAGAAGCAGTGAAAAGAATACACAATTTTTTAGAATTAATATGATTTCCATCATAGAGCAATAACTACGTATAAGTAATTGAATCAAAGAGACATCACTTTATGAAACTACTTGCACAGACAGGGGTTTCCAAAAACAAGAAGGATGGAGTTACAGAGCCAACATTAGAAAAAGTAATCAGGGACATATTTATACAAAGCATAAGTAACAACAAATCTCTGTGAATTGTGTTAATAAAATATGACGGACAACTTTTGGCTGGAAAGATAGTGATATAGATTGTAATAACGATTGATGTATATCCCTACTGTGGATAACATATCGCTATTTGTACATCAAGGGAGGAAGATGCGTCGATGCTTATGTGATTTTGATATGATAGTGTATACCATATTTTGTAATAAAAACTGCTAACAATTTAAACACCTAGTAAAATCAGAATACCGCATATGTGGAGTACACGCCGGTTTCCAAGATGACACGAAGTTGTTTACCGTTGCCTCCTGGCGGGAGAAAATTGTTTCGGCTCTTCGTAACAGGAACGAAATGGCCACTTTCTTTAAATGCCTTAGAAATAGTTACTTAACATAAGGGTAGTAAGTCAGTAATTCCACAGCCTCCTACTGAACAGATTCGCCTGGAGGCTGTGGAAATCAGGCGTCCGTTACGTTATTTTGCTGGTTCCATCCCTTATGTTAAGCGCAGAACTGAGACAGCAGTTTCCGCTTTAAGACAGCTTAGTCATGCCACTTAACGGGATGATAATTCGTCACTGTGTGAGATGCAGCCTCACATCCCTTAATTATTTATAGGCTTGGACCCACAGCGACGCAGTAAGTGAATCTAACAAGTAAATGCAGACTGGTTTATTACAAAAATAATTGTTCTATATATACAAACAAATTTGCTTAGATCATAGTAATATACAAAGTTCATTTCTAATAACAGGTGCAATGTATTATATTCAGAAGGTTAATTTACTAGTCTTGCAAAACAATACTCAGCGGTTTTGCTTCCGTGATTAAGATATGGACTCCATGAACTCGAGCGTCTTTTATGCTGAGCTGCGATTGTAGGCATTTAAACCTTGTCACGGCCTTGCGTAATTGTGTACGCGAAGCCGTGTAAAAATGCTGAGCGGCGACTGCGAGGTGTTTAAACTTGACTGTGAGTAGGTCGCCGCGCTTGCATAATGCAATATTGCGTTTTTGGTGGCTTTTAACTTTTAGAATGTTTCGTAAAATTTAAATGAATAATTATAAATTTATATCTGGTTAATCTGTTAAAGACAAGATTAAACATATTGCCAATTTTAAGCCACAAAAAAGCAAACCGATAAATTATATTGTTTCTTCGAGATTGAGCGTTTTGAGAGGATATTCTTCTGCCTGGGGTTCCTTCGTGTTATTCGTTGCCGAATGTAGTAGATAGCTCCTAGTAGGGCAGCGGTTCCCAAAAGGCTGCCTGTGACCCCAATAGACAGGTGAGAATGATGTCGGATGGCTTTCCAGGTGAAGTTTTTTATATGCTCCTGGAAATCTAACTGCGATGCTTGTAGGTCTTCGAAGTGGTCTGACTGAGTTAGTACAGGTTCCTCTGCGATTTCTGAAAATGAGTTTGTTGTGATTGGGTTGGTAATATTGATACTGATAGCCTTGGAGTATCCAGCCAGGATCTTGTATTTTCTGTTGTGCCTTGGGGTTAATGTATTCCTCGCAGTTTGGATGATGCAATCCGATGAAATTTGAATGACACCTGTAGTGTTGACGGTGACTTCTTCCCTGTTTCCACTACAAGTGATTGCTATGCGGGTTGGTTTACTGACTACAAATAGCCAGGTGTTTTCCATGTACAATTGTTTCCAAATAATGGACTGGATGCGATGTCTTCGTAGGAGACATTGACTGGTTTCTACTCGGTGATATATATCGTCAATGATGCAGTTTGGGTTGTTTTCAATTCCTTTAACTACCGTTGGACTGCAAACATACGTAGTGGGAGAAATTTGTAGCTCTTCTTTGAATTCTTCATCTGTTTCGTGGAAGTACATTTGTAGGTTGTAATCCACAGCGAAGATTCCTTTCGGCACATCGATCATCCAGTAGGATCCATTGCTGATTTGGAGAGGAATTGGTGTCACTTTAATTAAGGAGTATTCCGTTTTTTCCACTATGATGAAATACCCTTGGACGTTGATGTAGATGTCGTCATGCCCAATGTCAACCTTTAGAATTGGCGTTGGTAATATCTCCAAATTTGGTGAAAGTTTACTGGTTGCATTAGCGAGGATCTGTTTAATTTGAGCAGGTGTTATTAGCTCGTACAGATTACCTTGCTGAAAGTGAACGTTTAAGATGTGAATATGGTAGTTGCACAGTTCACTAATTACATTTGTGGCGACTTGGTACACACTGATGATGTGAATATTTAGTCGGTTGGAGTCGGTTGCTTTATACCATTTGTCCATGTTGTTAATGGCCCGGATTCCTTGGTTTAATTTTTCTTGGAAATGTTCCAGCTTCTTGTCGATTCGTTCTTCGGTTTCATTAAACCTGGAAAGTGCTGATAGCAAGAATTTGGATTGTTGACTGTCCATTTTTATTAGTTCCTGTTGATTCTTGTCTAGCCTGTCTATATCTTGATAGACTTCATCGTTGACTCCAAAAATTGATGTTAATACTGTGCCAAGGACTCCTCTTTTTTCTCGTCTTGTTATTATTTCTTCCATACCATCTCTAATCCATTCCATTTGCTTTTTCTGTTCCAGAAGATGATGCACCAGTGTCTTGCATAATGTGTCTTCGGACAGTTCTTTTGCAGAGTCGCAGAGATTGTCGAATTTGTCTACCATGTCTGTGACTGTTTCGAAGTCTTCTTCGATCTTCCCCCTCTCGAACTGGATTTCGATCCGGAATGTTCCTCTCTCAATCTTCCCGTGTCCAATGTGTTCTACATAGTACCCGCTGTCTGGTTTTTGGATATTAAATTCTGCTTTACTTAATGTATTGGTGGTAAGAAGGGTAAAGATGAGTAACAGCAGTTTCCGTTTGGACGCGACAGATTTCCTTGGTGCTGGGGATGATCGTGTCTGGATAATGTTAGTTGAAATTTTATCTTCTGCCTCTGGTTCCTGCGATTCCTCGGTAGTTGCTGGTAATGGAATGATGCTGCCTATGGATCGTTTTAGCTGATGTCCTCCTGATTTCTGGAGCGTCACTACTCGTACTGATCCATCGGCTGCTGGATGAGTTGCAGTGACTCTTGCTAAAGGCCACTTACTAGGATTGATACTATCTTCTTTGATTAACACTAAATCTCCAACTTTAGTGTTCTCCAATGGTTTCTTCCATTTGTTTCGTTGCTGTAATCCATGAAGGTAGTCCGAGCTCCATGATTTCCAAAAATCTTGCTTGATCTTTTGGATTATCCTCCAACGATTCGATAGATTTGAAGATATTGGAGTGTTGATTGGGTCTGGTGGCGATATGATTTCCCTTCCTATTAGGAAATGGCCTGGCGTCAGAGCAGTTGTGTCCTCAATATCGTTGCCTTGTGGACATAGAGGACGTGAGTTTAGGCAGGCCTCAATTTGGCAGAGAAGAGTTGTTAACTCTTCAAAGGTGAGAGTAGCGTGGCCAATAGTTCTCTTCAGATGATGCTTCATTGATTTTACCCCTGCTTCCCATATCCCTCCGAAGTGAGGGGCTATTGGAGGGATGAAGTGCCATTGGGTACCACCGGTTGCTAAGGTTTCTTGGACAATTGGGCCTTCAATTGTTTGGCGGGTTTCCTTGTCCAACACTTTTCTTGCGCCAACGAAGTTTGTTCCGTTGTCGCTGTATAGGTGTGCACAGCGTCCTCTTCGGGCAGTAAACCTCCTGAAGACTGCTAGGAAGCTGTTGGTTGTCATGTCGCTGACGGCCTCTAGGTGGATTGCCTTGGTTGATAGACAGACAAAAACAGCAATGTACCCTTTGTGCGAAGAATGCCCTCTTCCCTTGGATGTTCGGATCTGTATTGGGCCGGCGTAGTCCACTCCGGAATGGAAGAATGGAGGAGTTGAATTCACTCTGGTTGATGGAAGATTTCCCATCAGTTGCTGTGCTGCCTCTGCTTTGTATCGTAGACATCGGAAACATTTCTGGATGCTGGAGCTGACTGCTTTCTTCGCGTTGATGATCCAATATTTTTTTCGGATATATGAGAGAGTGAGTTGGGTGCCACCGTGCAGCGTGCGTAGATGCGCCTCTTGGATTATTAGTTTGGAAATATGACTGGAGTACGGGAGTATGATTGGGTGTTTTTCATTGAAGGACAAGGTGGAATTTTCTAATCTTCCTCCAACACGGATTATTCCATGCTGATCGATGAAGGGATTGAGGTTGGCAAGCTTGTTACTGGAACTCACATATTTGTTCTGCCGGAGTTGAGATCCTGTTGCCCTCAAAATAGGATCACTTCCTTGGATGACCTTAACGAATAGGAGGATGGTGTCGTCCATTTCCTTCACTGATAGGCATCCTGATTGAGTGGGAAGTCGCTTACACTTGTTGATGAATCTTCGGCAATGTGACATGACTCGTACCATTCTTGTTAGAGAAGAAAAACGATGAACGACTTCGTTCTCGTCTTGATGAATGGTAGTTTGATGCACAGTGTAACTTCTTGCTTCTTCCTCGGTGGTTGCGGTGTCTGGTTGACACGGCCATGAACTCTTGTTAACTAGCCAGCTCGGTCCGTCCCACCATAGGAGATGATTCTTTAGTTTTTCTGGACTAGTGCCTCGGGAGATGACGTCTGCAGGATTCTCTTCGGATTTGACGTGGTTCCAATGTTGAGCCGGAATTAGATTGTTGATTTCGGCTACTCGATTCGCGACGAACGTCTTCCATCGTACCGGGTCTCCTTTTATCCATCCTAATGTAACCATGGAGTCGGTCCAGGCGAAGATAGACACCTTAGGAAGGTCTAATGCTGCAATTACCCTTTGAAGTAGATTGGAAAGGAGTACTGCTGCGCAGAGTTCCAGTCTTGGTAATGTCGTCTTGGCTCGGGCTGGTGCCACCTTGGATTTGGCTATTAATAAGGATACCTTGACTTGGCCGGATGATGTGGTGACTCTGGTATAAATCGCGGCCCCGAAAGCTCTTTCGGAGGCGTCACAGAATCCATGCAGCTCTACTAGAGATTCCCTTTTGATAAACAACCACCTTGGTAAGGTAATTTCTTCCACTGCCTTGAGTTGAGACCTGAGCGTCTCCCATTTGCCTTGGATATTTTCAGACACTGGGTCATCCCATTTGATATTTTCGAGCCATAGTTCTTGGATGAGTAGCTTGGCAGTGATGATGACGGGTGCTAACCATCCCAATGGGTCGAAAATTTTGGCAACTTCGGATAGTATGGTGCGTTTGGTGGATTCCTGTTGCTTAACGTCTACCTTAAAACAGAAAACATCTTCATATGGAGACCAGTGAATGCCCAAGGACTTTTTTACGCCGTCTTCACTTATTTCGAGGTATGTTTGTTCCTTTAACTCTTCTGGGAGTTCTTGAATGATGGCTGACTCATTACTGCACCATTTATGTAGAGTAAAGCCTCCACGCTTTAGTAAGGAAATGAGCTGACCTTGTTGTTGGATCGCTTCTTCCACAGTGTCGGCCCCAGAAAGCACGTCGTCCACGTAGAAATCTTTCTTCACTGCTTCTGAAGCTAATGGAAATGAGACCTTTTCGTCCTGTGCGAGTTGATGCAAGGTTCGAATGGCAAGATAGGGAGCTGATGCGGTTCCATAAGTGACGGTGCACAGCTTATATTCCCTGATTGGCTGTGATTTGTCGAATCTCCATAGGACTCTTTGGTACTCCTGGTCTTGGTTGTTCATTCTGATTTGTCGGTACATTTTTTCAATGTCTGCAGAAAAAACAATCCTGTGTGTCCTCCATCGAAGTAGAATGTCGACCAGTTCTTGCTGAAGTTTAGGTCCAGCGTACATCATCTCATTTAAGGATTTTCCGTGAGAGGCCTTGCTAGAGGCATCGAAAACGACACGAAGCCTGGTTGATGAACTTGCTTCTCGGATGACGCCATGGTGGGGAATGTAATACTTGCCGTTATTCTCATCTTCCCTTGCCACCTTTTCCATATGTCCTAAATCCAAGTATTCTTGCATGAATTTCTTGTATTGGACTGCTAGATCTTGATCTTGTCCTAATTTCTTCTCCAGATGTATGAATCGTGCCAATGCTGAGGGTTTGGACCTTCCCATGTGTACTGGAGTTTGTTTGAATGGAATCCTTACTACGTATCTTCCATCTACGTCTCGCTGGACTGTGTCTGTGAATTTATTTTCACATACCTGATCATCTGGGGAAAGTTTCCTTTGAGGAGAAGCCTCTTCAATGTTCCAGAATTTCTGCAACTGCTCATCCTCTTCAATTTTGGCAACCATGGTGTTGACCTTAAGGCTGGTGGGAGGTCGTCTTCCCATGGTTCCTGATAAGATCCATCCCAATTCGGTATTCTGTCCTAGGATGCCATCTTTGGATTTCTTGATTCCTTCGAGAATTATTTGGGAATATTCTTCAGCGCCTAGAAGTATATCTATGGGGCCAGGTCGGTTGAAGGTTGGATCGGCGATGAAGACATGTTTCCAGGCATCCATTTTTATGTTCGGAATGGGTGATGAAGGCATGGTTTTTGTAAGTTTGGGAAGTACCAGTAAAGTAACAGGTAAGGAAAATTTACTTGGAAATCTTGGCGTAATCAAACCTGTGATTTTCCATTTTGCGACTTTTGTTTCGCTGTTCCCAATTCCGGAGATTTCTGCTCGAACCTTGGTCCTGGGTAACGCTAATAATTCGGCTGCGGCTTCGGTGATGAAGGAACCTTGAGACCCTGGATCTATCAAGACCCTCAAGAGATGAGTCATCCCGGATGCTGCCTTAACTTGAACCGTTGCTGTGGCCAGTAGCACTTGGCTCTTCTTTGCGCCTAGGTTGGCGGCAATGATTGTGGGTTTTGGCTTCTTCTCTGGAGCGTTGGAGGTCTGCATGGCTGCTGCGTGAGAAAACGTCTTCATCTTCGGAGCAGGTATCGGCTTTGATGGCGGCTGTGCCTTGTGAAGCAGAGTATGGTGTGGAAAGCGGCAGATTTTGCAGTTATAATACGAACGACATTGTATATTAGAATCGTGTCGCAAACATCGAAAGCACAATCGGTAGGTTCTTACCACTTCTTGCTTTTCGTGGGTGGAGAGCCTCTGGAATTGACCACAGTTATCGATGTAATGGTCCCCATTGCACATCTTGCAGTTGAGATATCCGGCAGCGTAATTTTTCTGTGGCTTGTCCTGAGTTGGTTTTCGAGCTCCATCAATGGATTCCAAGGATTGGAACCGCATTTGTAAGAAGGCCATTAGAGTTTGGTGATCCTGAACTTCATTTGGGCACTGAAGCGATTGCTCATATAATTTGTTAGTTTCAGGATCCCATTTTCGAGTAATAACTCGGTTAATCCACGGACCCCAGCTGTCGGTGGAAATGCCCAAATTTTTGATTGCTTCCACACATTCCTTAGTGGAGTCATGCAATCTTTTCAACCCTTGGGCTGATTCCTTGGAGAGGACCGGCTGATCGAAGATGGTGTCTAGCAATTTGGTTAGAATAAGGCGATTATTTTGATACCTTTGTTGCAGCAAATTCCAAGCGGTGTTGTAGTTGACTTGAGTCACTGCGAGATGCTGGATTAGTCGGCTGGGCTCTCCCTTGACATGCGTTTTTAAATACTGCATTTTGATGACATCATCCATGTTTTGGTTGTCATCTACTAATTTGGTGAATAGGTCCTTAAAAGTGGCCCATTCCTCATAATTTCCCTCGTATATGGGGATTTTAACTTGAGGAAGCGAGATGGCTGATGCTTGCTCGTTCCTTGTTGGTGCTTGTAACAAATTAATTAAATTTCGGTACCTGTCTTTCAACGTAGTAAATTCAGGACTGAAGTGCGTCTGGTTTGAATCCATCTCGTTAGACATGACTTCTTCGTCCATCTCGATCACCCGGTCCCATTCTTCCTTTAATTCCCTCTTTGTGATGGCGGGCCTTCCGAGTGCTTGTTCCAGTTCGGCGTCGTCCAAAGATTGCTTAAAATTCTGCATCCGAATCTGCAGTTTTCGGATACGAACCTTTTGCTCGGGATTTACAACTGTTTCCTCTCGCCTCCTAGTTTCAGAGGGGTCGGGATTTTCAGTTGCCTTTAAACAGCTCTGCAAATAACTTTTTGCTTCGCAGTAGATGGCTTTAATTTGTTCGTAATACCCTGTGGTAAAATAATTATGTGTAGGAATACTTAGCTGCACCATTTTGGCGTGATTTTTGGTCACGGCGTTCCAAGTTTCGTCCAGCGTCTTGTTTCGGCTGGCGATGTAAGCTTCTGTTTTTCGGCTGGCAGGGTCCTTTTTGCTGTTGGAAAATACCTGCGTGATCTTCTGGCCGAGTTCTTCTTGGGCGACAGCTAGCTGATTGAATTCCTCCATATTGTTTGCCATTTTCGGGGAACCGGGTGGGTTGGTAGATGTTGTTTTCTTCTCGGGATGTACCTCTTCTTAGTTGTAGACAGATCCGGCTCGAAGGACCATGAACAGATTCGCCTGGAGGCTGTGGAAATCAGGCGTCCGTTACGTTATTTTGCTGGTTCCATCCCTTATGTTAAGCGCAGAACTGAGACAGCAGTTTCCGCTTTAAGACAGCTTAGTCATGCCACTTAACGGGATGATAATTCGTCACTGTGTGAGATGCAGCCTCACATCCCTTAATTATTTATAGGCTTGGACCCACAGCGACGCAGTAAGTGAATCTAACAAGTAAATGCAGACTGGTTTATTACAAAAATAATTGTTCTATATATACAAACAAATTTGCTTAGATCATAGTAATATACAAAGTTCATTTCTAATAACAGGTGCAATGTATCATATTCAGTAGGTTAATTTACTAGTCTTGCAAAACAATACTCAGCGGTTTTGCTTCCGTGATATGATATGGACTCCATGAACTTGAGCGTCTTTTATGCTGAGCTGCGATTGTAGGCATTTAAACCTTGTCACGGCCTTGCGTAATTGTGTACGCGAAGCCGTGTAAAAATGCTGAGCGGCGACTGCGAGGTGTTCAAACTTGACTGTGAGTAGGTCGCCGCGCTTGCATAATGCAATATTGCGTTTTTGGTGGCTTTTAACTTTTAGAATGTTTCGTAAAATTTAAATGAATAATTATAAATTTATATCTGGTTAATCTGTTAAAGACAAGATTAAACACCTACAGTTACAAGCCGTGAAGTAACAATGGCAACGTCGCATTTGCTGTCAACGGTAGTCCTATAATGCAGCCATCTATCTGTTATTTTCATGCACTGCTATTAAGGATTTCTTGGGAAATAACGAGGGAAATAAAGTATAAAGAGCCCAAAACTTGTGTGATTAATTTATTTATCCAAGAATTAATAATTTACAAATAAATAATCGTAGAATGTACACACTCTTAACTGGTATTAAAATCAAAGTTATAACTAAATTAATATTAAGATTTTAAAGTAGATAGTTTCCTTTTTTTTGTTAGGATACCTGAACTATGCTGAAGATTATTTTTGTTTTTTGTATAATTATGTAAAACTATATTGCTAAGTGTCATAGCAGCCTTATAATATATTTTGCGAAAAGTTGTGCCACAAGTACACACACCACTAAAATCAATTAAAAAAATGTCACTTTCTAAACTTGCCACTGCTAAAGAAGCTAGCATATTTTGGTGATTTTTGCTCAGTAAGAATTTAGCTTCCAATTCTTTTGAATGAATAATAAAATCGAAAATGGCACACTGGTGAAAATAATAGTAGATTATATAACAAGTGAGAGAAATTCATCATTGTTTGCGAGTGAGAATTTTGAATCGCCAGCACGAGCGATACAATTTCTCGCGAGCTTATAATGGCATTTCGCTCACGTGTGATATACGACGTTTTACCTAACAGTAGCAATTCTTGTGCCTAAATAGTTTGCGCAGTCAGAATATGTCGCGAAATAAATTTATAATTAGTCGCCTATGCTTTGTGATATACGTTTGACAGTACTGAAGTGTATTGGCAGTACTGAAGTGTATCGTCAGTCTATGTCAAATTCGAGGTTCGTAGGTTAGGTTTTGTTTGTTATTTGACACAGACTGATGCAAAACTTAACCTGAAAATTACGAATTTGACATAGCTTGACAGTGCTACCAACAATGCAGTAGTATAAATAATGAAAACTCACTTGTGAATAAAACTTCATTTTAGTCACTGAAAACAGTTGTATAATGTATGGTAATAGGCGCTACTGTAAGATAAATATAATTAATTGCATCGGTACCAGTACAGAGACCTTCTCTTTGCAAAAAAGAAAAATAATCATCGCTCACATCATTTCCTACAGTTTTAAAAGTCAACGCTTTACATTTAGAGCATTTAATTGTTTTTTTGCGCTACTAGTCTCAGAGCGCATCGTTATTGGCCTATTTTTAGGTCGTGAAGTTGATTTTCTCCACCAAGGGAGAGAAAGTAAAATAAACAATTTTCACCGTGGTAACTAATAAATTGCAAAGTTACCAAATATGACTATTTTAATTTTGACGTTTTAAAGAGCTGTATTGTCAGGTTGACAGTTAAAATATTTTGGAAATTTGTTGGGAATTTAGGTATTAAGCCGTTTGGTAGTGCAAAACATAGTATATACACCACGGTAGCGAATCGTCTTATAACCTTCGCGCTTTAGATACTTCGCGCTGCGCGCTCAGTATCTAATATGCGCTCAGGTTATAATACTGCGCTTCGCTACCTTGATGTATAATATACTATTGTTTTATGTATAGTATGAGCTATATAACCACAAATATAAAGTTGTGTGGATTCATCCAGTTTATACTCTTAATTTGAATGAAAAATAAAAATAACTTCTGTGATATCTGCATTATAATCTTCGTTTTCATTATTGGAAAGACAAAGCTTTAAGTTATCTATATCACAAATACTATTTTTTAATAAATTTTGAATTCTGATTCTCTTTTCAGATTAGTTCTGTTATCATCAGTGATAACGCATATAATTTTAAATCCAAATTCTTGTACATTGTTTATAGTTTGAAGAACAGCTTGTTGAAGTTCTTTGCCTGTTATATCAATCACAGGCATTAAACGGACAACTTCTTTAAAATGACCGAATGGAGAAACAATCCTAAATGTCTGAACTGTTTTAGCTAACAATAAAACATCATTAGCAGCATACCCTGTAATATTTTTAGATTTATAAGTAAAACCACTCTTAATATAGATCTAATCAACAATTAAACAATTTTTCTCGATCACCTAATGTCGAGGACAAATATCAAAGATAATTTTGGTTTTTTACGTTATCTTCTGGGTAAACATTTAACGAAGACGAGATGAACTGTAAATGTCTCTTTGTGGGTAGTATAAGATGTTGTCTTAAAATATCGTAAGTTGAGGCAGACTGATTTAATATAGTTAAAGAAAACAGTCATCATCAAAGCCAATCCATCCATCGTCGGATGTAGGCCTCCCCAAGTCGTTTCCATTCTGTTCTGTTGTGAGCTATTTGTATCCAGTTTCCGACTACATGTCTCTTTATGTCGTCTGTACACCTGGTTTGTGGGCGTCCTATTCCTCTTTTGTGGTGTCGAGGTCTCCATTCTATTATTTTCTTTGTCCATCTATTTTCACTTAATCTGGCAATGTGTCCGGCCCAGTTCCACTTTCCTTTGCATGTTCTGTATATCACGTCCGTTACTTTCGATCTTTTTCTTGTTTCTACGTTTTCTATATGGTCTCGGAGTGTTATGCCTATCATGCGCCTTTCCATTGCTCTTTGAGTAATCCGTAGTCTAGTCACAATCGTTTTATTTAAAGCCCAGGTCTCCGTTCCATACGTCGAAACAGGCAATACGTATTGGTCAAACACTCTGGCTTTAATTGTGTTTGGTAGTGTTGATGTTAATGTTTTTTGAAGTTTTCCGAAACTGGCCCACGCGAGTGATATTCTTCGTTTTAGATCCGCCTTAAGATTTGCTTTTGTTACTTCTACTGTTTGACCTAGGTATATATATGAATCCACTCTCTCTAATATTTGGTTTTGTATTGTCATTTCTGTATCCCAAACATGGGAAACAACACAGAAAGAAAACAGTAAAGTAGACAAACTGTATTGCTTCCTTTTTTTAGTTAATAACTTAAGCTGATCTTTTAATAATTCTAATGTAGCGACAGCCTCATTTCTATGTTCTTCGTTGAAAGAGCCTAGAGCATTTTGTATGTTATTTTGGGCTTTTTCTATAAACAAATCAGCACTAAGTAGCTGTGACATTTACAGAAAAGGTATATCGTGAAAGCATGTTTTCTACTTGCGACCACCTACTTAATGACTTACCGTCAGGTAAAATCCACTTTAAATTACTTTCAGTCAATTCATCATGACTGTTTACCAAAACACTCACACTAAAACTTTCATTTAAGTAGAGGGAAGTGGATGGTTCTGGAACCTACCCCCACCACTTGAACCTGAGTTCAAGTCGAGGCCACTTTCAAGGTCAAACCAGCGTTCAAGATTGAGGCTACTTGCAAGACCAAGATCACGTTAAAAAAAAGATTAAGGTCGCGTTTACCGCCAAGGGCATGGAAAGAGTAAACTAGTGCTTAGAAGAGACTGCGCTTAACACATTTATTTAAAAAAAATTAGACATGAAGTAAGCCCGCACCCAGCCTAGGATACTTTATGTCTAATTTATGACTCGACTAGGATTCGAACCTAGGTCTCCCTATATATCCGCAGTGCAATCTGCGGGCCGAAGGTTTTTTTACCGCTAGACTATCGGGTCAGATAGAATATTTGGTTACTCAGCCAGAGTATCTTCGTAGAGTGAAAGATACACATAATAAAAAAAAAGTTTTATTTAAGATGGAAATACAAAGAGTAATTACAGTAGTGGCTAGACTAAATGATTATAATACCAACAGATTAAGAAATACGTTACAGACATACACATTAGAGCGAATAAAATAGTGCTTAAAACAATGGTAGATATACAGCAGGAATTATCCGCGGGTATGAGCAGCTTCTTCAAGACATCAGGTTTATTTTTTAGCAAAATCGTTTGCTAATTCGTATCTACAGCATACACAGGAAAATGGTATTTTATCTTGAACGTTAAAAAGTTATGTTCAGTAAAGTTCTTCACTTGTATTTTAAAAACGGAGATATTCGCTAATAAACTCGTATTCATTTTACGCCACGTTACGTTGTGTACTCCGTCATTGTAGGCGAAAGAAGCTGAACTGCAATGAGGTGGTTGAAGCACATATAGAACCCCATCATAAACTGCAGCAAGAGTGACCAAAAATTTAATAGGTATCATGTTGAACTCCTCGACGGAAGGTACTGAATGGTTCGGTGCCGCACTTTGCACCACTTATGACAACAGCAAGTTTTTGTTTTGTCGGCCGCACCCGTTCCATTGTTGCCAGCTACATCCACTCCGGAGGAAATATGTATCGCGTCGATAAGTTGAACAGCCAAGTCTTGCATGGTCTGTAAGTGCGGGTATAGCTTAGCAACTTTGCAGTTGGGTGACCAGTGGAGGTGTTCAGATAGGGGTTCCCAACCAGAAATCTGAACAGTAAAACCACTGTACACAATTAATCGTGTCGCTAATGCAAAAGAAACCGGCATCTGCTAGCGATTGACCCCGACTCCAATCGCTGAATGTTCGTAGCCATTTGGAGTAGCTCGCAAAATCTGGATATCGAGGTTCTGAGTTCATGATGGCAGCTGACTAACTACGTGCACGTTTGCGAAAGTTTTATATTGTACAATTCAAGGTCATACTTTTGAAGATCGCAACAACCACTAAGAGCGCATATAACACCATATAAACTTTGAAATAAAACTATCGAAATATTTCTAAATATATTTTTTTATTTCCAAATATACGTTATGCAGGAAACTTCCCCAACCTCCACTCGGGCTAGGTACCGGTCCACTGGCTTAAAAACGTGGGTCTACCACCACACAGCTGACGATCCCTCGAAGGCTGCAGGCCACGTCCGTAAGGCGGTCGTCTCCGCTAGGGCCTGGAGAAACCTTTGAGATGATTCCGAAGGACAACTAACCAAAAACCGGCGAAAATGACGGTAAAATTGTTCGGTGTTCTTGAAGTTAGTTGTCATAGCTGCTGGTTGATTATGGTAGCCGCTGGAGGATTATGGCAACTGCTACAGGCAACTTAATATAGAAGCGTAGTCAAGGACGGAGGCATAGAAGGTCAAGGGTCTTACCTTGAGAGTCACATATAAACCGTATCGTTTTTCCACTACAGCTACCAGTCATCATGCCTGATATTGTTGTAGATGCACTTTCTGAAGATGCCCCCGCATTTTAAAGGAGTTTGAATACTTCATCACCTCCGAACCACAACCTCCATCAGCTCGTAAACTCCAGGCAGTCATCACAATAGACTATTCGATGATCCTTCCAAGTGAGCGTCTATGGCAGACGACCCTCCTGAGGACGCTACCTACTACATACGAGGGCGCCCCATTGGAGGCAACATGTAGAGGTCCCCATCCAGCGCCTTCTCGCTCAACTATCAGATGGGGATGTAGTATATATTTTTTCAGTGGATGCAGCAGTATACACGACACTGAATAACTCTTATAATCCACTTCCATCCATGACGTATCCAATCGCCCCCATAAACGATATTAAGAGATGGAAACCCCGAAGTCTGACTATGACGCTGCTTAAGTCGGAGCTTGCACTGCTGGAAGCTATTATATCTCTAGCCTTAATGTAAAGTGGCTGATCGAATGTTACGAAACAGCAGCTTTGATCTAAGGATTTGCATTGTATATATCGTGTCATAGTTGCTTGGAGGGGAATTGAGGAATAGAAGACATAATATACGAGATTTTGAGTAGCTCTTGAATGATGTGACTCGTTCCATCATGCCATTCTCTCCTGGAATATCGAACAGATCTTTCCACTTCCCATAAATCTACAGGAAATCAGTAGGAAATATCTGTACTTCGTTGGAGATTTGATTTTTTTTTCATTTAGATTTTCTATTTTTATGTTTGACAGTCCCGATTTTCCGGTTTTTTGAAAAGATTTTAATGGAATATTGCCAAACTGTCTCACAGCATGCGCACTTGGAATCTCTTTTAATCTTGTAATTTCTGCACCCGGAGAAACAGAGCTGTAGTGAGTTACGCATTGAATTCCGCCATCGCACGAAAGGTATTGGATCCATCTGTGGTATTGATATTAACATCGGCGTTATCTAAAACAAATTGCGAAACTAAAGTCTCCTCACCATTTTTAACCGGGAATATCAGTAAACGTGTTGGACAATGTACGTATACAACTACCAATGTTCATATAAGCAAAAAATTTTGCTGGACCTCCCTGAACATTTTATTTCTAACAATGTACCACACTTCTCGCGGCTATTGCTTCCAAACTATAAGTTTTAGCACAACAGTATAAAGGACTTTTTGCAGGAAATTCAATCATCCCTAATGTTTATAATAGGTATTTTCACTGTTATACTAACATTATCGGAGATATTGGCAAGAAACTCCAATTTTGCTCCTTTTTTCCAATATGGCGGCCAACGCTCATGCCTTTCGAAGGGGAAAACTTAATATGTTGATTCCAAACCTTAAATAAAGAGATTAAAGCCATTTACAGCTTTCCTCTAATTATTTCCCGAAAAAAAAACCCTCTAGCTCCTGGCCTAGGTCTCCATTGGTGATTTCCGTTATTTCATTAAAAAAAAATTCACAGTCTAACGATGTTATATGTTCATTTATATCTGTTAGTTTCGTTTTTCTGTTAAATAACTTCATTCGTAATCCTGTCAGTTAATTCGATGTTTAGCATCTGTCTTTCAAAAAAATAGGTTCAAGGTCAGTTTAATTCCCCCAACTGGGGGCAGGCTGCTATATGGACCTTGCGTCCCTCGTCAGCCAATAAAGGAATATCAGGATACGCGAGAGAAGGAAGGGGTGGAAAATGGAAGAAAGGCCGGAAAAGTTGGAGAAGTACTGCCCCGGCCTTGGCCTCAGAGAAGGTACTCTGTTGACGCTTGAAAGCCACCTCAAAAACCTGAATCAAAGCAGACGGGCACGGGAATCGATCCCATGGCGTCCCTACTGCTAAGCAGGCGTGCTAACCACTAATACACTGTCTTTCCATTGGCTTTTGAGTTTTAACCAATTTGTCCATTACTTGCGTTTTTACGGTCCATGTCTGTATCGCATAAGTAAGTACGAGCAGCACATATTGATAGTAGATAGGTCTTCTCAACCGTTAACGGTAAAATTTGTTTTTCAAGATTTTGCTTTGTTTTCCAAAAGATGACATGCTAATCGTATACATATCTGTATTTCTGATTTTTGCTTAAATGTTTTAGGGTTTATTACTTGAACCAAGTAGATATATTCATTCACGTATTCTATACATGGACTATCAATTATAGTATTTCTGTTATTTTTTTGTTTATTCATTTTCCTTAACTTTTTCCAATTCAATTTTTAGATCTTTTTGTATTGCTTGTAGTTCTTCGGTATTATCATTTATAATTATTATATC
Organism: Agriotes lineatus; assembly: GCA_940337035.1. Classification (NCBI taxonomy): domain Eukaryota; kingdom Metazoa; phylum Arthropoda; class Insecta; order Coleoptera; family Elateridae; genus Agriotes; species Agriotes lineatus. The sequence goes on along the minus strand of OW679194.1, from coordinate 49,819,088 downwards.
GTCAGCATATTTTAGGTGGTTAAGCCTTTTTCTGTTAACATTAACGCCTTTGTCTTCTAGTGCCGTTATGGATAGTTTGGGGTCGCTGGATTTTTTACATTCGAGAATTTTCTAGTTCTGTCGTCTATTGTTACCGTCAACCTAACAGTAAAAGAGATAAGCAAAGGCAGCCGAGGTAACGGCAAAGTCACAAATCAGATACGCAGGCAAAGATGTCAAGGCAATATAATATCAGCAGTTGGTAGTACAAATACAAATAAAATACACACACATTGCAAACCAGATTAAAATATCACATATCAAATCACAGAAGCAAAATATTAATAAGGATCGTAATTGTAATTAGTATATCAGCAATCAATTACTGTCTAGATGTTGAATATTAATGAATATTGCAGCAAGAGGTACAAATTGACTTGATTCAAATTAGCAAATTGCGTTTTCTAAGAACTACTCGACAAAGCCTACAATCACGGCTAAACTATTAATATTAGGGTATCGGGTTGAATATGACCCCAAACTCTCGAATGCAAGGAACTGTTAGTTGTTTTTCATAAATATAATAAAATTATCCTATTGACGCAAGATCTTGTTTTAGATAAGCGCTATATAACCCGGAAGTCGTGTGGTAATTAATTATTTAAGATTCTTGTTAACTTCAAGACGTCAGGTAAAGCGGGTACGTTATTGAAATATCTTGCAAGTACAGGATTATATTAGCTCAACTCAACCGAACTACTCGGTCAATAGCATAACGTGTAAGTCCAAAAGAAATTAGAAATGATTATGCAAATTCTCTTTCGTAAGATTCTACAACATGACTACAAATCTCTTAAATAGTACGTGAGCCACATCCATAATGATTTGACTTGACAGAATTCTGCTTTGTTTACAAATTATTTAACTATATAAACAGTAGCTACAGGTTATGCTGATTACCGAAATATGCTAGCTGTACACAGGTAAGTTATGCTAGTAACCCATGTAACATATGAAGGCGGACTAGTACTTGTCAAACAAAATATAACCTGGTATTTGCCAACAATACATTAAAATTTCCAATCGCACATATACAAAGAATCCCAACTTGTAGGTTAGCTCAAGGCAGCAACAATGTGACGCGTGCACAACAAGCTAGATTAAACAAACCTTGGGAAGCCGCATAACAGATCGTAGATGTGCAGCAAGTCCTGTCAAAGACGTCACGGAAGCCACAGGTTTTTTACACCAAGTGACTGGACCTGCACCAGGGCAGTCGATATTCGGGCAACGCATGGGTCTTCAGATAACTTTTGGCGGAGTGGTTTGATCTTGGGGGTACTTGCAGAAGTGGAGCAATAACCCAAGGACCTCATGCGTTCACCAAAGGGCTGACTTTAATCGTACGGGGAAAAAGAGCTAGAATTAATTGCACACAATAGAACCAAGGCGTAAGGCAAAGGGAAATTTGGGGGCATACCTCTTTGATGTTCGGCTCTCAGCTTTGCCAAAATGTAACCATGTGCTTGACGCAAGCGAATCCAGAACGATGTCTGATTTGAGAAATTCCTATAACTTTTCCTCAACGGGACGTCATTCAAATATTACAACCAAAACGGAATCAAAAGGAGACTTCCTCACAAAAGGATGCTAGCGAAAATACCAGATCACTGGTACGTATACAAATGTGTTCACTCAACAACCTTTCTGCATCAAGACATGAACTCAAATGGACGAAATGGGCTGATAAGACCCAGAAAATTCTGAAAAACGGAGGTATGCAACCAAACTAGCACGAGCATGCAGTGAGGCCTAACCTGGAGCAAATTAATTAGGAATATTTTTACCTATTGAAACTTAAAAATAGACTGATAGCTCAATTAAAGCATGGGCAAAAATTTATCTTTAACTAAAATAGGGCAAATAATTACAGAAGTATTTAAAAGTGACTTTTGGCTCATAACACTATCTATGTAACAAGTTCTCTAAATCTGACACCGTCACACTTGTCTATCTTGCATATTTCTGCTCTGCTTGGTTTCTTGTACTTTCCTGTGCGACGTTTTTCTTGGCTGACTCTTTTTCTTCCTTTATGTGGCTGCAATTGATTTATCCTCTTCGTCCATTTTGCATTTCTCATTTTTTGCACGAGGATCGTACCGTTTGAGAGATATTCATATTCATTGCTGTTGCTCTTAATTTTTGCTTACTTATATGTTTCCCTTAATACTCATAGCTCTAAACCATATGTGCTTACACTTTTTATCATTGTCTTATACATACATTCAGCCTTTTCTATGTTTTGCTGTTTTACGACTCTACAGAATGTCAGGCCATTTTTATATTTAACCGATATACCTGTTGGAGTAGTTTTGTTACAAAAATTACGATTTCGCCTGTATATAGGTACCTTTTCAGTCATATTGTCTCGTAGAGTACTTCAGCTTATTGCATTCAAAATGCTAAATATTTGTCACGCACGCAACTCCGCCCCGCTCGGGGCTTTAGCCGTTTGATCGCCAGCTGTAGTTTGTTTCGTCGCGGTTACAGCAATTTTCAAAACATAGCCCGTCGGAGCGAGCGAGATAGGTCCCGAAAGTTGTGTTTCCAATGCCGCCGCCTTCTCTCTCATGCGAGGCAAGCTGCGTTCTGATTGGATACATCTGCATGTCGCAGACAGAGCGTCTGGGCGCGATTCTCAGCTTAGCGTTTGTTGACGATTAGTCAGTCTCGAGCCGGTGTTCATAAGCGCGTCTCTGCGAGCGTTTTTGGCTTTTCGGCTCCGCCGTGCCCGAAGGCGTCCTGCGTTCGTGCTGTTACAGCTTCATTACGATTTCTGTGTTGAAAAGGTTCTCGGCGAGCAGTGCAAGTGGCAGGGTGTGTTTTGGGTGCTGGTGTGATGTCTTGGTCGATAGCATAAGCCGCTCGTAATCATTGTTGAAGGCCTGTCTGGCTAATTGTTCCGTTTCCGGTTCGGTATCTCATCTCCGAGTGGGATAATTAACGGCCTCGTAGGTTTTTGTGGTCGCCAAGAGGGCGCTGCACAGTTCTTCCGGAGTAAATAGGAGACTCATTGAACGTCGCAGGTTTCCACCCACATCACGCTGCTGCCTTGCAGTTAGATGTTGGCGCACCAAAGGCTAAGGGAAGAAAACCCCGAAAAGAAAATTACCTGGTCCTCCAAGTTGGGGGTTAGGTCACAGGGCTAACAACCCAGTACTCGGAAAAATTGTAACAAATGGTTACATCTTGTTAAAAATCCTACAAACAGACCTCGGATGAAGGACGGATTTAACAAAAAACGAAAACGCAAACGGAAACGGACCTTGATGTTTGGAACATGGAATATACAAGGAATAAACAGTAAAAAAGTTGAAGTATTTAGACAATTGAAAGCTTACAACATTGAAATTGGAACCCTAACAGAGACAAAGAAAAAAGGTAGTGGCATAGAAGAATATGAAGATTATATACATATATTCAGTGGTGTAAATAAAGACAAAAGAGCGCGTGCTGGGGTATCGATAGTCGTCAATAAAAGTTGGAACAAAAGGCATTCGAAATTGGGAAGCAGTAAACGAACGAATTCTGAAAGCCGAAATAGAAGTACTTGGACACGATCTAATTATTATAGCAGCTTATGGAGCGACTGAAAATGCAAGTGTCGAAGATAAGAACGAATTTGAAAGTGCAATGACAAATACATTAGACGGTGTAAATCATAGAAAAGAACTAATTATAATGGGAGACCTGAATGCCAGGGTAGGTAGAAGAGATAATGATGCGGTAGTAGGAAAGAACGGAGAAGAAATATTAAATGAAAACGGAAGAAGAATAATAGAAATATGTGATAGATATGCCCTAAAAATAATGAATGGTCAATACAAGCACAAGAACATACACAAATTTACATGGTGGCAAGCAACTCGTCAACTCAAAAGTATAATTGACTACGTCATCATTAGACAAAGCTCTAAAATACGAACGTTAGATGTTAGAGTGTACAGAGGCGCCGAATGTGGTACAGACCATGGTCTACTAAGGGCAAAATTATACTTTACATACAAAAACAGACCAAAACAAAACTCAAACAACCAACATGAAGGAAACATAATACATGAAACGAAATATAACTTGAAATCACTACAACACGAATCTACCGTTTTCTTATACAAACTTAGACTAGCTGCAAAAATACAACATGGTGTTATAGGAAGTGCCGAACAGATGTATGAAACTCTAAAACAAAAAATTAAGGAAGCGGCATATGAAGCTCTTGGAGAAGAAAATAAGCAACACAGTAAATGTGCACAATACTGGTGGAATGAAGAACTTGAAGAGATGGTAAAGGAAAAACAGAAGCTATACCAAAAGTGGCTGGCAACAGGTAACCCCGCAGATAGAAGGTTTTACGATGAAGCAAAGAGGAATACAAAAAGGGCTGTTGCCAAAGCGAAAAACACAATCTGGGAAAAGAAATGCGAAGAAATTGACAAGTATATAGGTGGAGCAAAGACAAAGGAAGCGTGGAAGGCAATACGCAATATAAGAAAAGACAATACAAATAATGTAAATATACCGGTTGCAGGCCTTAACCAATGGAAAAATTATTTCGCAAGTCTACTACAAGAAGACCGACAAGAATACGTAGACATTCAAAATATTTGTAACAATCAAACAACCAATATACATGTCGAAGAAATAACTAGAGATGAAATATATAAGGCGTTAAAACATACAAAAAATGGCAAAGCTTCAGGCCCTGGAGGTATCCCTATCGAGCTTATAAAATACAGTCCATCTAGTGTTATTGATGTATTAGTTGAAATATTTAACAAATGTCTTATACACAAAGACAACGTGCCTACAGAATGGAAACTAGCTTACATCAGCCCAATATATAAAAAGGGAAATAAAGTGGATTTGGCGAACTATAGAGGCATTAGTGTAACAAGCTCAATAGGAAGGCTGTACGGGCGTATCATAAAGACCAGAATTGAAAAAGAATATGAAGATATTGAAGAACAATCGGGATTTCGTGCGGGCAGATCCTGCATCGACAATATCTTTACTCTGCGACAATTAATAGAGAAAAGGTATGCTCATAACTCCGAAACGCACATGATATTTGTAGATTTACAGAAAGCGTACGACACAGTGTCATTAAAGGAGATGTACTTTGTGCTTGAAAATAGTGCTATAAATCGTGACTATGTAGATGCAGTAAAAAGTCTCTATAATGACTGCTACAGTATGGTTAAAACGGGCAACTTATTATCGGAACAATTTAAAACGAATAAAGGTCTGCGGCAGGGATGTTGTATTGCCCCTACGCTTTTTAAGCTATACAGTGCAAATGCACTGCATGAATGGCAAAGGAAATGTGGAGCCATGGGAGTTCCCATATACGATGACTGTTTACACACTTTATTGTTTGCTGACGACCAGGTTGTGATAGCAACAGATCGGGATGATATTGAGTACATGATGAGGAAATTACACGAAAGTTATAAAAAATGGGGCCTGCAAATTAACTACGACAAAACCAAATATTTGGTAGTAGGGGAAGAACCAATTGACCTAGTTTTAGAAACTGGAAAAATAAAAGGGTGTAGGGATTATAAATATCTCGGTGTAACTATATCTGACACAGCAAATAGCCAGAAAGAAATAGATCTAAGAATAAGACAGGGCAAACAAGCAATACAAAAATTAAACTCAATATTTTGGTCGAACACAATAAAAGCACACGTTAAAAGAAGAATTTACAAGTCGGTCGTAGAGAGTATTCTAATATATGGATCAGACGTCTGGGAATTAACAAAACGTAATAGAAGTAGAATAAATACCGTAGAGATGGATGCAATGAGAAGAAGCTGCAGAATTTCACGTATAGAACATGTGAGAAATGATGACATAAGAGCAAGAATGAAATCGGAGGCAACTGTGCTCGACACCATTGAAGCTAGGCAACTATTTTGGTATGGCCACATGATGAGAATGGGTCCTGAGAGGTGGCCTAGACGAATTTGGGAATAGGTTCCAAGAGGAAGAAGAAGAAGAGGACGACCACCTAGACAGTGGAAACATGGGATACTAGAAGCCATGGACAGGCGTAATTTACAACCAAACGATTGGCAAAACCGACAACAATGGCGTGTAGGATGCGAGAACCGGCAAAATTAATGCTGGAAAAAGCTCGCTTATATACCGTGTGTCCACAGGAGTACGCACCATAGAGATAAGATAATGCTAATAGAATATAAATATCAACCAGTGCTGTGACCACCGTCCCCTTTCTTGTACCATTTATAACAATATTGTTTCATACAGTGGCGAGTCAGAAGCCAGAAAACAACGTTTTAGCGTGCCGGCGATCACAGCATTAGTCGATCTTTCTATTCTATTAGGTTAGCCCTATGGTGCGTATTCCTGTGGACACACGGTATATATATCACGTCGAACAACAGCTATAGCGATTGGTGCTGTCCGCCTACTGCAATCAACCGAGGCCAAGCCGCCAAAATCGAAGGTATAGTGCGTTCCTATATTTGTACAATAATCGTGCACGTTTTTCCGTCAGCCGGTCCGTTTAAATGTATTAAATTAAGCATACAGTCTGTTCTATAAAAAAGGCCCCGCCTTCTAGCTACTTTATTATTTATTTTAGACCCAATAAACCTTATATCAAATCAAATGACACATAAAAACCTACATTTTAACACAATCAACAAATTTTTATCTTCAATTGTTTCAGAGTGGTGACGTCACGTGCAATTTTTTTAAATGACACTGTATATATTTTTTGACATTTTCTGGTAGAGGTTTTTTTTCTCTTTTCAACAATATAAATATTTCATGCACTTGCATAAAAAAATTTTCGTGAAAAATTACAAAAACTTTTTCACAGTGGGAGGCCATGATACAAAACTGTAAACAAAAGTGTAACTCAGAAAAACAAAACAAATAGTAGCCAAACGCTTTAACTGTCAGATTTCAGAATAATCTAAAGTGTTTATTGTTTTGTTTTTCTGAGTTACACTTTTGTTTATAGTTTTGTATGGTGGCCTCCCACCGATAAAAAGTTTTTTAATTTTTCTCGAAAATTTTCTTATGTAAGGGCATAAAATATTTATATTGTTGAAAAGAGAAAAAAAACCTCTACCAGAAAATGTAAAAAAATATATACAGTGTCATTTAAAAAAATTGCACGTGACGTCACCACTCTGAAACAATTGAAGATAAATTTTTTTTGATAGTGTTAAAATGTAGGTTTTTATGTGCCATTTGATTTGATATAAGGTATATTGGGTCTAAAATAAATAATAAAGTAGCTAGAAGGCGGGGCCTTTTTTATAGAACAGACGGTATGTGCTATCCGCCGCCTAATCAAGGCGTTGTACACTTGTCATAAAAAAAGAGCCAACCTGCGTCTAGTTAGGGTAGTAAATCGGTAACCGCCATAACGCAGATTGATTGATTTTTCGAGATAACCACACTTGGCGTGTGGCCAAACTAGCTCTATTCGGCGCCTTTTAGGTCGTGGATTTGGAGCTCAGCGGTGCACCCTGCAAGTAGCTACAAACCACAATAGGGCGCCAGGAATCAAAGTGATTCCGAAAAGAATAATCCAACAACGGTTGACTAGGATATATTAAATGTAAAAGATTGGTTGAACATCAAAACGGTGTAAATAGATGGTTTATCAATTGTTTAGATTACAAAACAATATCGCAAAGTTTCACGGAAGGTTTCCACACACATAATTCTAAGGAACCCCTTTGTGGATATTTTAAAACATTTGAACTTGTCGGATAATCGAGAGATGTGCACATCGCTGTCAGTAACAACTTAATCCCAGGTCACCGATAACCCAAGCGTGAGTGCGCCTTTTTCAATAAATTTGAACATGAAATATTGTGATAGTAATTAAGGAATTATGGAAATATAAACATATTAACAACCCGCCTAACTCTTCACGTACTGGCGTCGCAACTAAGTAAAGTTTACTACAATAATCTCTGGTGCTTGGCAATAATTGAAAGGCGGCGCAGGGTGTGAGCTGTCATACACGGGAATTCCGAAATCAACGGGCTAGCTGCACGTGGTGGTTTCAATTGAGCTGCCGGAATCGGAACATGGAAAAAAGCTTGCATCCATTCGCTCACCACAGGAGCACAGGAAAATCGTGACGAAATATTCCCTCATAGGGTAATTGTTGAGATAAAACGTCTATTCTAAAGGCTACAATGAAAGAGCTAGAAGGGGCCAATTAATGGGAATTACAAAATTTGAAAGTCCATCATACCTGATTTATTTTCAGCTCTCGAAATATAATGCTTAATTAAGCACACGATAGATTCTCGTTCAGCGAGCTGCTAGACAGAGTTGCCAAAGGAAAAATGAATGCAAGTCAAGTTGCATGTGGCTGGAGAGAAGATAACAAAAACGCTGGCTCGGAAGATAGTGAGCGGGGATTCAGGCAGGTATAAAATGGACGAAACTGGGAAATTGAACAATTTGCAATGCAAACTGATTACGATTTAAATTATAATCTACAGGTTAAGTTGAAATAATTGGGTAGAATGGAGAAAACAATTAAGAGACGCAAAAAATGGTTTCACACTCACTGCTAAATTTAACCTTTGTGTTACGAGCCCGGCAATAGCTTGGAAATTGTCCGTTTATGTTTTTGCTGCCAGTCGCGACGCCGATTATACGTTGATTACTCGTAACTGGGTTGAGTAATATTTTTAGATAAGGCGTCTCCAGCTGGGTTTAATTTTTTTAGGTTTAGTCCATTATATGATGCGGGTTTGTTGTATACGCTGACCACGTCGGCGTCGTTGTAATTTTCGGCCATGAGTTTGGCCTAATAGATCTGTTTACTCTATTTGACTTATGATTATCCCTTGTATTTGTGCATGCTTGTTTACAGGGTGACTTAGTCACTGTGTCAAGATTGATGTAAGGTAAAGCCTGAGTGTTCAAGCGTTGCAGGGAGGTCGGTTGCGCTCGTCGCTGTAGTGTAACGTTCTGCCCTTCTGCTAATAAGGGCTAATGAAATAATTAATCACCTTCGGGTAGCTTATCAGTCGGATGTTAATTTTGTTCAGTCAGATATACACTTGAGAGCAGCAAACAAACACCAGGATAGTTTTAGACAGTTAATTATAGTGTAATGTATTTACAAACATAAGTATTATTCAGTAAAACCAAATAAAATGTATTTTACAATGAATTTAATAATTATACGGGATGTCCTGTTGCGAGTTCCTTACGTCCCGGCAACCCGTTTTGCATCTGTGTGTGGATGGTCCGGCTGGCCAAGTTTAAACAAATCGTCGGAACGCCACTGGTCGGGAAGACAATTTGCCCAAAGTAATTCGCGGTGGTACTAACCTTCGGGCTCGAATATCAGTTCAATGTCGAATACACGTGTAGCTGCAAATATAGGTTAATTCGATTATGTTATGATTTATGCCTTACGACACCGTGATAGTGTTGCGGAATGGGAAGCTGACGGCGATTGTCCACCTGGGGCCCTGCTTCGTATCTTCGGCCCACGCTGGGTTACGATCGTTGCGGCGCTGTCGATCTCCGGTGTTGCGATGGGAAGATGTTTGGAACGGTGAGTACAATTCTGTAGTCGACAGATATTAAAAGCAAACTTAAAGGGGCCTTTGAAGTTGGCTACGTGCCGGGCCGTAATAACATGAAATTGTTACGTTGTTTGGCTGATTTAATTATTATTACGAAATAGAAACACTCGTTTCGAATACTTCCTCCAGGAAATTTGATACAATTATTTGCCAACGGAATTTGGGGCCAAAAGTCTACGCTGAGTCCAGGTTATAACAGGCATTGGTGTGATCAGCGAAACGGTTTCCCCAATGGTGGAGCATCGCCTCAGAAAACTGATCCTTCAGGAAATTGACTTATTTAAGTGCTAGCTAAGAACACGGCCTCCACGATTAGAGTCATCGGTTCGACTTTAGCTACGGGAAATACTAAAGGATATTGGATTCCAAAGTATAAACGGGAAATTCTCTGTAAACGGTCGGACAGGATCAGGAAGGGAATGAAGGGAGGGAATGAATGCGAATGAATGTCAATGAATGCTAATGAATGAATATCAATGAATGCCCTCGGAATGGTCGTGAAGCGGCTTTTATGGGCTCTTCTTCGGGCTTCGTGCATCTAGCAACCACTTCGGACATTCTAAGTGGGGGAGCAGTGCATACGTGGAGCGGGGATCTCTCGATGACGTATTTGGCCGCGCGGGCAAAAATTCAAACTCGTAACGTAACGTAGAAATAGCTAGGGGGAAACGCGCGAATTAATTTTAATTCAGAAGAACGCGTTTCTGCTGGGCAAAACGTTACAGCAGTGCTGAAGTTCATGAGGCTGCTACTATATTCGACTTCCGTTAAGCTTCAGGTTTCGTCTAGGTGAGAAGTTGGAAGGTAGGCTCATTTGATTTTCCTGGTGTTACTCTGGGCCTAGGCTTGTATTTTTGTTTATGTCAATGAAACCGGGTGGCGCCCTATTCAATTTTATCAATGTTTACCGCCCGTTTGGCCGTTTCCCGTAGGTAAGGTCGTGAAGAACTCTCCCTCGCTCCACTGATATTTAGCCAACATTTTCTTGTTGCGGATTGGGCAGCGGCCTAGGTGAGTATTTGTCCCGAATATGTAAAATATCGTCCGCGCCGGCCGTTTAGTTTTTGTATGAGCCGGCGCGGTGTCGTAAAAGTCGATTTAGACCGTAACAAGCACGCTGTTTAGTTGTCTGATTGCCGTTTTACATTAACCCATTCTAGTTCTTATTTCTTCTTAGCAGTCCGGTTGATGTATTATTGTCATTCATAGATATTTATAACTTCTGATTGTTCTGATTTTACCTGTTTCTAGTTTTAAATCTTTTGCTTTGCCTCTTAACACCAGACACTATGTCTTGTTTAAATGTATTCAACCCGCAGTGTTCGATCTCTTCAAAATTTTCAACATGTAGTGAGCGACTTGTTCATCTTCTGCTAGTATCACCCGGTCATCGGCAAACTCTAACGTATAAAGGATTTTCTCTCCAATAGCTATTTTCATAGACTCACACCTTTTCCTCCAATTAATTGATGCTTTCTTTATACATATTTTAATCAGTAGCCTTGTCTCAAACCCTTAGACACATTTATTAAATAGTTGCGCTATAAGCCTTATTAGTTATTCTGATCCACTTTTATGAGTTCTGTATTTATACCACATGAGCCTGGAGCGCGTCCGTTTTTCATTTTATTCTTGAGTTGTATTATTTCCTTACCTGTTTTTGGTTCAATGGCTTCCTGTTGTTTTCTTTGGCTATATACTAATTTAAACTCTTGTCTTTTTTTCTATTAGCAGATTTTTAAAATACATTTTCCACCATTTAACTTCTATTGGTTGATCTGAGACTGCTCTTTGTGCTTCTAAGATAGTCTCCAATTTGCTCACACATTGATTTCCAGGCTTCATTTTTTGCTTTTGATACTTCTCTTTTCACTACTTTCATAATCTGTTGATATGCTTGTATTTGTGTTTTCTCTTGTTGACAACAATTTTTCGTAAAATGCTTTGGTTTTCTTAATTAATGCACCTACATTATCTTTTCACCAGTAGCTATAGCGGATGGTCCTATCAATTATATCATTTTCCCCCAGTGCTTCATGTCCTGTTTCCAATATCTTATCTCTCCCTGTTTATATAGTTCTTGTATAATTCCCGCTGATACTTGTTAACTTTTGCTTTTTGTCTGTATAGGGTTTCTCTTGATTCTTTTCCCAATCTTTCGATTCTTATTTTTTTTAAATTTAATTTCCTTGTGTATTATATGGGTAACTTCCACTGGAGCTGTGGTTTGATTTAACCAATCTAAGAACCTTATGGATGTTTCCACTAGGTAATGATCTGTTTCGTACTCTGCTCCTCTTATAACCTACACATAGTAAATCTGTAGTTGCGTGGCCCGTTTAGACATACAGTAGTCTGTTATGAAACGTAAACTTCTTTCCTCCCAAGTAAACTTCTGTATAAATATTTTTATGTAAATAATGGCCCTTTAGGACATTTAGCGAGTATTGCTCTTAGGATTTTTTTCAAACTTTAAATTTTTATTACATTTTTAATGTGTATTAATGTGAGATAGGTGATTTTCCAGTTAAATACCTCTAAAATACGTTTGTTTTGTTTTATTACATTTTTTTTATTAACTCCTATTTTAAATAGAACACCCGGTATATTATTACATTTTTGAATTTAGCTTGAAATACTAGAGAAAATTTGTCTCTTCAACTAACGCTCTATTTTATACGGTTTCTGTAGAATTTGCAATTTTTGAACATTTTTGACAAATGTTTAAAATTAAAAATCAAATTTTTTGCTAATTATAAGACCACTGTAAAAGAAAGTTGTGTGAGTGTATCTCACCAGATTTTTTATTGCGGTTGCTATTCCTGTTTTTCCTCGTTAGTTGTTATTGATACTTATTCACATATATTTCTATAAAATCTCCATATTTCTCACATTCTTGTCCTTTCTCTTTGTGTGTTATAACCACAAGGCCGGTATTATATTTCACAATATGCTCATATACTTCTCTTAAACCTTATTCCCTGTACGTTCTATATGCTAAATTTGAAATCCTGTTTTGTTTCTTTGGTGTGCTGCAGAAATTATTTTCTTATAGTACTTTCATATTTCTGCACTTTCTTTCGAGCCTCCCTCCCCCTCCCCGTACCCAATGGGGCTCCTTTACCAGTGGGGAGTGTGAATATCCACCCTGGTACTATCTCTTTTGAACGAATTTTCCATACTTTTTCTTTATTGTTTTACGGGAGTTGAGTAGCTACAACCTTTCTGCTATGCTCGGGCTTGAGACCGACAGCAGCGTCTGACTAATTACACCCATTGCAGCAAACCTTCCACTACTGGCGGAGTTAGTTGTTTCATAATATATTTAATTTAGAAAATGGATTAGGGGTAACGATCAGCATCGAATATATTTTGCAAATATTTATTCGTCAGAGAGAAATGGTATAGCAGTTTTGAAATTGTTCAATTTCTTTGGAAGATTTACTTTTCTTTCATAAATTTTCTAATAGTTAAATAAATATGTGTAAGCTAAAACGTAAGCCCTCTTAAATTTGAGAGTCTAACTACGCCTATGAGGGTTCGTTCTCTACCCTTTATAAACGCGTTGATTAGCGGTTACACATTGTTTGACGACCACTAAAATAACCCAAATTAAACGTGCGGGGGTCACTACCCCTCGCATCTTCACGAGCGCACATATCAAAACAACTGCGCTCGATTCGCGTTCTCGTTATTAATGTTGCGGGTGGACTTGAGTGCGTAGATGCTTTTGCATATTTTCGACTACTCCAGCTGAATGTGTAAGCAAATTAAAATTACACGATGTTAAGCGCCGGGCAAGCAGTATATGCAGGCCATAAAATGTAGCTTAATTATACGTCTATCGGTAATTCTGCCCACGTGCACTTCAATTTGCGCTGGATTTACGAACATCCACAAGCTCCAATTGATTTTGAATTTCAGGTGCACCCCTCGACCGGCCATTTACTAACGATTTGTCAACGTTGTTTTTTATCATTTAAAATGACAAGGAAAACCTAGTAATACGGCATATATCTGATATAGTTTGCAAATGTACTGTTTCCCAATGAAGTCTCCGACTTTTATTCTTTTCATTCAATTGGCACTTACCCTAAAGTACTATCGTATTTTCAAGTAACGTATTACTATCATGGGGATTGTCTACACTACCCTTTTTAGTGATTTTTTTGTGGGGTGCTGTTTCGTATTTTTTGGTTTTAGGTGATAAAACAAGTTTTTAGCTTACTACTGACTTTAAACATTTGTAGAGGATTTTACTCAAAACTTCCCTCACCAGTGGACGTTGTGACACTAATTTAAAAGCCAAAGGAAAATAGGGGTCAAAATGAACCTGGAGAACGTGAGAATCATTATTTAAAAATCGTTAAGCAACCAATTATTCTTGGGATGCCGAAACGATTTACAGAAGAAGAAAGAACCGTTTAATGTATTTGTAGTATTGTTTGAGCAGGTAACAATACCTCAATATTTGTCCATAACAACAGGAAACATAACATCAACTAAGAAATTAATAATTTGATCTTAACTCATATTTTTAACATTTAATCTAGTATTTTATAACTCATTTTGGCAATTGAAGGTGGTACAGCTCAAATCGTTAATAAAACAAAAAAAAGAACAACCCGTAACAATGATTTGTTCCAGCTTTTAGTCGAGACAAGGTCGGTTCGAGGTACCTGAAATGGATTTGGTTATTACTTAAAAAGAGGGGTACATCGAGAATTAATTAGGGCGAGAACTCCATAAGGTTAAAATAAAATTCTAAGTCTTCACGACGTCGCTAACCTTGAAGAAACATAAACGGAGTTGCAGGAAAATTGGTGATGGACCTCGGCCACTTACCTCTGCTTCAGCTAATAATTGTACTACAAAAACCCGTTCTGTACGTTTGCCTTACAGTACAAAATAACACAACAGAACACCCAATAGTATTTAAATACTATAATAAACAAACAAAGTAAAAAAAACCTAATGCAGTAATCTTAATACTAATAGCAACTAATTATTTTACTGTCTGACCTCATGAAAATGCTATGGAAATATAGCCTTTAATAGACAACCGACAACCAAAAAGCATTCGATATCCCTGAAGATGTTACTAAATCGTAAATACAGTAATACCTACACACATTTAGACCGTAACACTTCGAACATAAGCCAAACCGCAATCTAATCCTGCAAGCACTTCAAAAAGGACTGTAAATTGGCAATAGGAAACAAAAAATGTACACAGCATGCAAAAGTAATTCACATACACAGTTTAATATAACGGAAATGCAGAATTCGTTACGATATCTCAAAGCATGAAAGAAAAAGGCAGTGCCCAGCAGTTTGCTTATCAGTCTGTGTTCGACAACGACGCGGTAACGCGCTGGTGTGTTGGTCAACTCTCTCATTCTTACAATAAAAGACAAAGCTGTATGATGCACCAGTGTGATTAGGCGACGTTCTCGAAAGTAGTCCAGATGCACGATATACGTAGAACAACTGAAGAGAACCCAGAACACTGATTTCTTCTCTGTGTATTTGTAGTCTTCAGACTGCGCCCTAAGGTTTCAAACTCTCATCTCTTTCAAACGATGTCTTGTTTACGTCAGAACGGCACTTGTAACTTAATAATAAGTGTTTTTTATGTAGCAATCTGTCCCTATTCTTTCGTCATAAGCCAACGCCAACCTTAAAGACGTTTTGAGTTTCCTAAATAGAAACAAAAATATTTAAGACCGTTACAAATGTTATTTGTTCCTCACTTGTAAACATCAATTTATTAAGTCACTGTATTAATCAAGAAAGTTTATTTTAACAAGTTGCTAACGTGTAAAATCTTTACAAGTTAACTGTCAGTTTTACAAGCGCGCTCATAGATAAATGATAGCGTGCAAAGCCAGAGTTGTCTTCCTTAGTATGTATCATATTGATGAATTTAGTTGCTTGTCAGTTTGACATTTTGAATAAATGGTAAATTTCTAGTTATTTACAAGTGAGCAACAAATAAATTATTCAACAATACACGCCAGGTGACCATTTTTACTGGCTCGACAGGCTCGCCTAACGGCTCGCCAGTCATCCCAATCCTATCGCCAGTAAAACTGTTTTACCTGGCTTGTAATGTTAAATAATATAGTGTTGCTCTACGGGAAATATATTAAGAAAAAAACTACTAGTTCTTAAAAGATAAAAATTGCAGTACAATGCATTATTCGTAGTATGAAATTGAGTGCACACAATAAATTGAGCGCATTTAATAAAATAACTTTGAGGAAATGAAATATAAAAGTGAAAACGAAATTAACTAATTCCCCATTCGTCAAATTATCGCACTGGCACTTGAAGCAGAGCCACTTGTCTGTCAAGTATTTTATTACTTATATATTTTCCTGCATCGATTAATTTAAAAGCATTAGTCCAAATTATTGGAAATCTGATTTTTCAGCTGTAATTTGATTTGAAAGCTGTCATTTCGTTATTCTGTTTGGAAATTTGTAGGCGGGTAACACTTAAAAGATAAAATGTTATGACGTAATATCCAAATTTATTGTACCATTAAATTCCTAAACCCAGCATTAGTAAAATACTCATGAAAGATATATGAACCAAAGTGTAAGAAAGTCACAACAAAACTGAATGCCCCACATGCCGTAATTTGTAGATATAGAAACTACGATCTATTACTTAGTTTGCTGGGAAATATCTACTGCCAACTATTCATTAATTAAGAATTTTTAAGTTATTTAGCAAGAAACTGAAATACTTTAGGTAGTTTTTTTGTAAATTCAGATGTTTACTTTATAAACTAAGAAAAATATTACAGTTCAATTCTAAAATTTTAATGTGTGCCACTGGTTGACATACATCACAAAAACTAAACTTTTTGAATTATTACAATACTAAAAATATTCGTAGATTTACAGTCTTAAATAATGAAGTCAATAGATAAATACTAAGTCACTATTTTTCCAATTACTATGCACTGTAAGTCAAGTTACGTTATTAAAAATTATTTAAAAGAAACTATAATTAGTTTGTAATTACTTAAATGACAAAAATTCTCTTCCTGCAAGCGACTTACAATAACCATAAGCATTAATCCTACTCTCTAAAATGAAGAAAAATGCTACATCCACTTCGCCGGTTTTCAATTTGCAATATGTTGCGGTCCCAATTCGACTCAGCACTGCACATTATTTGAATTTCACTAACAAATAGAACAGACGGTTTTGACTGATTGATCTTTAGTAAAAACTGACATGATTGAAAAGTAGCGAGTAACGCGTGAAAGCGCCTAAAATTGAAAGAAATATTTTATCAGGTCTAAACGTGGCGAGCAAGACTGCTGTGCGAAATCCGGAAAGCGGCGAAATCAAACTCAAAGAAAAATCCTGTCCATCCGTGAGAAATCTTTAAGGCATCCAATAATCACCCTCTAAACGGATTCATTGTAAGCGATTCAATTCAAATAAAATGCCAGCTAAAGGTTTCCAGCATTTTCAATTATCTAGAGAAACACATCCCTCGGCGGACTGTACGACGAAAACTAGATTCCTGCTAATATCAAAACTACCACATGTGGTTTCCAATCTGTGCTTTAATGTAACATATTTAATGGACAAGCCAATTAGCTGTTGCTTTTATGAAAATTATATTCCTTAGGAAATATCAAATTTGTTGGTTACATAAACAAACATTTTAGAGATCAAAGCTTTAAAGGAATACAGATAAGGTAAAGGAATAAACAATGTACAGCGTTACAAGGGGAATCCAGGAAAATCGGTTATGCCAGTGTATTGATACCGTGTTATAACTGGATGGTGATCATTAAAAGATTAGGTTGCCTAAATTTCGAACATTAAATATATAGTTTTTATTATCTTAAAAATGTTCATTTTCAAAACGGAACACCATTAAGAGGTAAATTTGTTATGTTTAATGTTACATATGTGTAGGTGTGTGTTTAGTTGTGAATATTGTCTGTGTACACTAGATTTAGGTAAAATGCAACAATAACTGAAGGTGATAATAAAGTATGATCAAAAATTATTTTCATCTAGTATCGCCATGGAATACTTTCTAATTTATGAATGCAACTACATTTACACTGAAATGTCAAACTTGACATTTGATTCTTAAGTGAGTTATACTTGCATTCATAAATTTGGAAGTATTCCATGGCCATACTAGATGAAAATAATTTTTTATTATACTATATTTTAAACAACTAACTCAAACAAAATGTCGGAGAGGGGTCGTAGGCATAAAAAATACGTAATAAATTTATCTAGTTGTTATAAACCAATATTAATAGGTGCCAGGTTCACTGACTTACCGTGACACGCTCCGTTGAACCATAGGGCTTAGTCGAACTGCGACGTAAGAGAGGTTATAAAGAAATAGTAAATACTTAAGGAAAAATCAACGGCTAGCATCAAATAAAAAGAATATATTTGAAAATAACACAGCACAAAAGAGTCGAAGGAACTCCTTCTTCTTCTTCTTCCTTCAGCTCTACAACCCTGGATGGGTCTTGGCCTGTTCTATTATTTTCTTCCATTCCTTTCTTTCCCCTGTCACTCTTCACCAGTTTCTTACCCCCATTATCCTTAGATCGTTTAGGACACAGTCATACCACCTCTTTTTTGGTCGTCCAGCTAGCCTTTTTCCTGCCGGTTTTCACTGTGTTATTACTCGCGCTCTCCTTTCTTCATTCATTCGTCTTATGTGTCCTAGCCATGCTATTCTTTGGGCCTTCATGTGCCTTACTATGTCTTTATCTTCTATAATATAATTCAGTTCGTGGTTCATTTTGATTCTGTATGTTCCGTCCTCGTTTCTGGATGGCCCCTTTATTCTTCTTAATATTTTTCTTTCACACATTCTTAACTGTTCTTCTATTTTCTCAGTAGTTGGCTATGTTTCACAACCGTATGTGATGACTGGCTTTATCATGCTTTGGTAGATCCTTAGTTTGCTCTTCTTGCTTAGACACTTTGAAGTCATTATATTCTTATTAGCATAGTAGCTCCTCATACTGGCTTTAATTCTTCTCTGGATCTCTTGTGTCACATCGTTGTTACTATTCACCTGCGAACCTAAGTATATAAATTCAAGGACATGTTCGAAACTATATTCGTTTATTTGCAGACCCATTTTCTTGGCTTGGTTTTCCAGGTCTAGAAACACACTTTTCAGCTCGTTCTTGCTTTTACTTACTATCACGATGTCGTCTGCGTAACAATTTATTTGTGTCATTTTGCTACATATACTTTTTGAAAAGTCAATATTTCTGATTATTTTTTCTAATGTTAGGTTAAATAGCAAGGCGGACAACGCATCTCCTTGCCTTACTCCGCCATTTATATTAATGGCATTTATCTAGTTTCCATGTATTACTACTTTAGCCTGGGAGTCATTTAGCGTCATTTCAACTAATTTTATAAGCGTATGTGGGATTTCTAATTCCCATAGTCCATTATACATTCTCTTTCTATTTATCTTATCAAAGGCCTGTTTACAATCTATAAATAAATTGTGTATTTCAATGTTGTATTCAATCGCCTATTCATATATTTGTCTGATTTGATGTATAGCATCGATTGTTGATTGATTTCTTCTAAAACCGCTTTGGTATTCGCCAATTATTTTTTCACCATATGTCTCCAGTCTTTTATATAGTAGGCACGATAATATTTTATAGACTACGTTTCAGAGTGTTATACCACGGTAATTTTTGAACTCCTCTTTGCTTCCTTTTTTGTGGATAGGCACAATTTTCCCTAATTTCCATTCTTTTAGCATTTGTTGTTCACGCCATATTCGCTTGATGAGCTCGTGTATCCTTTGCCATAGTGCTTCTCCTCCTAATTTCAATAGTTCGGCCGTTATTTCGTCGCAACCTGGGACCTCAATTTCTTCTATAATTGGTTCTTTTATTTGCGGTTCCGCTGTGAGGTAGTATACTTACTGAATTTCTTTCTCTTCAGTCACATTTAGTAGGTCTTCAAAGTGTTCTTTCCATCTGTTCAAAATTTCCTGTTCTTCATATAGTATGTTGCCTTCTTTGTTTTTACAAGTTATCATTCGTGGGTAGAAGAAATGAGATTGGGTTTTAATACCTTGGTAGAATTTTTTGTATGGTTTCTTCTTCGATGTGCCTCTATTTCTTCTAGTTTCCGATTTATTTATTCTCTTTTCTTTCTTTTTAGTAGCCTTCGTGCTTCATTTCTCCTGGCTTCATATACTGCTTGGTTGTTTCTTGTATTCCTTTGTAGGCATGTTTGCCTTGCTTCGTTTTTCAGGGATATTACTTCTCTGCACTCGCTGTCGAACCATTTATTTCTCTTTTCATTTTTCTTTTTTTCTATAACTTCCTCTGCAGACTTTATGATTACACTTTTTATCCTTTCCCATTCTTCTTCTATGCTTTCCATTGCCTCTTGTTGTTCTAGATGCATCTTTATGCTTTGTGAGTAGTTCATTGTTTTCCCTTGTGCTTTTAAGTTTTCAATGTCACCATTTCCTCTTCTTATATCCTCTTCTTTTATTTACCTTTGCGATTCTTTGTTTGCAGAAAGCTTTCACCAGGTAGTGATCGGAGTCGCAGTTAGCTCCTCTGTAGGATCGTATGTTTCTGAAAGACATGGCTCTTCTTTTAGAGACCAAAATGTGGTCTATTTGGTTCGCCTGATTGCAGCCTGTTACTCTTCATCTACCTTTATGTGCTTTCTTATTTTCGAAAAAGGTGCTGCTTATGATTAAGTTGCTAAATGTAGCTAAATGGCAGAGTCTTTGTCCGTTGTTGTTAGTTTGCTCATATGACGTATGTTTCCCCGCTATTCCTTTATTATGCTCCTCTTTTCCCATCTTTGCATTAAAGTCTCCAAGCAGTATTAAGGTATCATGTTTTGGGGTTTTGTCACATTCCCTTTGTAGTTCGTCATAGTTGATCTTTAACTTCTTCTTCGTCATCTTCAATAGGGGCATATGCATTGATGATGGTAATGTTATAGAGTCTACCTTTTAGTCGTAATTTACATACTCTACTGTTTATTGGCTGGAAGGAACTCCTTAAGAGGGTCAATATTAATACCCATCTGGGAGATATTGTTACAGGGCAAAATCCCTCAAGGAGTGTCAAACTGGGTAAATGATTGCTGTAACGGTCACAGTCCCCAAACGTGATGATGTTTTTTTTGCACACAAGGGAAATTGCCGCCGCTGGCTTGCTGTTAGTTTATCATATATACAAGCTATCTAAAGTAATTTTATCCAGCCGATGTCGGAATATCTTCTTCTTCTTTGTCGCTACAGCCCTTCAAAGAACCTGCTCCACAACATCGCGCCATTTCTTTCTGTTTTGGGTTTTAGCTTTCAATCTTCTCACACTTAAAATTCTCAAATCCTCCTCCACTTCGCCACTTCATTTTTCCTGGGTCTCCCTCTTAGTTGTCCACCCGTTAGTTTGATTCATATGATTTTCTAGGTGTTCTTTCTTCTTTTTTCTGTGTAGGCGGCTCAGCCATGCTAAGCGTTGACTTCTGATTACAGCCACTATGTCAGCTTGATGGTACTCCATAAGTTCAATATTCGCCTCCTTCCTTTATTGGCCCAAACATAATTATTAGAATTTTAAGTTCAAAAGTTAGCAACCTATTTTCTATTTTTATCTGCTATTGTTAATACCCACGTTTCTGAAGCGTAGGTTACTGTTGGTCGAATTATTATCTTGACTATTCAATTCACCTGTCATCCGTCAAAAAGTGACCAATGAAAATCCAGAATTCTGACGTTTCTTGACCAATCAAAAAAATATCAGTGGATATATCTTCCTAGAAGGTATTCAAGTGACTATTTTAAACAAATGCGATGTGTATTAGAAAAAGTCAATATTAGTGTTTTGTTACTATAGAAATTGCGTAGTTTGTTGCTAGATTTACTGAAAACTAATTTGAAAAAGTAGTTTGGTTCATTAAATAGTCCCTCGAATACCATTCTTAGTCAAAGTTAAGTAGATTATTTTTGCGGTGGTATCACTACTCATGTCCATTGCGCTTGGGATTAGGACTCGTGCTAGCGCACTCGTCCTAATCGTACCAAAGCGCAATGGACATTCGTGACACCACCGCAAAAATAGTCGACATAACTTTGACTACTCATGGTATTATAAGTGAATATTTTTAACTTTGCTGCTCTTGATAGATTGCTCTACTTGAAAGTGTGTTGCAATGCAAAAGAGCACCTGCTTTATGTGCACAGTCTTGCTTCTATGTCCGTTTTCGTGTCATTTGTGTATGTTAAAGTACTTCCCAAAGATTTAATACATTCCACTCTTTCAAATTCTTTGTTTTATACCGGCGAAGCTGTCGTGTCGTTCTACCTCCCGTTCGCACTTCGCATTACATCTCGTTGAGAGGATAAATCACCATGTGTTCGGCTCACAGCCTCCCGTTCAGTTGTCGCAGTATTTTCTTTCCGTCTCGATCTATGCAGTATCCGGGACGGTGGTCGTTGCGGCGGCAAAGAACATCAGTATCGCCCAACCAAGCTCCGTCAGGTATAGTTTCTACTACTTAACGTTTATTCGTACAGTTTAACATTTATACAATGTGTTGCGTCGAATTATCGAACAGTTGTAGTAACGTCTCAGTCAGTTAACTTTCATTGTGTACCTCTTTGTAATTGTCAAACCGTTGCAGTTGTGTTTCTGCCTGTTGCAGTTCATTTACCGTCAGTTAATATATCTTGTTTATCTAGAATGTACTGTTCATACCGTTTCACAAAATTATTGTCGATGTACAGTTTTAATGTCAATTTATGATAATAGTTTAAGACGCTGCGCAACCATCGAACTGCCGTATTTACATTTTGGATTTACATGTGCTTTTTTGTATACAGTTTCAAATATTTTGTGTCAATACATGTCATGTCATTTTAAATGTGGTTTGCTTGGTTGTTGTGCATGCGTTTTGTGTGTTTATATTTTACAGTTGTAAGAGGAGTTTGGTCAGTTACCCAAGTGGATTTAAAAAATGTAGATCCGTTGTTGCTGAACCGGCTTGCTGTCCGATTACTTCCAAGTGTAAATTTGAAGGTGGGCTCACTTGCTTCCCGGTTTCTCAGTGAGCTTGCCTGTGCATTCTTGTTCATCTTGATGGAATTGGGTAGCGCTCAATCTATTTAGATTTGTTTACCGTTTATTAGGCCGTTGCCCTCGTGTTATCTTGTGTTGGATTACCCCTCGCTTCACTGAGTCTAGTCGGCACCTCTTGTTACGGGCTGGGCAGCGGTCCTATGTGAGTTACATTCCCGATTTTGAGAGATATCGTACGCATTAGTCGTCTAGCGTTTTCGTGGCTTTTTAGACCGTAACAATTTACTAACTGCCGGTCTTATAAAGACCACTAATCTGACGTTAACTTTAATTCTCTGTTAAAATAAACAAAAGCGCATCAAAACGTCAGTGCTTATGACATTTTATTTATTTGTAAACAAATTTTGATGCGCTTTTGTTTATTTTAACAGAGAATTAAAGTTAACGTCAGATTAGTGGCCTTTATAAGACTGGCTGTAAATACTTTTGAGACTTTCGATAGTTGGCTTTGATGAAATAAACATACAGTTTGTTTTACCGATATTGGTTTTAAATTTATTTTTATTAAACTAATTGCCAAGTTTAGATATAGTATTTAACATTACTAGCTTGGTAAGAGGATGTTTACTGGCGAATAGAAGGATATGACTGGCGAGCCGCAGGCGAGCCAGTCACCTTCTTGAGCCAGTAAAACCTGTTACCTTGCGTGTATTGTTGAATATTTTATTTGTTTCTCACTTGTAAATAACTAGAAATTTACCATTTATTCAAAATGTCAAACTGACAAGCAACTAAATTCATCAATATGACACATACTAAGAAAGACAACTCTGGATTTGCAAGCTATCATTTATCTATGAGCACGCTTGTAAAACTAACAGTTAACTTGTAAAGATTTTACAAATTAGTAACTTGTTAAAATAAACTCTCTTGATTAATACAGACTTGATAAATTGATGTTTACAAGTGAGGAACAAATAAAGTTGTTATCTGTTTCGTTTATGCAATCAGTTGACTACTACGAAACAGTAAAGCATAGTAAGCATATAATATTAATCGAGATGCATTGCTGATGCAGGAGTTCATGCCATTTACATGTATTATAGACAGCAGGGATACAAGTACACTTACTTGGGGAACCCCAAAATTACTAGGCAGTTTCCCTGAAACATTGTTATTAAATTTAACTAATTTTCGGCGGTTAGTTAAATATATTATCCACTTGAGTACAATCAAAACTACTCAATATTTTTTTTTAATTTCCCTTAATAAGTTTATGTCTACAATCTCAAAAGCTCTTTTCAAACCTATAAAAGTTGCAGTAGCAACATTATTTTTATCTAAACAACATTTCCAATCAGATACTACGTATTGAATTGCAGTCTCGCAAGAGAATCCCTTCCGATAATCCAATTGTATACAACACAACACCTTATTTTCCTCAAAATATTTAATTAATTAATTATGTGTCTTACTTTTGTTTGATTTTGTACCAAGTAATGGTTTTCTTTGTTCTTAAAATTTGTAAAATATTTACTCAGAGATTCTAATAAGCAGCAGAGATTATTCTTAAGATCATTTCGAATTGCAACTTCTAAATACCGATTCTTCAAGGAAGTCAAGAATTGGAAAATAATCAGAAGCATTTGTCCTACAGCTGAAACCTAGTATTGACATTTATTTGATTACGATACCATTTCAGCTTTTGCTTGAAAAATATTTACTTACTTTCCTTCTAGCGATAAACATGACTCATTCAATTTTGTAAAAATATCGGATAAGAATGTAATTCTATGGTAGTGAATTGTGGGCTACTACGAAAAACACAGAGGTAGGGTACAGGTACCAGAGATGAAATTCCTGCAGATACTGGAAGCGGCCATAAAAACAGACAGAATCCGGAATATGGAAGCAAAAGAATAAGAGAAAAAACCAAGAAAAAAGCCAGCTACGATATGGAATAAAGTAACTGCAAAAATGCTGCCGCAGAAAGCAACAACATAGCTGCATGCGAAAGACGTAACGTAGAACAGAAAAGAATGGCGGAAGTTTATTAAGACCGAGCTGGAGAAATAGAGCATAGCAACCCAATCCTCGACACTTTCGGGTACAAAAGGTTTCGACTATGTATGTATGTATGTATGTATGTAGTACTTAATAGCAATTCTGAATTTGTTAATCTGTCGAACAATCGAATTTATGATCGATAATATACGCCAACAATTTGTTGCAATCATTGGGAAATTACTTGTTGCATTGTATTTGCTCAAATGAGAAGAGGGGCGTTTGCATTTTAGTTTGGCTGAGCTCTAAGATTTTGTGTTTGTGGTGTGAGCGTACCATTTTGCAAATATAGCTATTTGGTGAAGCCTTATCCTGCCCTATTTCCAAATTTTTGACGATTGTCGAATCTATCCAGCTTCCCCAAAACCCAGAGCACTAAGTTTGAAATTCCGAATCTTCGCTTTAAAGTACCGCGGAAATTTCAAATCGATCATATCTAAAGGAACTCCTATCGTTTATCGATACCTTAGATATCGCGTGTAAATTGGCGTTGAATGCTCGTGTGGAAAATTTTTGAACTACCGTTGTCCATTTTTCTAACGAAGCTCTGGAAAAAATATTCTACATCGCGTGTAAGACCACGCAACTTTCGCTGTCGACATCTTTATTTATTTTATTTATTTATTTATTTCGCACTCAGCCAACAGCAGTTAGGCTAATTATAGGCGTCGCTGTGCATCTTGGAGAAGTTTCCCATTTTGCTTCCGCTTTCAAGCGAGGGGCCCTTTTTTGAAAACCCGCCTTGCTCTTCCCACTCGCCCCGATTGATAGACCGCTTTCATTTTCGCAGATTACATGTAATTCACTGCATCGAGCTAATTCATTTGTGGTTTATTATGTTATATTGTTATATTGCATGTATTATTTATCGTCAAGTTTAAGTATCTCCAATAACTTGGACTTGATTTGTGTAGTATTGTAATGGTTTAAAGCTTAAAGTCATTCTGGTTGCTTAGGTAACATAAACTGAATATTCAAAACGAGCATAGAATTAAAGAATTTATTTATTGCAATGAAGCCAGTAATTTTACAGTGATAAATGTACTAGATATGAGCAGCAGTAAATGTAATCTGAGAAAGAAAAGTTGTCATTAAATTGACAGAATTCGAAAGGATTACGTTCATGGTTTTAATCATAATAAATGATTGCAATGGCAAATTCAGACTGAATTATGTAGCTGAAAGGTTTCAGTTGTCTGAAGTAAATACGATGATATGCATTTTAATATCATACAGAAATGGTGTGCGACGTACAGAGATTATGAGCGTGTTGTGGTAATTAAAGGTTATTGTTCCAACGAACGGTAAGATGACTGAAGGGCAAATAAATTAGGCACAACAGTACGAGGAAGTAAGGACGTTATAAAACAATTACGTTATTTAGCAAAGAACACAGATTCGTGCAGTGCATTTAAAAAACTCAAGTGTCGGTGCATTTAAAAACTCATGTGTAAAAAGCAGAGCATAAAAAGTTGAGTTGCGTTGAACGTTTGCAAAAAAAGGCAATTTGTAGCATTTAAGAAAAGACAATTTAGAATTTAAGAAAAGAACAGTGCATCAAAGCTCTAGTCTATAAGTAAAAATTGTACATCAAAACTTAATTCCATAAAACAAATATTATTTATAGCTGCTAGGTAATGAGATTGTCAATTGTTAAAAAAGGGAAAGAATCAACAAGCCTTAATTTAGTTAGCTGAGGTTAATTCGACTCCCGGAAATTAACAGTTTTTATCAATAAAAAGTTACAATTTGTTACCCAAAAAGTATTTAAATTGTTTTCCAAGTCGTTGTGCCTATATGGGTGTATAATTTGTCCAGAAAGTGAATACCGGTGAAAAAGAAAATCCTTCCGCAAGAGTTGCTAGAGTGCGTTCCACTTCGGAGGTATTTTACGGGGAGGTACCACATCGGACGGCCAGAAACCCAGGTGCAGCCTTTAGAGCAGTCGCTCAGGATAGCCAGGGTGCAGAAATTTGCAGCAGGAAGCCATCAACAAGCTGACAATTGAGGTGGCCTCACCTGAAACCGTTGCCCGACGAGGACGCCTTTAATTGCCAGGTATTTATCACAGCTTTTAATTGCCGCAGGCCTTTGAAATCAAAAGCTTCATCAAGAGCAGGCTTTCCAGAATTTCGTAAGTTGTTTAGCGTCCTTTAAAAATGCAGTTTGGAGCATTAAAGCGGAAATCAAACAAATGAAAACCACCACGTTCTTGGACGTTCTAAAACAAAACAAATTTGCCAGAACTGACGTAACATTGATTTGAATAATTTACCTGATGTAGTTTTGCAGTTTTGGTCCGTTTTGAATTCAATTTGAGCTCTTTTTTGTGCGAGCAAACCATTTTGAGGTTGGATTAAATTGTAGGTTATAAACCTGTTTGTCATACAGTCATGCATCTGTCATACTTGTTAATAATTATAGACAGTGGCAATTGTGCTACAGATTTGGTGAACGTGAGATTAAAAGTTTTCATGCTACACCGGAGCTTAACCACATTTAATTTGCAAATAAATAGAATACAAAGGGGTGATAAACCATTCTTTTGGCAAGTCAAAATAACTACAATATTTTTAATTAGACCCGGTTTGACATAATTAATTCATTATTGAAACCACTTAATATTTTTAAGTTAGGTATTTTTTTTTATTAAATCAGTCCTGAATATAAGGGTTTTACCTATACCCATAGATTCTTCTATTATAACAGTCTATGTAAATTACTGCCCAATTTTGTATATGTTTATTTTTATTTTTATTTTATTTATTTATCTCGCACTCAGCCAACAGCCGTTAGGCCAATTATAGGCGTCGCTGTGCAGTTATGAGGACTTCCAACCCCACTAACGACTGTCATGATGTTGTATGACCGCCGGGACCAACTTTTTTCCGTGATAGCCGTACCACGAGGCGCCGAGAAATGCAGCCGTGGAACTCCCATCCAAGTTCTGACCAGAGACAGCGTTGCTTAACTCTGCTGATCGAACGTGGACGCTTGTTCAAGCTACACCACTCGGGACCCTATGTTTATACGTAGCTGCCGTTATGAAATAAGTTTTGGGGCATATCCCCAGTCGCAGTGCAGCAACGCTTTCAGTGTTCTTCACCAGTGTATCAATATTATTTTCTTCTTTCGCAGGCGAATAGATCGTACAGTTGGCAGGTAGAGTGGCTTCAAAACAAGAAGTACATGGGCGAGGCTACAGTTATGGGCCGATAGCCGGTATTAGTGGCGTAGCAATGAGTATTTTTTAGGGGGGAAAATTAAAATTCCCATTTTAATGGAAAACTTTTCATACTGATTTAATTTTGGTTTCAAATGCTAAATAAATTAGCATGTCATCTTATAACAAGTGATTAATAAAAAACCAATTAGGGTAGGCTGTGATATGTGTTATACGTTTGGCAGTACTGAAGTGTATTGTCAGTCTATGTCAAATTCGAGATTAGTAGGTTAGGTTTGGTTTGTTGTTTGACACAGACTGACGTAAAACTTAACCTGCAAATCACGAATTTGACATAGACTGACAATACACTTCAGTACTGCCAAATGGATAACACATATCACAGCCTACCCTAATTGGTTTTTTTATTGATATCTTGTTATATCTTATATTATAAGAGCCGATGCCGGCCGTTCGTAAGCAGGCGCGCGCACCTGCCGATCGCGCAGCAACACGCAGTATGAACGCGCACAAGTGGCGACGCGGCAAGCATTTGTATTGTTAACGCTGGCAGGGCCGGAAGTAGGCTGGCTGCCGCCTTCAGCAAGCATTTTTATTGTTAACCGTTTCTTTACGCTGGCAGGGCCAGACGTAGGCTAGCCAACGCGTTCTAGTATTTCTAAAAGTCCTGACTGACTCACTCACTCATCAACGCCCAGCCCAAACCCTTGGACCTAGAAAGCTGATATTTTGCACAGAGGTTTCCTTTATGATGTATACAAGAAATAAAAAGATATTTTGAAATTCAACCCCTAAAGGGGTAAAATGAAGGTTCCAATTTCGTATGGAGAAATAATATTAAATAGACATTTCGACTTCGTAGGAGTACTCCTCAAAACAAATAAGCAAACATGTATTTTGTGATTTTCTGAAAATCAACCCTTTAGGGGGTGAAATGGGGTAAATAAGCCTAAAATACGATATGGGTGTCGTTATTGAGGTTTTTTGGGACGTTGATTGCGAAAATGGCATTTATTTTTAAGTCCAAGACGGTGGACATGACATAAGGGAAGGGTCTAAACGGGACGGGACGGGACTGGACTAGACGGGACTGCCCGGGACGGGACTGGACGGGAAGGAAAAGGACGAAACGGGGCCGGGCGGGACGGGACGGAAAGGGAAGGAAAGGGATGAGATGGAAGGGGAGGGGACGGGATGGGACAAGAAGAGACGGGACTGGACGGGACGGAACGAGACGGAAAGGGAAGAGAAGGGATGGGATGAAGGGGAGGGACGGTATGGGACGGGAAGAGACGGGACTGGACGGGACGTGACTGGACGGGAAAGAAAGGGACGGGACGGGAAGAGACGGGATTCCTAAAAACAAATAAGCAAACATGTATTTTGTGATTTTCCGAAAATCAACCCCTTAGGGGGTGAAATGGGGTAAATAAGCCTAAAATACGATATGGGTGTCGTTATTGAGGTTTTTTGGGACGTTGATTGCGAAAATGGCATTTATGTTTAAGTCCAAGACGGTGGGCATGACATAAGGGAAGTGACGAAACAAAACGGGACGGGACTGGACGGGGCGGGATGGGACGGGACGGAAAGGGAAGGGATGAGATGGAAGGGGAGGGGACCGGACGGGACGGGAAGAGACGGGACTGGACGGGAGGGGAAAGGACGGGACGGGACGGGACGGGACGGAAAGGGACGAGACGGACGGGGCGGGACGGAATGGGACGGGACGGAAAGGGAAGGGATGAGTTTGAGGGGGGGGACGGGACGGGACGGAAAGAGACGGGACTGGACGGGAGGGGCAGGGACAGGACGGGACGGGGCGGGACGGAAAGGGACGAGACGGACGGGGCGGGACGGAACGGGACGAGACGGAAAGAGAAGGGAAGGGATGGGATGGAAGGGGAGGGGACGGGACGGGAAGGGGCGGGACTGGACGGAAAGGAAAGGGGTGGGATGGAAGGGGAGGGGACGGGACGGGACGGAACGAGACGGGACCGTACGGAGACGAGGACGGAGACAGGGACTGGGACGGGGATAAGATGGGATGGGATGGGATGGGATGACAGACAATAATTAGTCATTATTTAATACAAAAATAACGAACGTCGCGCGAACGAAGTCGCGGGTAACAGCTAGTAAGAAATACAAGCTTTTAAATCATTTTTCATTTTTTTTTTAAATAATTGGTATAAAATCTGTTGCCTCTTTATAATTTCACATTATAATGACGACAGTTCAGACATTATCTGAATTTTGAAAAATAATAATATTTTCTTTATTTAGCATTTTGCCAAAATACAACATAATTAACTATTATACATAAATTCAATAATATACTAATAATAATTCATATCAACTTATTCAACATTTCTACTATTCACAATAAACCTCTTAACTTTACCTTTAAAAATATTAATACCATTTGAAACCTTAATATTATCCTCTAAATTATTAAACCTAACGATACCTTTTCGAAAAACTGAATTAACCCTTCTACGAGTAACTGCAGTTTGCACATACAAGGTATTCCTATTTCTAGAATAATGATCATGAACTTCATTACAATAAACTAAATATTTATTAAAATTAGACGGTAACATTCCTTTTACTAATTTATATATAAAAACAAAAACTTGATACTGTAATGTGCAATAGCTCACTGACAACTAATGTAAAATATGTTCAGTAAAATAAACAAATGTAAATTAATTACATACAAATAGTAAATATAGTAATTTATTATACAAGACGATAAAGTTAAATTTTATCCAGGAGTGAATCGTTTAACGTAAGGACGAAGTCGAAACATTAATGATTCAAGAATGGATAGTAATAACTTTACCGTTGTTTATAATACATTTTTTTTCTATAGCAAGAACTTTAAAAATTTCAAAAAAAACTAAGGAAGGTAAATTACATTTTAAAATCTCAGTAGCTGGATTGAGTTGCTAAGATAAATTAAAGAATTAAAGTACTTTTTTTCCAACCACACGAATAACACACCATATTGTGGAATAATTTTGTACAAAAAGTATGTCATTTCGGGATGTTCATCAACTGTACACTTTTCGATTAATATTTGCACTACTACAAAAATGGACGCAAGATAGGGTTTTACATGGTAAATTTCAAATAAAAAACAAACGCTTCGTCAATATTCGGCAATCGCCGTCGTTGTTGTTTAATTTCCCCGTATAGTGATTGTTTATTTGCGCCATGACAGTTCTACAATATAACCTACAATGTTTAATTCTAAATAATAAGTTATATTACCGAATTTATGAGTAGTTGGAGAAAAAATTGTATGTTTCATTTGCACAAAAAATGCGTTTTCGGGACGCGTAAGACTCGCCGGACGACGCGCGGCGTACTAATGAAATAAATAACTATTATCTACCCTTGATGTTAAAGTGCTACTATATCTACTATTTCGAGTTGATGATGTAGCACTTTATCTGCTATAGAAAAAAAATAAAATCATAATTCATTAATTACTGTCGGACAAAGGAGCAACACGATCGTCTTCACTGTCATCGTCATCTGAATCACCCGTATTCACAGTGAAAGCTATCGTTTCTATTGCATGTTCCAACATATGGGCTTCCTTCATATATTTCTCTGCAACTTTATCTGCATTTTCACCAATAGCGGCCCAATCTTCAGGTGTAATTGCGTTAAATTTTTTCCACTGCCAGTGCTTTTACATCTTCTAGTTTGAATGTGACATTTCGACTGGCAACCCAGTTTTTTAACAAGGCCCATATTTTTTCGATTGGGTTTAGTGTTGGGTGGTATGGTGGTAAACGAAGTACGTTATGTCCATGTTATTGTAGGAGGGTATCTAATTCGTAAACCTTGTGCCGAGGTTTGTGGATCTTAATCAATTCATACAGCTCTGGTTCAGTGAAACTCGCATCAAAAGGAATGTCTCGTACCGTTAGCCATTGTATCATGTCCTTTTTTAAAGTTCCAGACGTGGGATGTTTCTCCAGAGTCGTATTGTGGTAAGAAGCATTGTCAATAACTAAGACAGAAGACGGAGGGGGATTAGGCAGGAGTTGTTTCTTTATCCAGTTCATAAAATTAGTTGAGTTCATATCGTCGTGATAATCACCCGACTTCGATTCTACAAGAAATATAAATACTGAAAAATGTAAATAATAAATTATTTATTTAACCTTACCAGATCGAAACATGAGCAACGCATTTGGTATAAAACGTTCGCACCACCAGCGTGAACCATTATGAGTCAAGGTCCCTTTCCAATTGGTTTCTTTAAGCCACGTAAACTATTATCAGACCATTCGTAAGGGGTCGTATGTAAACTATGAATGTATGATTCAGCAGTATATATAATTGGCCATTCTTCTTCTTTATATTTCTTAAGCTGCCGTAAATACAAGTTTCTTTGTTATCGGATATCTTGAGTTTCCATAAGAGCTTCCCGTTTATCAGCAGTGTTTCTCCACATAAAGCGTTAAAGTTTAGAATCATATTTTAAATATTGTATTAAATGTTTCAAACTTACTTAAAACCCATGCTTTTAATTACAGAGTATAACGTAGTCAAGCCACCTTCGAATGGTACTCCACATTCTTGCATTTTCTGCTGAATTCCTTTTAATGTAGGCCTCCTCTTGTCGGTCAAATAAAAGTTGTGGATAACGTTTCGAAAAATATCCACTTCTTCGTCTGCAAGCGAACTTTTAGGGGACGTGCGAGGTCTCTTTTTCAGTGGAGTTGAAAATGACGTACTGGCTCCAGCTTGTATGTCATTGGTTTCTTTAACAATGGCTCTATATGTTTTCTCAGAGATCTTTGTGGCAGCGAGAAGGCCCTCTTTAAAATTACACAATGGTATCGAGGGTGCTGCGTTTTCAGCTTCCGTCTTCATAAACTCGAACACGTTTGTTATTATTTCTCGTTCCTGGCTGTAAATAATTTTTCCTTTTGCGCCAACAGTGTTCGCCATATTTCTGGTATTATCACTAAAACAATATACAATTTATTTACAGTTTCCAGTGCATTCGTTTACTCGAGGCGTGTACGGTAATCGTAACCTCAAATTCATACTGTAAACAAAAATGTTTACTTACATGAAAATAATTCCAATCCTAGCTGTTTAGTTCTGAAAAGTACTGTTTTAAAAAGCAAAAAGAAGTAAAAAGTAGAGTTAAGCGTTGATAAACACACGAGAAAACAAAATGACACGACGAACCGCAATGAACTGAATACAACAGCGGAAATCACCTTGTTGAAGGTAATGAACTCGTCCGGACGTTTCTAGCGTTCTGCGCATCTACGAAGCGGTGTACTTTACAAACTGAAAGACTTCTAGTAAGTTCGAATCTCACATCCGGACAGTGGCTACATCACACGCTCTCCGGCCATCATACCAAGACTTTTAGTGGTCGTGACACCTGTAAAATGGTATTCCTCCTAGCAATGGGTTAGGCTAGGCACCTGCCGATCCCGCGGGCGAAGATGGCTCTTAGCATATACTAAGAGGAGAAAGAAGCAGTCGACCCCAATTGCTAGTTTTGCTGATAACGAGCAGGTAGAATTCTTGAAAATTGTTTTAAAAACCCTTTGATGCGGTCACATTGGTAAGGTTTCTTCTTCCTCTTATATTACGCCAGTGGCTTGTTTTTAATCACAAGGTTGTGGTTGCAAAGCTGACTCGCTTAAATATATTTTAATGGAGTTCATTGAAATATAATTTTTTTAAAATTGTAAAGCCAAGTGTAGTTTTGCTTGTTTGAAGCCAAGTAAGCAGTTTGATATCTCCAGGAATAAGGTAAGGTCCAAATCTCGGAGCTGACCATCGTACACATTTTCTATCGCCGGTTTTCTATGGTGGACCTCCAAAACACTATCCGCACTCCAGTAACTTTGAAGCTACAATTATTTGGAATATTGTGAGTGCGCTCATTAATATTTCAGTTTAAAACGAGCCCCCATCCCGATGAGCTACACAGGACCCATTAAGCTTGTTGCATGTCTTAAACGAAGATTTACCGATAACAAATTCTTCCCGCAGTTTTAACATTCTCACAAGCATATTACCTGGCGATAACCATCTAACATGTGTATGGAAAAGTAAAGTGTTGTGAAGACTACCATGGCTAAAAACACGCGATTGCAATGGTCGAAAATTAGTAAAATTCATAGTCAGCAGTGATTCTTTCTAATACTTATTTACTCTAACACAACCGAAATATTTTGTAAATCAATCGAATTAGACGTTCGTGCTTCTGCGGTTACTACAATTTTCCTGACTTCTATAGACGCTGTGATTTCACTAATTTTTGCATTTGTACTAACTTTGGTTTTCGCTTCTTTGTAGGGTAATTTTCACATATAATCTCATAAGAGCATTAATTCTTTCATTTTTTTGAGAAAAATAATTTCCGGATATGAATTAATGCTCGAACGGAGATTCGGTAAGAAAATCATAACGACACAAACCCTAAAAAGAAGTAATGTCTACCTACAAAAAATTTTCAAGAAATTTTGTTGTTGTCTTGGATACGGCTCCTGAACTAATTTTTCTATTGGTCATTAATGAGAGTCGTACGATTTTCAGAATTATAAATTTTTTATCGAGAAAAAAAATATTTATAAATGTTTTATCTCATTTATAAACCCACAAACTGTTATAAAACTAAGAAATCAAAGACAAAACTATACCTGTACAGACATTTTACAGAGTGCACTAATAGTAATTTACGATACAAGTGCGTAAAGACAGTCTTTAGTCAGAGTGGGGCAGAGTTAAAATGCGAGTGAGCGAGCGATTTAAGCCCTGCGAGTGACTAAAGACGCTTTACGCATGTGTATCGTACAATATTTTATCTACGATAGAATCTAGAAAACACGGTAAATATAAAAAAAATTAAATGTACATTAGGATTACCAGCAACCTGTCGTAATTTTTACAAATTTTATAACACGTTGCTACTGACAACGTGCCTAATGAAATCTTTTAAGCACGTTACTACTGACGACGTAAACTAATGAAAACATGCAAACTTAAAACTGCCAACTAAAATGCAATTTTACACACTGTCGTAGATAAAGAATTTTTCCTAAGTTGTGAAACGGTGATTTACGTAGTAGGCTGATCTTCAAGCTTATATTTAAGTGCAGGAGTAATTATCATCAATTTATAATAAGAAAGTAAGACGAGATTTTATTTTGCTTTTTCTCAAACGAATTGCTGATACGGAATCTCATTTTCCTCTGCTCAGGCACTTTATATTGAGAGAAATGGCATTTTACTGAAAAGTATGTAATAGTTAATATCGCCAATTGCAGTTTACACCAAATACAAAATTTTTGCTAATGCTGTTTCGAAAAGATAAAATACATTTTGAATGTCATTTGTCGTAGCTACTTGCAGAAGCTATCCTTTCATTTCAAGAAACGTAACGAGCTGTTAATATTCCCAGCAAAGCAATCGTTGCTACCGGTTTATTGTGAAATATACTAGCGGCGAAGGCGATTCAGATACCGAATAGGAATGAACCGTCGTAAAAATCCAGTTCAATACTTACTCTGTTTGTAGCATAGCGTCAGAGTCTGGAAAAAAATTCTTCGTAGTGTGGGATATAAATAATTAGTAAAACTTCTTTGCTAAAAACTAATATAAAAATTAGCGCTTTCACAAGCTAATGCCGTACATAATTTTTAAAGATAATTTACATCCATTTTGCCGACGGTTTTTCTTAACAGGTCGACCATCTTTGCACTTCAATGATCAGCACAGAATAACATTGACATAATTTTTTTACTTTCCTCATCTAAAAAACTAAGAAAGTGTTGTAATCGCGAGAAAATTACTTTCCGAGATTTCTTTAGATCTTCACGTTTCAGAGTTCCTAGATGAAGAAAAACAGGTTTTCTCAATTCCGTATGTCTGTCTGTCTGCCTATTGCCGGCATAACTCAAAAACTATTTATTGGAGGAAGACAATATTTTGTATGCGAATTATATGTCTACCTGGCATGAAACCGAGAACATTTCGGACACGTATATTAGTACAAAGTGAGTACATAAAGTCTTGTTTATTTCTGCTTTAACTGAGAAATAAAAGTAATAATTTGCACATAGTTCAGGCTCTACTCTTGGCGAAAATGGAACCTATCATACAGGGCAAATGGGTCAACAATAAAAGCTGTCTAATTACGCCAGCCGCAACGCGATGATGTGAAAGATGATCCGTGGGTTTGCGGAACATTGCCAAAAGTTTAGATAGCATTCTCAGGTGCTACGGATCGAATTCAGCCGGTAATTACTTTTTTATTTGAAAATTGATACAATTCGCATTGCTAAGTGTTTCCTTTTATTGTGTCAGTATTACTAGGAACGTTAAGACATTTTTACACCTAGTTTCCTTTGATTTTTAAAATTATTTAGTGTCTCAAAGTCCACTTGCGAAAGAAGTTCTGAGTAAAGCCCTTTGCAGATTTTTTTGTACCATGCCAATTTGCTCCCTTTCTCTTTTTGTTCGTATATGAGTATTTCCTATGTAAAGGGTGCCATTTGTAAAGTTGCGTGGTTTTTGTCATTTGCTGAAGAGGTGGTTCTCTAAGATTCAACGATATGCAAAAATGCTTTGGAGAACTCCATGAATCAGCTATCGCTTTCTGAAGTTTTCTGGGATTGCAACAACATGGAACACCGCATGACCGCATATAGCGAACAGAAGCATGACAGTCCTAAGAGAAATGTTCCCAAATCGTCTGGTACCGCAGAATAAAGATGTGGATTGTGTAGCACGTTCTCCAGATTTTAGCGTGCCAGATGGGTTTTCTATGGGTTTATCTTAAATCAAAGGTGTTTAAGGATACTTCTAACAATTTGTATGAATTAAAGGACAATATTCGATCAGCCATTGCCAATATTCCTGCCAAATTTTACCACGCTGCAATTCATAATTTATTACATTGTGCGGAAATAGACAGTCAAAGGAATGGTGAAAATTTATTGGTTATAATGTGTAAGAATTAATTATAATAAGTCTAACAAGAAAATCTCTAATGTTTACAGTTTTCATATTGTATAAGTTCAATAAGTTACTTTGGTTAGTTTAATTATTATCGATTTCAAATAGCTCCATTTTAAATATGACACCCTTTATACAATATTTCTTCCTGTAGTTGCTTTTACTTATTGTGCTCTATACCTTCTCATGTTATTTAGTCAATTAGAGTTTGTATAAAGTAAGAGTGCCGTTACTCCCTATTTCTATATTTTTAAAATGTATAGCTCGAACAAGCTTACCAACCAATGACATGTTATGAAACTCAGGCTTCGGCTTCGTTTCATAATTTTTATGGCTCGTGCATAAACATCAACTTTTAGCACTTGTTGCATAAATAGCTATTTTGACCGTTCCACGTTTCTAAAGTACATTTCTAGCACGATACACAATTTTTATTTTAACTCAATATCAACTAATAAAATCTAAAAAAAAGATAAAAGGTAGTTTTGAAGAGTTTTTGTTTGAGAGTTTAAAAAAATATTCATATTGAAAAATAATCAGCAGCGTGTCATTTTCTAATTAAAAAAATGTAATATGATTACCCACATGCACGCCTCTGGTGCACCTGAAAATCTTTAAATGATACTGAAAAGTGGCTTTTAGTAGCACAGGTAAGCATACCAAATTTGAATAAAATATATCTAGTCGTTTTCAAAATTTCCATAATTTTTAATTTTGTTTCTGCTTCTTTGACACCCTGTATTTTGAAAACGTGGCAATTTAGAAAACATGTTTATAGGAACTTTTCTTCTGAAAATAACCCATAGATCACCGTCTTTAAGTTCGATAGCTTACTTAGGAAACACTCTGAATACAAAAAGGAAGAGCTTGCCTTAAAAGCGGTTGGACTTGTCAAATTAAGCTGACATAACTTGATAGTTGTATTAATTAATACTACATATACAGCTTATGTCTATCTTTTTCTTACTTGCTCCCCTTTGATGATTTTTTAATCACCTGTTATTGACTTGGTGCACTGGCTATAAATTGTTCCATATAACTTATTTCATTAGTTAATATAGTAAAATTGGAGACATGTCCTAAAAATAAAAATGAAAATACTGTCTTTAGATTAGTTATAGTTATTAAATAATATGAAAAGTAAACTTTCACATTGGAATCAGTTACCTATCACATTATAAAATTCATTGTATTGTTTTACCCTGTACATGTAACGGTTCTGGTATTCTTGCAATGTTTGTTATCCATTTCTACAATTTTTGTAAATATAATTTTCTTTTATGCAGTGATTTATTATAGTATATGAATAAATGTTTAGCCATTGTGGAGATTGCCATGCAAGAGCGTTTATGTTAAACGCAATATACAGCGGGTATTTTAATAAAACCAACAAATAACAGCTGCAGATTCTATGTTCAGAACTAAGATAAGAATTCTTATAATTGACTTTCGCAAAATGTTTACACCGCCATCTAAACTAATAGTTTTATTGAAATTGAAATTTTATAAAGCGTTTTACTTTCTTTTTATTATTTAACTGAATCTAGAAAAATCTCTTTATTAAAAATGCGGGGGTGTAACATAATTTATTTTATTTGTGTCACTGGTTTGCACCGCAAATATGCTCGATTAATTGTATTTTATTTGAAATCTGAGTGTATCAAATATCAATTTCATATTTGTTCTATTTCTAACATATGAGCAAGCATTTCCGGAAAAGCAATTCAAGGATTTCAATCTTATTATGAAAGATATAATCTCCAGTTTTCATTTGTCGGCGATATTAAAATACAACCTATATGCTATTCCACCTTGTATTAAATTACTACTTTTGACACTAAGCTCATATCACAGTAGCCTCAAACTTAATTGTTAGATAAAATACTTGGCTACTCGCCTTACTTTCTTCCATTTTTTTAAACCTAACGTCAAACTCATATGTCGTACATTTTAATGGCCCAATTTGATATTTTGCTGTTGGGCAATAGCTTTTTTAACGCTTTCACAAGTCACCTCTTGGTGGGTTTTCCTTCCAAATATAGTTGAATTGCCTCCTAAGGCATACATTAATAATAATAATAATAATAATGTCTTTATTGGCAAAACAATATAAATATAACAAAATAACAATTAAATATTGCATGAATGTAATAGCCAACCTCAGGGCGAAGTTCAGAATAGTGGCATGGCCACATACTGTTCTAACACCTAACCCTGATACTTATAGAAAATTCAAAGTATATATAAATATAAAATAAAATGAAATAATAGCTATTTATGCAACAAGTGCTAAAAGTCGACGTTCATGCACGAGACATGAAAATTATGAAACGAAGCCGAAGGCTGAGTTTCATAACATGTCTCGTGCATAAACGACTTAATATGAATCGGTTAAACAGAGCAATCAACAAAGGAAGTTTGAGTCGCCAAGCAGGCGGCAACAAACAAAGAACAAAACGCATCTGTTTAACAATACGCCACGATACTACACAAATTTCCAAATAAAAACCTCTGCCGAAAATAAAACAATAAATTACGACATGCCGGTTTCTAAAAGTACACAAATAAAACTCTGCAAGAAACTAAAACAATAAATTGCAAACAGCCTGCCAGTTTATAAAATGCAGCAGAACACCCCCATAAAACTCCAGGGCAAGCCCCGAGCGGAAGCCTCTACAAACAGCCGAAACTCACGCCAAATTAAAATCTAATTTTAATTAACTAAGCCACTCCTAATCAATAGTACGCCCAATAGAAACCACACATGCATAGGAAAAATTAGCCGTTACCTAATAAAATTATCCTCGAATCGCTAACAAGCATACAGGCCGATTAAAAACGATTTGTTCCCCCAGCAGGCGAAATCATCGCAGTACGGCGTGCGGGCGAATTTGCCCAGAAATTCGAAACAAGCGGAGACCTAACCAAAGACGCCCTCTCTAACTGCTAAAATCGGGACAAAGGAAAACAGCAGGCGAATGCACAAATATTACGAATTGAATTTTAATTAGCGCTGGGAAGAATCAAACGCAGGGGTATTGGGTATCAAAACGCAGATAAAATTAGCGCGGAAATAATAAAAACAAGGAGAACGTTTTAACACACCAAAGTATCTACGGGCAAGCAGCCAAGCTACCGTCGCCGAACCACCAGGGAAGCCATCATTAAGCCTTCTGGGCGTGGTCGAGGAAACTTTATGGATAATCATTGCACAAGACCAAAGGCAGAATAATTACTGTCAAGATTTAGTCAACGCATGGCACCAAAGCTACTTCACCGAGAATCCGACCCCGGACCTCTTAGCCGTCTAGGAAAATTACCGCATAGAGGATGGGTTACTCTACCGCCAAACGGAGCAGGGTCCGAGACTGTTTTTCCCGGAGGGAAGCCGGCCAAAGGTTATTTACCAATACCATGATCAAGACCTAGCTGGACATCCCGGCATCGCCGAAACAACGCGGGCCATCCTCTCTCATTTTCATTGGACGCGTTTACGGGAAGACGTCCGGAACTACGTCCGACAATGCCTTCTCTGCTTACGGTGCAAGAAGGGCCGCCACCAAGTCAAAGCCACCTTGAAGCCTCACCGACCCACCCGGTCGTGGTACACAATTGCGCTCGACCTCATGAGGCCCTACCCCCCGTCAGCCACAGGAAAGAAGTTCATTCTAGTGATAACAGACCTCTTCACCCGGTGGACGGAAGCTTTCGCTTTAGCCAAAGCCACCGCCCCCATCATCATCCGCACCTTGCGAAATGAAGTCTTTTCCCGCTTTGGATACCCGAGCGCCATGCTGACCGATAACGGACGTCAGTTCATCAGCGAACAATGGATGCGAGCCTGCCAGCAGTGGGATATCCAACCATGGACGACCGCCATCTATCACCCTCGAGCCAACCCAACGGAGCGAAGGAATCAAGAAATAAAAAAGGGGCTTCGCCTGCATCTACAAGGAGGTAACCATCGCGAGTGGGACAAGCATTTTCCCGCAACCCTATTCAGCTTACGAAATCGCCATAACACAGCCCTAGGGTGTTCCCCAGCATACGCCATGTTCGGAAAGGAATTAGACCGCCCCGGGGAGTGGAGGTTCCGACAACCCACGCTGCCGCCCGAAACACCCCACGAACCACGGATCCACAACCGCGGAGAACGGGACACAGGCATCCGAAACCGAGCCATCGCCCAGCGCCAAGAAGCACCGGACGCCAACAACCCCACGTTTCAATCCCAGCAGCTGGTCATGGTAAAAAATCACCCTCTCTCAGACGCCATCGCCGGGATCCATGCAGGGTTCCAACTAAAATGGAGTGGACCACACCAAATCCTGGACCAACCTGGACCAAGCATCTATAGGGTCCAAAGAGGGCAGCAGACCCTCAAGATTTACGTCGACCAACTCCGCCCTTTTCCCCGCCCCTTGGAAATTCATGCACGGATCGAGGACGCTAACGAAGGGGGGAATTAATATGAATCGGTTAAACAGAGCAATCAACAAAGGAAGTTTGAGTCGCCAAGCAGGCGGCAACAACCAAAGAACAAAACGCATCTGTTTAACAATACGCCACGATACTACACAAATTTACAAATAAAAACCTTTGCCGAAAATAAAACAATAAATTACGACATGCCGGTTTCTAAAAGTACACAAATAAAACTCTGCAAGAAAATAAAACAATAAATTGCAAACAGCCTGCCAGTTTATAAAATGCAGCAGAACACCCCCATAAAACTCCAGGGCAAGCCCCGAGCGGAAGCCTCTACAAACAGCCGAAACTCACGCCAAATTAAAATCTAATTTTAATTAACTAAGCCACTCCTAATCAATAGTACGCCCAATAGAAACCACACATGCATAGGAAAAATTAGCCGTTACCTAATAAAATTATCCTCGAATCGCTAACAAGCATACAGGCCGATTAAAAACGATTTGTTCCCCCAGCAGGCGAAATCATCGCAGTACGGCGTGCGGGCGAATTTTCCCAGAAATTCGAAACAAGCGGAGACCTAACCAAAGACGCACTCTCTAACGGCTAAAATCGGGACAAAGGAAAACAGCAGGTCAATGCACAAATATTACAAATTAAATTTTAATTAGCGCTGGGAAGAATCAAACGCAGGGGTATTGGGTATTAAAAAGCAGATAAAATTAACGCGCAAATAATAAAAACAAGGAGGGGAGGGAACAACAGGGTTTCCGACAGAACAGGTCCACCACCGACTCTATATTTATATTACGACAACTAGTGGAAAAGTCAATAGAATTTAACAAACCACTATTCCTTTGTTTTATCGACCTGACACAGGCGTTTGACAGGATACTTCTCTCTGACGTACTAAAAATTTTACAGAAAAATAATATCGACCATAACATCATACAAGTAATAAAACTTAATAAATTAATAATACGAAAATCGTTGTCGTGGACCATTTTAAATATTAATAAAACTACAGATTTCGTCTTGATCCACTTATATTTTTAAAAAATTCCCGAACGTTTTCGGCTTATGCCATCTTCAGGGGACGTTCTACAAAATAATTGACAATTAAACAAACTTTATAACAAACTAAAAATGACTTACAATTAACAAACGAACAAAATCACAAATAGACAGCACAAACTCGCTACAATTGCCACGGTGGGTTGACTAGAACTGGCAAACAAATACAGCGGAACATGCGCGCCGATAAAAGAAATTGTAAAAAGAGAAAGGGACCCCATTAAAAATACTTAAGGGATCGGCAAACTTTTAAAATACTCCGATCCTGCAAATATTAATTGATCGTTTAAATTAACCTGTGACTTATTAGACAACACGATCTCCAAACAATTGAATACTAGTAATAAAACCAGAATACGAATAAACAACACTCTGACAGAAGAAATACCAATAGCGGCAGGCATACGACAAGGAGACAGTCTTAGTCCCAAACTTTTCAATCTAATTATGGATCAGATTATCAAAAGCGTTAATGAAATGGAAGCTGGATATAAAATGGGAAACCAGAAGATAAGAATACTGTGCTATGCTGACGACGCTGTCATCGCAGCAGAAAACGAAGACGATCTACAGCGTTTACTATTCAGATTCAAAGTAACAGCGGAGAAATTTAACATGAAAATATCCATGTAGAAAACAAAGTCTATGACCATTTCCAAAGATCCTATTCGATGCAAACTAGCTATTGATAACAAGGTTATCGAACAAGTCATGAGTTTCAAATATTTAGGAGTCGAGATAACCAGTAACAGAAACACTAACCAGGAAGCACGAATCCAAGCAAACAAAGCTATTGCAGTCTCCGGCTACCTCAATGACATAATATGGCGCAATACACACATGACCGTCGACGGTAAAGTGAGAATCTACAAAACCTGTGTACGTCCAATTTTAACATACGCTGCTGAAAGTCGCGCGGACACTTCCAAAACCAAACAAATAATGAGAACAGCGGCAATGAAGACGTTAAGAGCAATACGTGGCGTGACCCTACGAGACCAAATTAGAAGCCAAACCATACGCCAAGAGTGCAACACCCAAGATATTGTAAAATGGGTAAGAACAAGACGCCGACATTGGAGAGACCACGTCGACCGAATGGAAGATGATCGACTGGCGAAATGGGCAAAAACACAGAAACCAAACACGAAACGTCCAATAGGAAGGCCGCCAAAACGGTGGAAGGATTGCTGGACGTCCGTATCCCAGGAAATATGAACGGGAAAATTGGAAATTACAGGACATACGTCCTAAATTAAGTGGAACAAGAAGAAGAAGGAGAACGTTTTAACACACTCCGTAACAATAATGAGTAACCAATTTTATACGCAGAGCTCGAGGGAAACAAAACCTTATTTTGATTAAAGCTAACAAAACATAGCAAATGGGGTATCATTAGAATCGGCATTTCGACGGCCATCAATTGAGACCCCTCAACACGCTAATATGTCGCGCCGCGAAAAAAACCGCGGAATTATTAAATGCGAGGAAAATAAGCAGTCCTCCCTTCTCCTCGGACCAATGAGCGGCCAAGAAGCTCAACACAAAGGACGGGGCTCCTTTAAATAGACAAGCCCAGGCCAGAAGAAATTACTCAACCCCGGAGAGTCCCAGCAGTATCCAGCCTTCCACACTCAACCCCGCAGAGTCCCAGCAGCATCCAGCCTTCCACACGCAACCCTGGAGAGTCCACCAGGAACCATCCAACCTTCCAAGGATCAGCCTCTTCAGGACCATCCAGCCTTCCAAGGATCAGCCTCTTCAGGACCATCCAGCCTTCCAAGGATCAGCCTCATCAGGACCACCCAGCCGCCTCCAGCCTTCCAGGAGTTCCAGGACTCCAGCCCGAAGGAAGCCACCAAGGGTCCGTTACTCAGCCCCGAGTCCAACTAGCCGCCGCGCCGTCCGCTCCGCTTTAGGGACTTCGAGCGCCAGGAGCAACCACTTCCAGCCGCCGTCCCGGAGAGGGCTACACACGCCGCCGACGCCCCAAGAGAACCTCGCCGCCCCGCTCGACGCGCCACCTAGAGCGCCACCAGCACCCCCGACGAGCCGTGCCCAGCACCGCTCCCCGGGCGGATCAG
Organism: Agriotes lineatus; assembly: GCA_940337035.1. Taxonomy (NCBI): domain Eukaryota; kingdom Metazoa; phylum Arthropoda; class Insecta; order Coleoptera; family Elateridae; genus Agriotes; species Agriotes lineatus. Next base: position 49,774,517 of record OW679194.1, on the reverse strand, counting down.
ACCGCGTCCAGGCCGCTTGCCCCGCCTCCGACAACCGGGAAAGGCCGCCCCATCACCTCCCGCGCCACCGGCGCCAGAGACTAGGCGGCTGCTTTGTACATATTTCTTTTCTTGTTTTTCTTTGTTCCCTCTTGTATATATATAGTCATACGTTTTTTGTATGTAGCATCCACACCCATAGCAATAAACGTATTAAAAGTTACACCAATTATTTAGCAGCCTCAATAAGGGTAACGCCTACACCCCTCCTTCAGCTGACGCCATTGTAGAACCTACCGACTGAGCAAAGAACGAGGCGTGTTAATTGTCGCCCGGAACGAGGGGCCAGCCTTTGGTGGAGACCAGAGGAAACATATCTATATTTCCCCATTCTACTCCCGTGCATCGCAGCAAACTTTAAGCCATTGGGCGCAGTTCCCTATTCGTATAACTGCTAAATTCACTTGCAGGTGAAGTACCGACATTTGTCGCATAAAGTGCACTAAATAAGGCAGTTGCTTCTACAGAGAGGCGAACGCTTTAACGCATTATCATAGTACCGAAATCCCGCTAAGTGACTTAACAAATCGCTTGCAGATGGAGTTTGCGTTCAGTCTTCAATTCAAAAGGCTCGAGGCCGTTGGTATCAGATTTCGGCGCCTGACAGGCGAGCTTCATGCACTGGAAAGTCCCGCGCTTTGTTGCACTTTAGATTTTGGGTGATGCAATTCAGCACCTCGAACAATAGATTCTTTATGCACCTGAGTGAGATGCCCAACGATGGAAAGTTTTACGCATGATGCAATCATCGAAATAACGCTGCGTCAAGAGCGTACCTTCACGAGTCCGAATTACGCTGTCAAACCGCACGGTTGTGCAAGTAACGCTAAGAACAAAGAACAACCCCTTTTGTTCTTAGGGGCGTGTTGTACCCTCCGGTTTGTGTGCAATTTCAAGTGCTTTCCGTTCCTTAAAGCTTTAAGTACCGGCGCGTACAGTTTCACGCTTATATTAGCGGATCTTCAACGGGAACGGGCTCAAAGCATAAATATACAGGGTGGGCCGTTGCCATTTTGTCGTCCAGCCCATCCCTGCTTCTTCAACGAAGGATTTCGCTGCCACAATTCCCCGAACCAGCTCGTCGGCCGCCCCTATCAACCCTTGTAGTACCTGTAGGAGTATCGCTACCCCTTTTCATTCGAGAGCGTCGCAGAACACCCAAGTCGAGATCTCCCGGCACCGCTGCATCAACAACATAGTTGCTTTGAGCCTTATCGATAAATTAAGGTATTGTAACAATAGTTTTATACAGTGTGTCGCGCATATTTCAGTGGCGTGCGAAGTTTCGGAACTCTCAACTTATCGTGCATGTTATTTGCGTGCCGTGTGCTAATCGCACGAGCCATTATTTACTTTGAAATATAAGCCTTCAGCATAAGCTGAATGGAGCCTGGCTCCTGGAATTTTTGTAGGCCATTGGGCTAATTAAGTAAGCTTATTCCGGGATCTAGGCGAGCAGCATCTTAGCGGACATGCCGCTTCCTTGGCATTTAGCCATTATTGTGTTGTACGACCGTTTACTAACCCAGAATATTTAGCACTTGCTACTTGATCAAATTGCCTTCGGGCTTGTATATATTTTGGTAATAGATTGCCCATTTTCTAAGTTATGTAGTGCTTTTTTATTTAGAATAGATGTGCATTTGTTATAACTAACGAGAATTGAGGTTCTTGTTGCGTTGTGTATGTATTCCTTTGTACAGGGCCCTAGCAACTGGAGAAAAGACACCAGAAAGGTAGGTGTAAACGCCAGTGCCGTGGAAGCGCCTCTTGGAGTACGACACGACGCTACGGCGATTGGTTTTCGGCTTTTGTCCGGTCGTCAGTTAACGATAAAACCTAACACCTTCAAAGGCCGTGGCGCCCTTCAATTAACCTTTATATCTTTACCATCAATCACCCTTTTCGTGGTATCTCGCCCTGAATTGTACCCTGGAATGTGAACCCCCCTCCCGACCGAGTTTTCTAGCCGAGGCATTTGGGCTGGAGGGTGCACGCCGGGGCAAGCGTTATTGCGAACAATCGTTAGGGGTCGTAATAAGCAATTAATCCTGTAACACTTTTAGCAGCGTTGCATACAATATTTTATTTCATACTGTATCGTAAAACCCATGTTTAAGTTAATGATTTTAGTCCGGAAAATGAGGCTTTACGGTACCAGGTCCGGTAAAACATTTTACCGGACTCAAATGAAATAAACAGGTTCGGTAAAACATTTTACCGGACTCAAATAAAATAAACAGGTCCGGTAAAACATTTTACCGGACTGAAATGAAATAAATCAATAATCAAACTATTTATTATTTTCAATTCAAAAAATTATTGCAGTATGAAATAAAACGCATTACGACATACGTCCGGTAAACTTTTACAGTAGCTCGTCTCAACATTCCAGACTCGGCTCCTACGTCGCCTCGTCCCGAAACGTTTGGACTCGCTACTGTAAACTTGCGTTTACCGGACTTATAACGTAAATTACTATTATCTACGACCTTAATTTTACTGTTATTAATCCATAAATATCGATTTAACAAAGGTTTGCATCTACGGCACTTCTAATTTATGTCGTAATAAACACTAGGTCAGTTACGAAATGTAATTATTAATACTCCACATCTGACTGTATTCATTACATAACGCTTTAATTATTTCAAAAACACTTTACCTGTAACGCAAGAAGCAACTAGAATAACTTTACAACTTCACTTCCAGTTCGAAATTGTAGTTTTATAACCTCACTTCACTGTTAGCACATGGGCTAAAAGTAAACAGCTGATTTCTTTAACCACGCTAAACTATAAAACGTTACTTTTAGTGAAACAAGCTAGCGCTAAAAGGCCTACTTTTAGTAGAGGTCATAGATAAAAAAGTTTAAGTATTATATTGAAACGTCCTGCTGCAGTTTTTTCAAGAAGGAAGTGAGGCAAGCTTTAAATTTCCAACAGCCGTATTGTTTATATTTACCACAAATAGAATTATATAGTTTAAAAACGTTATAAGAAAAGGATCGTTCGGAAAATGTAGTTTTATGAGTTGGAGAAGTAATTACATTTTTAAATATGATGTTAATATTGTGGATATCAGTTCTAAATCTGATCTTGTTGTATAAATACGGAGGATTCTTGTTTTTTATCAATTTATGAAAAAATCAGGCTGAGTGAGGAAGACGTCAATTTTTCATATTGAGCCAATTGATCTCCGTTAATTTATGTGAATTTTTTTCAAATTTCGAATGCCATAAAACACAAGCAGCTATTCTGAACTAATTGGATTCTTTTGCAATAGCGACTATCAATGCAAGGATCATATACTACATCACAAAAATTAAAGTTGGAAAGAACACGAGCTTCCGATAGAAGTGTTTTCGTTTTTATTGTCATCAATTGTCTGTTGTAATAAAGTTGTTTTAATGCTGCGTAAGCTTTTTGAATGTTTTTGTTAATATTCTCCCTAAATCTTAACCTATGATCAATTGTTAAACCCAGATCACGACCACTTTCCAAAACAGGTAACCTACTGCTAGCGACTCTCACATCTAGTTTGTTAATGACCTCAGAATTGTACTTTTCCGAACCAAATAACAACATTGATGATTTATTGCTATTAATAATAAGTGAATGCCTATTAGCAAACGATACAATATGTTGAATATCAGTATTTAAAATGTTATTGGCTCCTATAGCATTATCGTTGAAGAAGGAATGATAGATTTGTGTATCGTCGGCATATAAATGAAAACGACAATTAATGATTTGGTTTCCGAAATCAGATGTATAGATTATATACAGTAAAGGACCAAGTATAGAGCCTTAAGGTATACCTGTAAACCTGGCAGATCAGACATTTGCCCATTCAATGAAACTATTTGTGACCTTGACTGAAGATAATCACCAATAAGACTGACAGCAGAATCTTCAAATCCATAATAATGTAATTTAACTAGTAACAGTTGGTGATTTATAGTGTCAAATGCTTTAGAGAAATCCAATAATATCAATGCGGTAAATTATTATCAAATGATGAACAAATGTCATCAACAATGTGCAACATAGCAGTAGCAAAACTATGATGTGGACGAAAACCAGATTGTAATTCAGGCAATGCGTTATTATTTTTAAGATGAGATCTAATTTGTGAATCAATAATTTTTTTCAAATATTTTAGAAAACACTGGCAGTAAGCTAACAGGCCTCAAGTCTTTAAAATCGCAAGGTGAATTAGTTTTAGGTAAAGGTAAAACTTTAGCTTCTTTCCATAAATTCGGAAAACGAGCAGATATTATGTAGTGATTAATAATATGAGTTAAGTAGGGTAACAGCAATGGGCAACTTAAACTGATCATGTTTATGCTCATATTATCAAGACCTATTGAATTAGTTTTAACATGTCTTATTAAATTTTGGACTGTATCGTAATTAACTTGGGAAAATCTAAAACTGGATTTTTCAGAATTGCATTTGACGTTGTTATTATAATAGTCTACCAAATTTTGATCTGGTTGTTTGATTAAGTGCCGTACAGATTCAATAAAATAACTATTTATTTTATTCACATCAGATATGTTATCTGGAAGATCATTAATTTGTTTTTTGGTATATATATTTAAATGTAATTTTTGCCACAAATGTTTACTATTTTTATTATTAAAATTTAAATAGGCCTTCTTTTCTCTACGAATTTCAAACACCAAAGAGTGGGCAAGTTGCGCTTTTTGTTTTTGGCTAATCTGTGGGGTATTTTGACGATTTACTACTTTATTGTTGTTGAGACCATGCGCGTCTATTTCGATAGAGGATTTTGGCACTTACAAAGCGGTCCTTATGAGCTGTGTGTTGATTTATAATGGTTTGCCGCATTTGTATACGGGTATTTACCACCTGCAGGTTGTTTTCCTGCCAGCTCTTCCCGTACAGGCGGTTTTGAGCCTTCTTCAGCGATCCAATGTTCTATTCTGGGCGAGTTTGAGTGCATTAAAAATCTACTAACTTGCACCATTCATTTAGTTTATTTAAGAATTTAATAGTTTAAATTTTATGTCTAATTCAACAACAACGATTGTTTATTGATTTAAGTAATTATTTTGCTTATTTTGAGTTCACATAACGTTGCTTAAAAATGTTGCTTTATTGGCGATTTGTATATAACCAAGCAACCTGCTGCTTACCAATTTTAATTTAAACTACTCCCACTTTTTACTTTTAAATTTGTAATACCATTTATCGGCCCTGTTTGTGCCATTGGTACTTTCCGTTAACGGTACTGATAAATCACTGACACGATTGTAAACCGATTTTCTTCATATAGGCTTCGCAATTATTAGGTCCCATATCCTTTGTTAATTCTTTTTGTCCAAGTCGTTACACTATGGTGGGATCAAGTATACTGCACGATATGACAACGGCCATACCACGTTAAAATCACCGTTCGACAGATTTTAATGACTAAACTTGTCTTAAAAAGCGGACGTCTCAATGCTCACCTCCGAAATATCGATAAGGAGCTTGAACCATCCCATCTTGTTTCCTTCTACTCTATAGACCTTTAAAGAAATCTGAATATTTTAAGGTCCTGTTAGAAAAGCTATAGCAATTACCAGTGTTTATTGATGCGTTGCTGAATGCGCATTTCCATTTAAATCTCAATTTGAGCAGTGCACTTATTTTCGGAGTAAAAAGATTAAAATGTTGCAAAAATAGAGACATCTTTTTTTCGACTGTTAAACGCTAATTAGGTTTTGATAAAAAGGTAATCGAACAGTCAGTGTAAGCAACAGCGGGGAGAAGATGTTTCGTATTGTTTTTAATTTGGAGAATGAGGATTATTGTTGAGTGACCAATACCGATAATAATGTTTATTTCCGGATTAATAAAGGCAGAACGTTGCTTCATCTGAAAGGTAATGCTTTCAGCAATTCTATCAACGTTATTACATCTTTCCATAATTTCTTCACAAAATTGTGATCTTCTATCGAAGTTATCTTCATTAAGTTCTTGAACTAATTAACATTTTTACAATTTACAATCTTTGTCGCAAAAGCTCAACCAATCGCGGGCAACCCAAAATTATATGAAAGCTCTCACGAAACTGCATAACTTTTGTGACGACAGCAACCTCTTTGGCGTTTTTTAAGTTGCCGAAAGATGCAGATGTAAATTTATATCTTTTGCCACATTTGAATCGGTCTTATTCGCACTCTCCGGGAACGGTGTTGATAAATCTCTAACTTGATATTAAACCGATTCTTCTAAAACAGGTTTAATAAAAAAGAAACATTTTTATTTGCTAAGTAACAAAAGGCAAGCGCAAAGATCAAAACTGAATTATCAAAAATTAAAGAATAGACTTCAGATAAAAACATTGCAAAATGTAACATGTAAATTACGCATACATAGCCATTACTTATTTGTAGTTCTTTATCCGCTGACATCACACAAGCAGCGGTGATAACTACAAGCTTTTTCAATTCAAAATTGAAAAACTAAAACCTTGGATAACCTTTAGATTAATTGCATCAGAAAAGTAGAATAGGGACCACTATCCTCTGCATTTTTAATTGATTAAGCCCTAAGCAATAATTAAATTGCCTGGGGCTTTTTAATAATTAAATTGACTGGGGCACGAAGCGGCGGCCATTTTGGATTTTGATTTCTCCACGTGCTGCTAGGGCGCCATTTTGTTTTGCCATTTTGGATTTTGATTTCGTCATGTGATGCTAGCGCCATTTTTGGATTTTATATTAGTCACGTGATGCTCTGTATTCGTCACGCTCTACACACTTTCCTTCTCACAATCATGCTATCTCTCTTGCATTCGTTGAAAGCGATTCTTTATCTTTGTCGTACTAACTGTAAGGTTCTGTCTTGCCCATTCTAAAGTCGTATTTTATTTTAAAAACTTTTCTGCTCCAATCCGGACTTCAACCTGTTACCATTGTATTGCTATCCTCACACGCTAACCTCTAGTCTACGGAGACTGGTTAATACTTTCTCTTCTATGTCCGCCTCCATGAAGGCTGTTTAAATGGTTGCCTACCAATCCTTGTCTGATTTTAATATATATAATAGTATAGTAATTTTCAAACTTACGAATGTAATTACAAAAAGTCTATTTGTGAACCCCGTTAATTAAAAAGTTTGTCCTATACCGACTAAACTTAGAATCGTGTAACGTAATGAACAGAATTGCTTGGAGGTTGGATCAGGTTTCTGTTACTTGCACTGGTTCTTGCCCCCAAAGTTTTAAGCACAGGGGTGAGACTGCACCCCTGTTTTAAGACAATGTAGTCAATGTCACTTAAAGGGACGATAATTATGCTACCCTGAAACGCAGCCTCACGTTTCTTAAGTATTTGGCTTGGAAGGATAGCATCAATGTAAATGAATCCAACTATAATAGTCGATTGGTTTATTACAAAAATAAACGGTCTATATATACAAACTATATATACTGTACTAGTGGGATAAGTACATCATTATTATACGTGTGTGCAAGTTACAAACGTAGAACGAGTTATATAAGCACACAGGTGTATTAAAGATGCATTATCACATGTATTGTACAAAATTTTATCTACAACTTCCCAAAATTGAGAAAAGTGCATCAAGAAAAATGTCAGATTTGTTATTTTCAAAAATATTTTATTACGTAAATGTCATTACGTCATTTATTTGACAATATTTTCGTTAGGTAATAAAACCATTACACCACCAGTGGTGTTCATTACATGTAAAGACATTTTTTGCATTTAGCGCTTTCTGCAAATTTTCTGCATTCGTGGTTTAGATTTTGATGTTTTTCCCTATTTATTTAGGTTTATATTAAAAGTTTAGGTATGTTTCAAAACCCGATCTCGTTCGTTAGCGTTTCTCGGGCCATTGTATTTTATATTGCTGCAGCGTTTTAAATTTAAATTTAGCTTTGTTTATTTGGTGCACGAATGACGTTTAACCTTAATTTCCGGTTTGGGGGCCCATTGTCTGACTTTCTCGTTCCGGTTTAAGTCCTTTCGTACCTAATCTGTTGCACCACATTACGTAATCCGTACGTTTTCCGAATAAGTTAGAAAGAGGAAGTCTTCTTCCAGCTTTTCTCCCCGCTGGTGTGGTCCGAGGTTCGTGGACATTTGTCATCACGCGCTAAGACACCTAAGAATTGGGTTCTTCCTAATAGTGCGCCTTTGGCGCGCGCTGCCCCGTTAAAGTACCTTTGTATTAAAATACTTCCATTCTTGATCTGACCTTGTCAACACCTAAAAGTGATTAGTCGGTGCCTGTAAAAACTCTTGTTTAAGGGGTGAGCCTTTATTTTGTGGGCCGCGTAATAAAACTTCTTAGCGCTCTCGTCGAAACAGTGCCCTTGTGTGGCAATATAACGTTGCTAGAAGAGGTTTTAAAGTGAGAGCGTGCCCCAAATAGATAAACAGGGTGGGTTATCGTTGACCTATCATGATGACCCATTCCCAAGTCTTGCACAGCAAGGATTCTTTTACGAATCAGTCCTAGAAAACTGGAGGCCACCCCTCCCGTTCGTCTTTTCTACCCCTACCGACAGATACTGTAAAATTTTACTTTTATGGTGATTTTTGACTAAAAATGCAGCATCTTACGAAACATCGATTTAACGTCGTACATGAATTACGTCAAATGTCGGTAGGATTGTGCTCCGCTTCGAGTTTAGGAAAGCGTTAAATAATGTCGCGGCATGAATTAAAGTAAAGACCTAAATTTGTATTTTAATGTGTTGTATTTTCAAGAAGTGTCTTTGAATATTTACTGAACCCTGTATCAGAACTGGTATAATGCTTGTTAATATTTGTGTGCATAGTCAGGGTCAATAGACCATAGTTATTTAAATTACCTTATGTGTTTATTTATTTGTGTTTATTTATATTTATATGAGCTTCCGTTCTTGTGTTTCGTGTACCTTTATTGTACAGTGCCCATGCAATCCTAGGGAGATCGCCAAAGGTAGGTGAAACTTTCTACAGCTGTGGAATGTCTCCCAGCGGCAACGAAACGAAGCAACAGCAGTTGGATTTCGGATTTTGGTCAATTACATGTTAAGTTGAGTAGTAAACCCTAATTTCCGTGGCACAAGTTTATTTTTCTTATTTTCCTTAACGTAACGAAGATCCCAAGTTGGAGCATCTCGCCCTAGGCTGTGCCGAATCGAACCGAACTCCCCTCCCACTGAGTTCTTAGCTGGATACAAGGCCTGAGGGGGCACAAGTGTGGCGAGCGTTGTTTTTCAAAATAGTTAAGTGTCTTAGTGACCAGTTTATACTGTAACATACATAACAGAAATAGTGTCAAATGAATGATGTAAGTTTTATCCAAGCAGTTGTAGATAAACGGATATAAAGGTTGGTAAATCAGCTATTGTATGTGACATAGATAAAATTATAACTCATTTAATTAACGCTTCACAAAAAAAGGAATGAGCGTTGACGACCATGGGGCACAGTTATCAAAACTGAATTTATACTATAGCTAGGAGTTGAATTTCAGATAATATCAATACCTGATGTGTTATATTTGATGATTATGCTAAGAAATATATCAAAACCATTCAAACCATGACTTCAAAATAGATAGCACATTACCAGCACGGGATGTGGTAATGCATAAAACACACAATAAACAGCGTGTAACATCTCGTACTTGTATATGACAATAATACCACCACCAATGTCAAGATTTTTAATACCAAGCGATGTATGTTTCAGCATAAATAATGAGATGGCAGTTTTGTCAGTAGTAATACTGTAAGTAATTCGATATTATCGGCTTATGGGTCACAAACTTGTTATACAATAGTAAAAGGATTGTAAGAACAATTTTCGAAATTTAGCACTTTCCTGTATTGTTTCGCATACTTTAGGTCCAAGTTTATAGCTCAGTAGTGTAGTCAAACTTTTACCCCACCCGTTCGTTATTTTGGGTCATTTTAAATGCTAATGTTTTGTAGGCTGTTTAGGATCAAGCCCATGTGTCAATTGTCGTGAAATATTTAGTCAAGGATTTCTTCTATATCGTGGAGTTAGGCAACTCCAAATTTACGCACGAAGCGGAGAAACCTCGTTTATATGCTAAATCATCATCGTATTGAAGTCACAAAGTGCCCTACCAAATCTACCTGTCGTAAGCTGCTTCACTCTTCCCTTCCCGGGGATTTAATGTCGTCACACCTGCTTGAATACCGCCCTTATGAAGTTTCCCTATCGTTATTTTCGTGGCATTAGCTGAGGTGCGATCCGCAGCTGCATTGGACATCAGTGTAGATCATCTGGATTCCTACACCAGGTATCTGTTAGTTATTAACCGTTGTAACGCCTATACAGTAAAGTGCTTTTTAAAGTGCTGTCTTAGCAAATTGTGTCATTGGTTGATTTACATCGTGATATGTTAAACAATACCGGCAAGTTTTAGCGCCTATATATTGTTTTGCATTGTAAATTCAAGTAAACATTGTCGTTGCGTCGCTACTTGAATGATTGTTGATAATTTTGATTAGGTAACGTAATTTCTTTGTGCAGAATTTAAAGTCATTACTGTTTGGAATGTAGCCATGTCGTTTGATTGTCATTTTACGGCTGTGTTTAGTTTAAACGTCGCCATTTAACATGACTATCCCCTTTCGCATATATTTTTAACTGCAACTAGTACACATTTTCATGTTCATTGTCAGTTACATATTTATTATTCCAATAGGGTTCATTGTTAATTACTTACGTTTTTCATTGATGTTTGCATGCATATATTTGTGTTTTCTTTTGATGTACAGGAATTTAGACGATTGTAAGTAAGTGTAACGAAAGGTAAGTTCAATTCAGCTGTTGCAGTCGCCGCGTAAAGCTGTGCCAAGCCAGAAGTAGAAAGCTGGGCCCACTTTCTTCCACTTTCAAAGTGGGCCTATATGTGTTGCTGGTTTTCCCGATTTAGTTCGAACGTGGTGGCCTATCGATTATTTAATATCTTTTATCTCATTTAATGAAATTGTAGCCCTAATTCTAAGGTAGTAAAGAGCCCGGCCTTCTATCTGAGCATCCCTAAAGCCGGACACTTGTGTTACAGCCCATCGTAACGGGGATTAGGGCTGCAAATTTGATTAAATTTACCGATTGTGTCGTTAAGAGTACTTACGTTGAAATCAATTGTTGTTTTCGTAGTGTAGAACTATGTTGTGGCTGTAAGAAGCTGGCAGCCCAACGTGGTGCATTGTTTTCGTTGCTAGAGATCAGTTTGGCTGTAACAGAGTGCCAGTTTGACAGTTTAAGTAACCCGACCGCGAAGCAGGAAGATTATTCTGATCCCATATAATTGTCCCCCTATACATTTTAACAATAAAACTCTTTCAACACTATTTATCCAGGAGTTGTCTTGAGCCACTTATCTTTAATTATTATTATTTACTTGTCTAGTGTTGATGCGTGTTTGGTTGCTTAGCCCCTTGGTTCATTTTTGTGCGAATTTCAAAAATATGTAAATTTTGAAAATTTTTGAGAAATATTGCTTATGTAAGAGAGCAATTTCCGGTAGCCATTTGGGGCATATTAAGTAATTGCTTCTGATATTTTGTAGTTCGTTCCGGAGATGCACTTCTGTGGATTAACATCGTCCGGTATCTTGTAAATTTTCGACCAGCTGTGTTGAATATGCAGACGCTCAAATTTATCTAGTAAAACTAAAATCCAAGAATATTGCAGAAGCAGCTTACCCCTGGCCATACTCTAGGCTCCGGTTGCTTATTCTACTTTCGTATTTATAATCGCTTTACGATGTTGGGATATTTCAGGCCTCTCATTACCTCGATTAATATATTTTCGTCTTGAGGTTCTGATGCCATCATGAGGAACACCTACAGAAAGGATTCATAAGCCGTTTGGGTGTGCCCTCCAGCTGCATTGGAAAAATGTACCTCCTTCGAAGGCCTTTCTTTCTTACGATTTCTTACTAAAAACTGGAGAAAAGTCTTGTAGTCTTGTTTTTTGGGCAGCTTTACCACAGAACCTAGGATCAGCACGCCCTGTGGCTTCTTCATGGTCGCTCACTTTTATTGTAGCCATAGGTGTAGTAGAGACATTCCGAGGTAAAAGGCCTTAAGCGCTGAACTGGGTTTCTAAAGTAAACAAAACTTTACTTGCAAATTTCAGCACTCGTACTCCGTTTTCGCATGGTTTTTTAGTTATGGTTGGGAGATTTGTGTTCGTGTAGCAGTCGCAAAAAAAAACGTACACCAATTTACTATTTTGTCAGTTTATTTGCATTTTATTTTGACAATCGAACTGTGTACGTACAACAAATTTCACACTCATAGCTAGTATAAAACGATATTAAACGTGAGATAAAATCAACATCACGATTACTACGTTCACAACAAACCTTAAGTTAAAATAACATAACTACAATTACATTGAAATCCACAAGATTATAGGTTCACGCCTTTTGTGATCTTATTTGTTATTTATATTAGTGCAGGATTTGCCATTTCCCTTTTGCTTATTTTCTCTTGTGTAAGATTTATGTTTTGGATCTGCTTATAAATATTGTAAATAACAATTGGGTTACAGCGATTTTGAATTTTTATTTTTTCTTGCTTTCTGGAAATGCTATGTGGTTTGGGAATTTACACCAACAGTTGTAGGTTTTCTGGGTTGTACAGTCTCGAAGCAGTGGCGCTTCCAAACAATTCACCGCATCATGCTAGCTAGCACCACTTTGCTACACCGCCAGACAACTTTAAATATTGGCGAACCGAATTCAAACACTGAAACTTAAATTGTCTTGGATCTTGTTTTCAGTATCATGAACCACTTAAAGAACGATTTAGTGTCGACTTCCTCGTGATTGTAATTTTCGTATATTTCCGGACTTGGGTCAACATGACGTGCTGCCTTATCAAATGTGATATAAAAATTAGAATGAGTTGCTCTTTTCTGTTTGGAATAATAGGCGTTATTTGAATATTGGAAAAGTTCAACTTTCTTTTCCACTTATTTTGGTAGTATTGTATCGAAACCAATCATTTTTGCATTTTTACCGTAATTGTACATGATTTGATAGGTGTTTCATAATAACTAGTTTTAGCTATGTGAAACTGAGACCTATTTTTACACTCTGAAGGTAAGTATGCCAAGAAATACATATTTATGTAATAGTAGATTCACAATCTTGGATGTTGAAATCGAAAAATGTATTAATGCACCACCGTCTACTACAACAGCATCAAAATTGTTAATGATTTCGGATGCAACTGTTTCTATTTCAGTTAGTAGGTATAGAATTTATAATGTCAGATTTTTGAGTAAAACATTTAATGGATACTTTTTCCACAAGCAGGCAAAGATTCGTGTACTTCATGAGCAAAAAATTTGTTAGAATCTCCATTTGGCAGCTGAACAGATATGTACAGTTTTGCAAATATGGATAACATTACCTTGACGCTACTTATTTCTCTGCGAACTTTATGTCTTTTTTAGAGTTTTAAATAAACGGAAGTTATTCCTTTTTAATGATTTATCGAAACCTTTTGTTTTATCAAGTAGAACTTGGGTAGCTTCTTCAATACCGTATATTGAATGTCTTCAGAATTCTTTCCATTTGAGTTAAACGGATCATTTCCAATTCCAATAAAAATATTTTCCTTGAGTCCAATAACTTGCAATAAGAAGTTGACATTGCGCCTTTCGGTCCATTGTAACAGCAAAAATCAAATTCATACGTTGGCACTAAATTTGATGAATACTGAAAGGCCTGAATTTGTCTGCTTAACTCGGGTCTATGCACTGTCCAATTTACAATTATAATAGAGATATCGTGTGCGGGTTGCGAGCCATGAATATCTGTTCATTGAATATAGATAATCTATATATCAATCGATAGAAACTCTTTTCTCTTTAAATGAACTCTTCTTATTAGACCGACATTTTTCTAGCAAAGTAAAGAAAGCTAGATATATGTACATTTGAGGGTGGTTTTGGGGTAATTTTTGAGAAAGTTTACTTAGGCCCTTACCCTAGTATTGTTTTTAGTCCCCCAAAAAATAATTTTCGAGTAAAGGCCAAATTTTAACAAGCACGGTAACTTACAAATCAATTTTATGTGAGAATGCGAACCTACTAAATGCTTTGGTAAGCTCAGTACTATTACAGGTAAAATAATCTGTGCTGGTCATTATTTTTCTGTTTGATATATAGTTCTAACAATAAATACATTACCCTAGAAACGGAGGAACACACTTGTTTCTGCAAACAAAGACGCGCCAACGATAAAATCTTTTCCGTTGCCCAATGAAACAGTTAAACAACATTTCCTTAAGATCACGTCCCCTCTGCCCGCGTCTGTGTCACGTTTTCATCAGCACAGATCGCACGCTTTTCGTCCGCGATCGGTTGTAGTGTCGCTTGTCCTTTATAGCACAGCACCCACAAACCATGATTTGTACGCCTTGTTAGGCAAGTGGTTAAAGCGTCTGACTAACAGTCGGATACCGCATGTTGGAATCCCACCGACTGCAATTTTTTTCGTTGCAAATTAATGTAATTCGCGTTGTTAAATGTTTCTGTTTGCCGTTTCAGTATTATTAGTAATATTATAGCTATTTGTGCAACAAGTCAAACGTGACGTTTTATAGTTTAGCGTGGTTAAAGAAATCAGCTGTTTACTTTTAGCCCATGTGCTAAAAGTGAAGTGAGGTTATAAAACTACAATTTCGAACAGGAAGTGAAGTTGTAAAGTTATTCTAGTTGCTTCTTGCGTTACAGGTAAAGTGTTTTTGAAATAATTAAAGCGTTATGTAATAAATACAGTCAGATGTGGAGTATTAATAATTACATTTCGTAACTGACCTTGACAGTACTGCCTTCAGAAACATTCGCCCGCACGGCATGGGCTACTGTTTATTATGACATAAATTAGAAGTGTCGTAGATGCAAACCTTTGTTAAATCGATATTTATGGATTAATAACAGTAAAATTAAGGTCGTAGATAAAATATTGTATGCAACGCTTACTAAAGTCATTTATGCACGAGACATGTTATGAAACTCAGCCTTCGGCTTCGTTTCATAATTTTTCATGTCTCGTGCATAAACGTCGACTTTTAGCACTTGTTGCATAAATAGCTATTATTCTGTAACCTTTTTAGTTAAATTAAATTTTAAAAATGCAAAAATGTTTTAATTATTGCAATGCCACCTATGTTGTGGACTCAAAAGCTAGTCTGCAAATCTTGGTGTGGACCACCGGGAACAAATATTGGAGTTTTAGGATGGACGGTATTCCGGGTCCGTTTGTTGATGTGGTTCTCATGGTTCCTCCTGTGTCGCATGTGGGTGCTCTGCAGACTTTGCAATTTTCTGAAATATTGTAGCTTCATTCTAATAGTTTGTATTGTACATCGTACTATAAATGTTAAATAGTAATATCCCAAATGCACGAAAGCGCGTAGGGGCAAGGGATATTAATAAAACGTGAAAAAAGCTTATTTTGAGTATGTTTTGCGAGATAGCTCCCCAAAAGCAATGTGGAGGAAATTAAAATCCTTAAACATTGTGCAACACCAATGTCATACTTTGCCTGCGTATCTTGTTAATCCCAATGAGATCAATCACTTTTTTGTAAATGCAGTCCCTACAACTAATAATGATATTACTGATCTTTTAGACTATTATTCAAGAAATATTATTGCCGGCAACATGAATAAACTTGAATTTAAATTAGTTGATAAGTCTACTGTATCTTCAGTTATAAATAAACTTAAAAGTAATAGCACGGGGTCCGATGGAATAAATTTACTTACTATTAAATACTTACAAATATATTCCCAACAGTTTGGAAAAGTGCTATAGTAACTCCGTTACCCAAAGTTGCTAATCCCACTGAATACAAGGATATACGTCCACTTAGTATCCTCGCAACACTTTTTAAAATACTCATCTAGATGCATACAGTATTTTACCAGTAGCACAGTCAGGCTTCCGTTCTGGCTATAGTTGCACAACTGCTCTAAGCTGTGTTATTGTTGACATAATAACTGCATCCGATCAGGGCAGGGTGACTGTATTGGTGTTGTTAGACTTCAGCAAAGCCTTTGATACGATTAACCATACGCTGCTATGCGCTATATTAAAGTACGTTGGACTTTCTGATGATTCTGTTGAGGAGCTATCTCGCAGACAGTTAAGCTACCGTGGGAATTTTCCGATTCGAAAACTGTTACCCGAGGGGTTCCTTATGGCTCAATCTTGGGTCCACTTCACTACGCTATTTATACTTGTACTTTTCATAAACGTCTATCTAATTGCAATACGCACATGTACGCAGATGACACACAGTTTTATCACTCCTTCTATGCATCTGAGCTTCAACAAGCACTAGTAAACATAAACAATGACTTAATTAATATTTCAAACATCTCCACAGAGCATTGCCTCAAAATTAATACGTTCAAAAACTGCTGTTTTACTATTTGGAAATAAAAATGATGTAGCTCAAATTGAAAACAATATTAACTTAACCTTAAATGGTGCAGTTTTGCCAGTGATTGAGGAAGCCCGAAATCTTAGTCTTACGTTGGACAGGAGCTTGAGATTTAACTCGCACGTGACTAACTGTACCAAAAAAGCATACATGAATTTAAACTTATATATCCCCACAGAACCTTTCTAGCTAAAAATATCAAGTCAACGTTGTGTGAGGCTGTGGTTCTTTCCCAATTTGTTTTATGCTATCCAATTTACGACCTTTGTTTAACATTCAACACCTGTCAAAAAATTCAACGAGTTCAAAATTCTTATATGAGATTAATCTTTGGTATTAGGTAATTTGAACACATTTCACATAAATTATATGAACTTAACTGGTTATCCATGATCAATAAACGCAAACTTTCTACTGCTTGCTTTTTTAATAAAATTATCATAGAAAAGACCCCTTCTTATATATACCGTAATATAACATTTAGAGAAAACGTCCATAATATAAATATCAGTTTCAAAGGCACAATTACACCACCTATGCACAAAAGGGCTCTCTTCGAACGTAGTTTCAGTTACCAAAGTTCTATAGTTTATAACTCATTGCCAAATGAATGAAAATCGTTATCAATGTATTCCTTTAAAAACCGTTTAAGCAAATCTTACTGAGCCAGCAGTTTTCTCGGTGATGCTAAGTGTCAATTAATATCAAATGTCTTGTGTGCAGCACTGCCTTCAATGAAACCCTAACGCAAAATTTATTATTGTTTGCATTCTCCTTTTTTATTTATTCTTGTTTTGTTTTTTATATCGTGCATCGTTTCACTCAAAATTTATTTTACGTAGTACCTACTATCTACTTTTCAAGATTCAGTGGAGGAGCAAGCTTTAGCTTGAACTGCATTTTATTATTTTTTTTTTTGTTTTTTTATGTAACCGAAATGTACATCCAGTATGAAATAAAGACAATTATTATTATTATTATTATTATTATTCGACAGACTAATTCCTATTTAAAATATATTTTTATTCCAGAATGTATTGGTAATGCAAAGTTATCAGCAATTTGCACTAATGCAAAATTACCTGTGTCATTTGCATGTGACTGGTTGAAACATAAATTGTAGCTCTCTGATTGGTAAATCATTTTTGAGGAAAATAGTCAGCCGAAGCGCTTCTCTGAAATAACCGACACGTTAAATACATGCCTTTAGAGGATCATATTCAGGTTCAGGAACATGAACATGTCGTTAGTTCACATAAAGATAAGTGAAAATGGTAATTGAATTGCTTATGTTAAAACTATACTATTTAAATTATAGCTATTTATGCAACAAGTGCTAAAAGTCGACGTTTATGCACATGACATGAAAATTGTGAAACGAAGCCGAAGGCTGAGTTTCATAACATCTCTCGTGCATAAACGACTTTTAGCACTCGTTGCATACAATATTTTATCTACGACCTTAATTTTACTGTTATTAATCCATAAATATCGATTTAACAAAGGTTTGCATCTATGGCAGTTAGAATTTATGTCATAATAAAGAGAGGGCCTTGGTACGAGGGCGAATGTTTGTGAAACCAATGCTGTCAAAGTCAGTTATCAAAGGTAATTATTAATACTACACATCTGACTGTATTCATTACATAACGCTTTAATGATTTCAAAAACACTTTACCTCTAACGCAAGAAGTAACTAAAATAACTTTAGAACTTTACTTCGAGTTCGAAATTGTAGTTTTATAACCTCATTTCACTTTTAGCACATGGACTAAAAGTAAACAGCTAATTTCTGTAAACACACTAAATTATAAAACGTCACTTTTAGTGAAAAAAGTTAGCGCTAAAAGGCCTACTTTTAGTGGTGGTCGTAGATAAAATATTTTTTCTAATTTTGACATATAAAGTGTGTAATTTTTCAAAACTGAGTGAAGTTTCGAAACATCTCATTTTTCGCAACCACTTATGAAAGGTAAAATATTTTCAATACATTCACGTTTGTTTGAAATATTGTAAAGGGCGATTTTTTTCTCATAATTATAAAAAATCTTGTATATTTTGTGCAACTTGTGTAACTTTCCGAGGTCCCGCTACGCTCGCCCTGAAAAATCTCACGCGTTGCAGAAAATAAGGCATTTCCTAGTTGGTTTTATCAATAGCTATTATCGTACCTCTTAAATAATGTACAACACTACATGCCGTGTTAAACCGGGAAAAGTACTAAGGCTTCTGTTATAGTATATTATATTATGAGGGACTAAGGTGCACCATTTAATCCCACGAGTGGAGTTTGTTGCCTCGAGGGCAAGCCGCAAGGGATTTAGGCAGTTTAGCCCCGAGGTATATACGCTATTTTTTGCACTTTTGGGAACATTATCATCAAACCACCAAAATTTGGAATCTGTCAATTTGGAAATTAACAATTACAATTTATTAAAAACTGAATTGCAGCAGGTCCTGGAGAGCTTGAATCAGTTGGCAGTACTGAAGTGTATTGTTAGTATATGTCAAATTCGAGATTTGCAGGTTAAGTTTTGCGTCAGTGTGTGTCAAATGACAAACAAAACCTAACCTACTAACCTCGTGTGTACATAAATTTACCATAATTACGGTATCATTTTTACTTTAGTTCCTAGGGATTAAATGAGCTACTTTAGTCCCTGTTTACGGGAACTAAAGTATCAACTTTACGGGAACTAAAGTATCAACTTTACGGGAACTAAAGTATCAACTTTAGTCCCGGAAGTGCAAAATAGTATATTATATCATGAGGGACTAAAGTGCACCATTTAATCCCGCGAGTGGAGTTTGCTGCCTCGAGGGCGAAGCCCGAGGGCAACAACCACTCAAGGGATTTAGGCACTTTATTCTCGAGGTATATACGCTATTTTTTGCGCTTTTGGGAACATTATCATCAAACATTTCCAAAATTTGGAATCTGTCAATTGGGAAACTGACAATTACAATTTATTAAAAACTGAATTGCAGCAGGTCCTGGATAGCCTGAATCAGTTGGCAGTACTGAAGTGTATTGTCAGTATATGTCAAATTCGAGATTTACAGGTTAAGTTTTGCGTCAGTGTGTGTCAAATGACAAACAAAACCTAACCTACTAACCTCGTGTG
Organism: Agriotes lineatus; assembly: GCA_940337035.1. Taxonomy (NCBI): domain Eukaryota; kingdom Metazoa; phylum Arthropoda; class Insecta; order Coleoptera; family Elateridae; genus Agriotes; species Agriotes lineatus. The sequence continues at coordinate 49,754,875 of OW679194.1, read as the reverse complement.
TACATAAATTTACCATAGTTACGGTATCATTTTGACTTTAGTCCCTAGGGATTAAATGAGCTACTTTAGTCCCGGAAGTGCAAAAAGAATATTTGACTAGTTTTGAAAGACCATATTATTTATCAAGTAGTTATTTCGATTGTTTGTTTGTTATTTTGTTCCTGTTAAGAATTACATAAATAATTGTGAAAGTCATAAATGTGGCCATAATTTGTAATAAATCTTGAAAGAACCTAAAATAAACGGGATTAAAGCGACAAACAGGCTACAAGTGAGTAAACACCATGTTATAGCCAGGAGCCGATCAACTTTCATCATTATTAGGTGTACTGCTGCGTTTCCGAGAAAGAAAAATTGGCTTCTCTGGAGATATTAAGGAGATGTTTTTGCGTGTTGGAGTTATATATGAAGATCAACATGCGAAACGGTTTTTGTGGCGAAATGGTAGTTCGGAAAATTTACTGCAAACTTACGTCACGAATGTCATGACATTTGGTGCTACTTGCTCATCCAGTTGTGCACAGTTTGTCAAAAACACAAACGCAAACAAGTTTAGTGTGCAATATCCAAGAGCTGTTGAGTGTATTGTTAAAAACCACTACGTGGACGATCTTTTAGATTCAGCTGATTCCGAAGAAGAGGCCATTAAAATTGCGCCAGAAGTTAGGCAAATACATGCAAAAGGAAATTTCGAAATTCGAAATTGGCGATCAAATTCCAAATTTATAGAGTCAATGAATAATGAAGTCAAAAATAATCTCGAAGTTAACCTTCATCTCGGAAACGATAAAAAATCAGAGAAAGTTCTAGGTATGTGGTGGAATTTAAAAACGGATTGCTTCAAATTTAATCTAAACTTTATCAAAGGCAAAGAAGATGTCTTAAATGACAAAAGAAAGCCAACCAAAAGAGAAGTTTTAATAATATTAATGTCCATATATGGTCCTTTAGGATTAATTTCCAATTTTTTATTTATTTGCAAATGCTCCTCCAGGAGATATGGAGAAGCAAGATTTCTTGGGATGAACCTATTTCCGACAAACAATATAAAAAATGGTTTATTTGGCTAAACTACCTTCCAAAAATCGACGAAATTTCAATTTCCCGATGTTATCTTACAAATATTAGGGATTGGAAAGACACTATAGTTCAAATGCATATTTTCGTAGATGCCAGTGAACATGCTTCTTCTTGTGTAGCCTATTTAAGAATTGCACAAAAAGAAATAACAGAATGTGTACTGATTGGATCAAAAACACGTGTGGCCCCTATAAAACTTCAAACGTTTCCTCGACTGGAACCTGATGGTGCCGTGATAGGAGCAAGACTTGTCAAGAACATTTGTCAATACCTATCAATAAAAATGGATGACGTTTTCTACTGGTCCGACTCCATAATTGTTTTACACTAGATAAGAAATAAAGATCCGCGAAAGCTAACGAAATGTGTAGCTTATAGGGTTGCCAAAATCCAAGAGAACTCAATAGTTGCAAACTGGAGATATGTTCTAACACAAATAAATGTAGCTGACGAGGCCACCAAATGGAAAGGTCAACCCAATGTGAAAATCACTGATCGTTGGTTTAAAGGCCCTGAGTTGTCAGGGGCGGACTGGCTAGGGATGCCGGGATGCGATCGCATCCCGGGCCCTTGAGCCGTCCGGGCCCGCAGGCTTTAAACTAAAATACAACACCACTAGGGCGTTTACACATGCACACGCCTCACAATTAATTTGTAATCCATGTATTATTTAAATGTAATTAAAAATAGCGCTTTAGGGGCCCCAAAATCCTACAGCACCGGAAATATCTTATTGATGTAAATACTTCTTTGTGTATAAAAAATCCAAACCCCACTCGATTAGTATTTGAAATAGCGCGCGCCGCGATCGACAGCCGGAAAGCAGAGAACAAGCCCTTGCGTTGACAGTGGCAGCAAACTCCTCAGTAAAATGTTGTTGAAGTAGTTCAATTGGTAATATATAATGTATAGTTATGATATTGGTACAGGGGTCTAAAAATCAGATTAATAAGATTAAAAGAATACAGTATTAAAAATTATAAAGATGAATTTAGATGTGAAATGTATATCAAAATTATTAAGATTAATTTAGAAAAGAAAGGAAATACAATATATAATTTAATTAAATGAAGCTAATTGAGAAAAAGTAAGATTTTAACTTAATTTAATATCTGAAATGAAATTGGAAGTTAATTACAAATATTTTTTCGAAATATACTATTTAACATAGTAGGTATTAATCAAATAATAAAGCTTTAATAGTGTGTTGGACTGAAAAAAATAAACTAGATCGCTAAGGAGGAACCAAAATGATGTAATGTAATTTTGTAAAATTTGAAATTAAGAAATAAACCCTTTTATAAGTTTTTAAAAATAAATATTTGTAATAATAAAAGGGGGAATGCCATCATTCGGAAGTGATGTAAAGTCGTGGGTTCCATGCTACTACGATGTGTAGCATGTAAAAGATCTCTTGCTAGGGTTGGAACTCCTTAGTCTCGGCAAAATTCTAAGTAGGACTAAGGTACAGTAGCGGCCCCTACAAACTCAGACACCGACTTTTGACAAGCTTGGCACTGTTAGTTTATGTCAAATTCTAGGTTAGCCGGTAAGGTTATGCGTCAGTTTTGACACAGATTGACACAAAACCTAACCTGCTAATCTCGGATTTGACATAGACTTACAGTGCCACCAACATAAACAGTGCCAAGAGAATGACAGGCCGGCTTAAATTTCTTGTCTATCACAAAATGTGTCAAAAGTCGGTGTCTGAGTTTGTAGAGGCCGCAACGGTACCTGGTACTCTGCATGCCTAGACCTTGTCCACGCGGTTGGTAAAAAGGGCATATGAAGGCCTACTTGCTAGACACGAGTCTCCCCGAAAATACTACTACTACTACTACTACTACGTACAAAACAAATTGGCGGGATAAAGAAAACTAAAAACTAAAATATTAAAAGAAGAATAGGGGAAAACTATATAGATGAAGACTAGAATGTGGTGAGAAAAGCAATTTAATACAATTATAATCTACAAAGGCAAATAAAAGTAAGGGAATGTTAATTGAGTTTATTGTGGAATTACATTTGCATCGACTGAATTGGATAACAAGGAACGCTTTACAAGGGAGGTGGATTGCATCGACATCATTAGCAGAGTCAGCAAATTTGTGGGGCTTGTCAAGTGATATCTGGTGGCTTGCCTCTGGTCAAGATTCATGGTGCTGGGTTGTAGCAGAATTCATATATGTGATTTGATTCAACATTAAAGTAACGCAACTGCGGCTGAGGTCTATTTTGATGTTTACTGTGGTGTAGATGCCAATTCTTGTGGCGAGCTGGGTTCCTGTGTTGATTTGGATCCGGAGTCTGGACATCTTGGCAGTTGGTTATTAGTTGAGGCTTTCGCCGTGGCTTTGAATGGAGCAGTTTTTTAGCGTGGTCAGTTGCAGAGTTGGTAGTATTGGGTTTATCAGCGGAGAGTGTTAGGTTTAATAAAAGATAACAGAATCCAGGTAATTTAAAATAAGAACTAAAAGAAAATAAAAAGTAAAGTGAGTTAATTTTAATTAAGGAAGTACTTATTATTTGAGATTGTCGTATGACAAATGTAACCATAAAGTATTTGTAATTTAATTTTCAAAACTAGTTTGAAGTGTAAGTAAGTAAGTAAGTAAGTTTATTTCATCAAAAAGATGTTTATATACATAATAACAAACGCCTAATTTTATACAACTTAAAACTTATTTAGTGTACGTCCCCATCTTTTAATTCAACCTTACTGTTATATTTGAGACAAGTTTTTAACATATTCCGAGCAAAATTTTTTAAATTGTTTCACATTAGTTAATCGTTTAGCCTCGTTCGGGAGGTCATTATACATTTTAAATCCTTTATAATAGAAGCTATTTTGTGTGAAACTCTTTGTATTTGCTGGAAGTCGGAAATTGTCTACTATTCTAGTTCAATAATTATGAACATCTTTATTATAAAGTACATGATTACTCATATAACTAGGTAACATATTTCTTACCAGCTTAAAAATAAAAACCATCGTATTGAAATGTATCCTTTGTTTAACACTAAGCCACTGCAACATTTCTAGCATATTGGCAATTCTGGTCCGCCTATGACAACGCAATATTATTCTCATCGCTCTATTTTGTAACTTTTGCAGCCTTTGCAGGTCTCCTTCCGTCACTAAAAATAGCACAGTGGAACAGTATTCGAAATGCGGAGCAATTATACATTTATAAACTAAAATTCTAGACCATACATTTAATTTACTACTAATTCTACCAAAAAACCCAATCTTTTTAGCCGCCTTTTTAACAATAAAATCTATATGATTCCTAAATTTTAATCTATGATCAATAACTACCCCTAGATATTTCATTTCGGCAGCGTATTCTATTTTGGCACCGTCTATCACCACATCATCTACTGGCTCCGTTAAAGGCCTGTTTGTAATAATCATGGCCTTTGTTTTCATCGTATTCAGCTTTAGTCTGTTACTTTTTAACCACTTTGACAATTTTATTAGTTCAGAATTCATTTTACATACCGCACTGTTAACATCACTATCACTCACTGTAATTAGTGTGTCATCTGCAAAAAGGTTTAATTTACACCTTTCGACAATTGTGTCCATGTCGTTTATATACAAAATAAAAAGAAGTGGTCCCAGTTTTGATCCTTGTGGTACACCTAATTTATTTTCTCTTGCTTCCGATTTGACTCCGTCATAGATAGTTACTTGATATCGTTCGGATAGATAGTCCCTAAACCAATTATTTGCCCTGCCCGTAATTCCATATTTTTCCATTTTAGATAGAAGTATATCTCTATCTATTGTCTCAAATGCACGCTTTAAGTCCAGGAACACAGAAACTATTTTTTTGTCCTTCTCAATCTCCTCTTTCCAGTTAGCCAGCACCATATTTAAAGCTGTTTCGCATGAATGATTTTTTCTAAAACCAGATTGGGTTTCTATTAATAAATTTTGTTTTTCAAGTTACTCTTGTAGTTGCTCTTTAGCTATTTGTTCTATTATTTTTTCTAATGTCGGGAGCATATTTATTGGTCGAAACTCAGAACACTTTTTGGTACCAGCAATTTTTGGAATAGGTGTTATTAGTGCTGTTTTCCATATTGTAGAGAACACTCCTGTTTGAAAAGAGTCATTTATTATTTCTAATATTGTATTGCCAATAACTGGAATAGCATCTTTAATAATTTCGAGTGTAATTCCATCTGTGCTTGTTTTATTCTTCATACTTGAAATCACTGTATTAAGTTTTGCCATATCTATTTGCTGAAATGTGAAGACACTCGAACAATTTTGACCTATATTACAAAAATCTACGTTACCACTAGTGTTATCAAGACTTGCATGGATTTCTGTTATACTATCTATAAAGTATTTGTTGAAACTTTGAGCGATATCAGGAGAATTCGTCTTTATACCATCTGTAAACTCGATAGAGTCTGGAACGTTTTTGCTGTCTGTTTTGATCAAATCTTTTAATTTTTTCCACATAGTTTTGGAATCTCCTCTACACTCATCTATCTGTTTCTGATAAACTTCGTTTTTTCGTAATTTTATGAGCCTATTATAATAATTTTTAGTCTGTTTATAATCGCTCCAATCCAATGGGTTTCCGGTTATTTTAGCCCTATTATATAACGAATTTCTTTGGTATTGAAGATTCTTTAATTCCTTTGTAAACCACGAATTATTTGAATTAATTTTTATTGTTTTAGTACGAATAAATTTGCTGACAGCATTTTGTAGACGTTTCACTAAAATATCTGCTCTGTAGTTTACGCTGAAAGTATTTATTTGGTTCCACTTGTATTGTTCCAGATCTTCTTGCAATTTTGTACTTTCGTATGCATTTTTGTCGAATACCAGGGCCGTAGCTACCACCGGGGCAACCGGGGCAGCGCCCCGGGGCCCCCGAACATAGGGGGCCCCCGAAAGCGGAGGAAGTTTTTTTACGAAATTGTCTTAAAGAAGTATTGAACCAAACTGCCAAACATGAGAAAATGAGCACTTTATCCTGATAAGTGTACAGCACTTGACAATTTCTGTGACCGTAGCTAAGGCGGAACGGAGGAAAGGCTCAGAAATCTAGCTTTGCTTTCAATCAATGACTTTGCTTGTAATGAAGTTAGGAAACAGAATTTAATGTGATCTTGATTTCAGTAAAATTCAACCTGTGTAGACTTAGGATATTTTAACTTTGCAAGTTTTATATGCACGCTTGCATGTCGTATAACGGGTAGTACTCCGCCTGGTGCAGAAGTTTTTACATCGCGATAGGCGCCTTCTGCGTGTTTTAACGACTACCATGATGCATAGAATACAAGGTGTAACGTCCAGCTGAATGGATGCATTGTGGGCGGAGCCTCATATTCAACCAATAATAAATACGCCCCCAAAGGGCACGAATGGTAGTACTGAAGTGTATTGTCACATTTGAGGTTAGGTTTTGCGTCAGTTTGTGTCACACTGACGAAAACCCTAACCGGCTAACCTCGACTTTGATATCGACTGACAATGCCAACAACAATATACTATCGCGGCCATGGTTACACCAATGTCTCGGCCCTAATGGATTTCCTGAGTAGGCGCATTGGGGAATGGTGCATATCTCCCCTCTACTTTCTGAACGACTGCGCATCTCCGGGAACGCTTCACTTTGTATTCTTTACACCATAACGACTACCACTAAATTAATAATAATAACCGGGACCGCTGCAGTATAAAGCTAACGCCTCAGACAACTGGTTAGCAAGCTTCTACAGTAACAGAAAAAACCACCAAAAAGCGACCCTATTAAAAAAGGCTTACTAAATGAAAGTGGTGTAGAGGTAAAGGGGAAGATAACGTGGGGGCCCCATAATTATTTGTTGCCCCGGGGCCCCCAAGCCTGTAGCTACGGCCCTGTCGAATACTGTAATGGTTTGCAGTTTGCGGTCATTTGCACTCGACCTTGTTTTGAAATCTAACACTAACATTTCATGGTCGGCGATACCGTTTATACTATCAACATCAGCATTTAACAAATTGGTTATAACTAGGTCAATTTGTGTTTTAGAACATTTCGTGATTCTTGTGTAACCTTTTACAATTTGTTTCATTCCTACAGAGTTTATGAAGTTTTTTAGTTTTCTGCTATATGTCGTGTCCCTTTTCATATCAATGTTAAAATCTCCTACCAAAACACACAAATCTCGTTCATTTATTGTGTTTTCATGCCATGAGTCCAAGAATTCTATAAAATCATTATTACTTGAGTTTGGAGAATGGTATAGAACAGAGTAGATTGCAGTAGGCAATCCACTCGTGATTTTAATACTTTGTATCCATGTATTCCTTTCCAAAACTCTGTGGGAAACCTTGGACCATTTTATACCATCCTTTATAATTAAGGCTGTGCCGCCGGTATGTTTGCTGCTCGAGTCGCATCGGATGGTAGAATACCCTTTAAACTCCGTTTCACTTGCATTTATTTCGTTTGTTACACATGTTTCGGTTAGAAATATAAGTAACGGGTTGTAGTTATCGATTAATACCTCCAATTGTTCCATATGAGCTAACATACTTTGTGTATTTAAATATAAGACTTTATTGTTAGTTTTCAACCAGTTCCTCTTTTTTATAAAAAATCAGTTTTACTGGTTTCTAATTCATATTTTCTTTTAAATACGGGACAGTTGACATCCCATGCTTCATGATAAATATCCAATCTTAATTTCAATCTATCCACGGCGTCTTTACAGTTGATGCATTTCTTTTCGTCATCCTTTGCTGTGCAATTCTTTAATTCGTGATTTCCAGCACATCTCGGACATGCAACTTCTTTACGACATTCCCTGGCTTTGTGATTATAACCGTTACATTTATAACATCTAGTGACAGTTACAGCATCGTAAACTTTGCATCGGTCCCAACCTATATTTACTTTTCCTTCCTGCAATATTTTTCTGTAAGATTCTGCATCAATTTCTGCATAGGCAAAATAACTACAATACCCTCTGTTTGTTACTTTCGCAACATGGACAATGCTAAGATCTGCTTCTGCCATGAAATGATTTTGTAGTTTTATATTATTTGCAATAGCATTTGAATTAAGTTCCGTTGACATCCCAATGATTTTTATTCGGGGTCTCCGCTTCTTTGGGATCCTAATATCATATTTATCTCCCAACTTACTTTCAGCTTCCTCTCTCAATTTTGTCACAGCATCATTATTTCTACATTCAATTATTATACCTCCTTTACTTGCATGTTTAACACCGGATATTTCAATCGTAGTAGGGTCGATATTTTTCTTAATTTCTTCTTTAGTTGCAAGACTCCTTTGATTTTCATTTTTGGGTTTGATCACAATAACTGGTTCATGCTTCTTCATCTTGATTTTGTCCGCATATGTTGCCTTTCCTTGTTCTTGATTTTCCGCTACTCTCTTAAGATTATTTCCAAGTTCCGCATTATTTTCCTTCACAATGTTAGATAATGCGCCAACAGCAGTTTGTTGAGCATCCAGTCCCTTGCTTATAGTTTTCATTTCTACCGCCCATGCCTCCATTGCCTTTTTCATCGATTCTAGGGTTGCCCTCATACTTAATTTTTTCATTACGCTGCATTCATTACAGCACCAAAACACATTAAGCGATTTAGTGATAAATTCGTATGCATTATCAGGTAAAA
>OW679194.1:49706829-49746035 GCA_940337035.1 Agriotes lineatus | reverse complement strand
AAAGTAAACGAAACTTTACTTGCAAATTTCAGCACTCGTACTCCGTTTTCGCATGGTTTTTAGTTATGGTTGGGAGATTTGTGTTCGTGTAGCAGTCGCAAAAAAAACGTACACCAATTTACTCTTTTGTCAGTTTATTTGCATTTTATTTTGACAATCGAACTGTGTACGTACAACAAATTACACACTCATAGCTAGTATAAAACGATATTAAACTTGAGATAAAATCAACATCACGATTACTACGTTCACAACAAACCTTAAGTTAAAATAACATAACTACAATTACATTGAAATCCACAAGATTATAGGTTCACGCCTTTTGTGATCTTATTTGGTATTTATATTAGTGCAGGATTTGCTATTTCCCTTTTGCCTATTTTCTCTTGTGTAAGATTTATGTTTTGGAGCTGCTTATAAATATTGTAAATAACAATTGGGTTACAGCGATTTTGAATTTTTATTTTTTCTTGCTTTCTGGAAATGCTATGTGGTTTGGGAATTTACACCAACAGTTGTAGGTTTTCTGGTTTGTACGGTCTCGAAGCAGTGGCGCTTCCAAACAATTTACAGCATCATGCTAGCTAGCACCACTTTGCTACACCGCCAGACAACTTTAAATATTGGCGAACCTAAATCAAACACTGAAACTTGAATTGTCTTGGATCTTGTTTTCAGTATCATGAACCACTTAAAGAACGATTTAGTGTCGACTTCCTCGTGATTGTAATTTTCGTATATTTCCGGACTTGGGTCAACATGACGTGCTGCATTATCAAATGTGATATAAAAATTAGAATGAGTTGCTCTTTTCTGTTTGGAATAATAGGCGTTATTTGAATATTGGAAAAGTTCAACTTTCTTTTCCACTTATTTTGGTAGTATTGTATCGAAACCAATCATTTTTGCATTTTTACCGTAATTGTACATGATTTTATAGGTGTTTCATAATAACTAGTTTTAGCTATGTGAAACTGAGACCTATTTTTACACTCTGAAGGTAAGTATGCCAAGAAATACATATTTATGTAATAGTAGATTCACAATCTTGGATGTTGAAATCGAAAGATGTATTAATGCACCACCGTCTACTACAACAGCATCAAAATTGTTAATGATTTCGGATTCAACTGTTTCTATTTCAGTTAGTAGGTATAGAATTTATAATGTCAGATTTTTGAGTAAAACATTTAATGGATACTTTTTCCACAAGCAGGCAAAGATTCGTGTACTTCATGAGCAAAAAATTTGTTAGAATCTCCGTTTGGCAGCTGAACAGATATGTACAGTTTTGCAAATATGGATAACATTACCTTGACGCTACTTATTTCTCTGCGAACTTTATGTCTTTTTTAGAGTTTTAAATAAACGGAAGTTATTCCTTTTTAATGATTTATCGAAACCTTTTGTTTTATCAAGTAGAACTTGGGTAGCTTCTTCAATACCGTATATTGAATGTCTTCAGAATTCTTTCCATTTGAGTTAAACGGATCATTTCCAATTCCAATAAAAATATTTTCCTTGAGTCCAATAACTTGCAATAAGAAGTTGACATTGCGCCTTTCGGTCCATTGTAACAGCAAAAATCAAATTCATACGTTGGCACTAAATTTGATGAATACTGAAAGGCCTGAATTTGTCTGCTTAACTCGGGTCTATGCACTGTCCAATTTACAATTATAATAGAGATATCGTGTGCGGGTTGCGAGCCATGAATATCTGTTCATCGAATATAGATAATCTATATATCAATCGATAGAAATTCTTTTCTCTTTAAATTAACTCTTCTTATTAGACCGACATTTTTCTAGCAAAGTAAAGAAAGCTAGATACATGTACATTTGAGGGTGGTTTTGGGGTAATTTTTGAGAAAGTTTACTTAGGCCATTAACCTCGTATTGTTTTTAGTCCCTCAAAAAATAATTTTCGAGTAAAGGCCAAATTTTAACAAGCACGGTAACTTACAAATCAATTTTATGTGAGAATGCAAACCTACTAAATGCTTTGGTAAGCTCAGTACTATTACAGGTAAAATAATCTGTGCTGGTCATTATTTTTCTGTTTGGTATATAGTTCTAACAATAAATACATTGCCCTAACACACTTGTTTCTGCAAACAAAGACGCGCCAACGATAAAATCTCTTCCGTTGCCCAGTGAAACAGCTAAACCACATTTCCTTAAGATCACGTCCTTTCTGCCGGCGTCTCTGTGTCACCTTTTCATCAGCACAGATCGCACGCTTTTCGTCTGCGATCGGTTGTCGTGTCGCTTGTCTTTTATAGCACAGCACCCACAAACCATGATTTGTACGCCTTGTTAGGCAAGTGGTTAAAGCGTCTGACTAACAATCGGATACCGCAGGTTGGAATCCCACCGACTGCAATTTTTTCGTTGCAAATTAATGTAATTCGCATTGTTAAATGTTTCTGTTTGCTGTTTCAGTATTATTAGTAATATTATAGCTATTTGTGCAACAAGTCAAACGTGACGTTTTATAGTTTAGCGTGGTTAAAGAAATCAGCTGTTTACTTTTAGCCCATGTGCTAAAAGTGAAGTGAGGTTATAAAACTACAATTTCGAACTGGAAGTGAAGTTGTAAAGTTATTCTAGTTGCTTCTTGCGTTACAGGTAAAGTGTTTTTGAAATAATTAAAGCGTTATGTAATGAATACAGTCAGATGTGGAGTATTAATAATTACATTTCGTAACTGACCTTGACAGAACTGGCTTCGCAAACATTCGCCCGCGCGGCATGGCCTACTGTTTATTATGACATAAATTAGAAGTGTCGTAGATGCAAACCTTTGTTAAATCGATATTTATGGATTAATAACAGTAAAATTAAGGTCGTAGATAAAATATTGTATGCAACGCTTGCTAAAAGTCATTTATGCACGAGACATGTTATGAAACTCAGTATTCGGCTTCGTTTCATAATTTTCATGTCTCGTGCATAAACGTCGACTTTTAGCACTTGTTGCATAAATAGCTATTATTCTGTAACCTTTTTAGTTAAATTCAATTTTAAAAATGCAAAAACTGTTTCAATTATTGCAATGCCACCTATGTTGTGGACTCAAAAGCTAGTCTGCAAATCTTGGTGTGGACCACCGGGAACAAATATTGGAGTTTTAGGATGGACGGTATTCCGGGTCCGTTTGTTGATGTTGTTCTCATGGTTCCTCCTGTGTCGCATGTGGGTGCTCTGCAGATTTTGCAATTTTCTGAAAATATTGTAGCTTCATTCTAATAGTTTGTATTGTACATCGTACTATAAATGTTAAATAGTAATATCCCAAATGCACGAAAGCGAGTAGGGGCAAGGGATATTAATAAAACGTGAAAAAAGCTTATTTTGAGTATGTTTTGCGAGATAGCTCCCCAAAAGCAATGTGGAGGGAATTAAAATCCTTAAACATTGTGCAACACCAATGTCATACTTTGCCTGCGTATCTTGTTAATCCCAATGAGATCAATCACTTTTTTGTAAATGCAGTCCCTACAACTAATAATGATATTACTGATCTTTTAGACTATTATTCAAGAAATATTATTGCCGGCAACATGAATAAACTTGAATTTAAATTAGTTGATAAGTCTACTGTATCTTCAGTTATAAATAAACTTAAAAGTTAACACGACGCGGTCCCGCGGCCTCGTTGGAGGGCGGGCGAGAGGTAACTACTACTAATGGCGACTCTTGTTGATTTGGCCCTGGCAACTCAGTCGGCCAATGGTGTTCTCCCTGGTAGGCGGAGCAGACCTAAGTGCAAGCGCGAGAGAGAAAGAGAGAGAAAACAAAAGAATGATATTTACACAGGTTTTTAATTGTTTGAACATATATACAAAAGAGAAAAATAATAGGCTATGTATTTGATGACGCCTCGAAGCTTCTGGTGGGGTGGGGTCGCCGTGTTTCGTCCCGGGGCTCTTCCTCTCGTGGGGAGGGGCGTGCGTGCCGGGGACGGCGGAGGTTCTGGCGCTGGAGGCGGCTCGGAGGGCTAGGTGTGCGGCCTCGCCGGCTCGTCGGGCCGGATGGCTGCGGATTGGGGCGCCTGGGCGATGGTGACGGGCGGCGGCGGTGTCGGCGGTGGCTGGACGGTATGCGCGCTGGCGAGGAGCGGAGGGGTGGCCGGGGGCGGTCGCGTAGCTCCTTGGTCTGCCGCGGATCCCTCCTGTGGTAGTGGGGTGTACCCTGGACCTTGCTTCGGGCCGGCAGGGCTACTGTGGGGAGCTGGGGGCGGCGACTCGACTCGGCGGGGGCGCAATATGCGTCCCACAAGGACTGCAGTTCCCATGTCTCCTCGGCGCTTAGGTGCAGCTCCAACTCCACTTCCAACTTTCGGGGGCGGCGGAGGACCTGTCGCTGGCGGTGGTGCGGGCGGCGCGGTCCGGGCGGAGTCTGGTCGTACAGGGCTTCCTGTCCCGTGGGCGTGTTTCGGAGCTCCGGGGTCCGTGGGCAATACTGCGGGGAGGCGATGTCCGGGCGGTGGGCGGCGGCGGCGGGCGATCCTGAGTGCGGCCGCAACTGTAGACAACGGCGTGCCTTGAGGGTCAAAGGCGACTCGGGGTTGGGGGTAGGTGAGAGGCCGAACAGGCGTTGGAAGGTCTCCTGGAGTCTGTAAAAATAGATGAGACTGATTAGTGCGTGGGGGGGGGTGGCGTCCTCGGAGAGGCCGGCTGGCGGCGGCGTCCTGTGGAACGGGGAGGAAGGATCGTCCTTACTCCATGGAGGCGGTGACTCTGCAGGCGATGACGGCAGTGGTTTGGGGGGGCGGCCGGCGTGTCGGGCGGCTGGATCCGGCTTCGCTTGGGCAAATTCGGCTAAGTGCCAGGAGCTCGGCGAGCACCACTGGCGACTAAATTCGAGTCCGCGACTTTTTCTAAGTCCCAGGAGCTCGGCGAGCACCGCTGGAGACTAAGTGCGGCTGAAGGAATTTTCTAAGTCCCAGGAGCTCGGCGAGCACCGCTAGAGACTAAGTGTTGCTGAAGAAATTTTCTAAGTCCCAGGAGCTCGGCGAGCACCGCTGGAGACTAAGTGTCGTTGAAGCTGGAGTAATCAGGCTGGCTGGACCGAGGGCGGTGGCTGCTGGATGCTGGCTGAACTGCTGGCTGGAACTCCGTGCCCTTCTCAAGAAGCCCGGGGTTTATAAAGGTCTTGCCGGCTTTGTTTGCCGATTCCTCGCTCCCGATTGGCTGAACGGCAGTGGGGACGTTTGCAAATTTGATAGGAATTGGATTCGCGGCTTTGATCTCCGCGGCGCGAAGCGCTATCTTATCGCTGACATGGGCATTGCTTCTGTCTTCTTAAAACTTGAATTTTGAGTTCTTATTCGACATGTTTCGCCCGCATATTAACAAAGTTAAGATTGATTAAATTATTTCTATACTATAAGCCGCGCGGTTGTGACGCCGATCTTTTTAGATGCCGCGGCGTTTGCGGGCTTATCACTCTCGAGAGGAAAAAAATCTCTGCATTGTTTGCGCTTTCTAAAGACTTGAATTTTGCGTTCTTATTCGACGTGTTTCGCCCGCATATTAACAAAGTTAGGAATACTTAAATTATTTTTACAATAGAAGCCGCGCGGTTTGTGCTTCGCGGACTTCCTGGTACGCGGCCTTGCTGCCCCGTGCTTCCACTGTTTAGGCGATTTTTTTCGCATGCTCCGGTGGTCGGTGTTTTCTTTAATTCAATCAGCCCTCGCGGCGTGGGTTTTCATTGTTCCTCGATTTGAACGCGAGTTTTTAATGCCTGGATTTTATTTCAGACTATCCGGTGCCGGTGTTTATTGATGCTCTTTGAGTTTTATTTTCTAAACTGCTTAATCCTAAAACTGTCTGTTCCTCTCGTCGCTGCAATCTTCGCAAACTTTATAGTTTTATGGTGCTGTTATTTCGGCCCTTTGCCTACTTGGAAAAAAAATTATGCTTTCTACCGCGGGCGGCTGCGGATTATTTCATACGTGCATTGTTTATGTTCACCCTGACCTTATAACATTAGTAAAAAGAAAAAGAAACAGACCAACACCTCAATTCGCGTAATGTTGGCCCTTTTTAATTAATGCGCCAGCTTCCCTGTGTTTTTGAGCGGTTTACTGCCCGGAACACTTCCTTTGTCGCGCTGTCATCTTGTTTTGATGGGTTTATGAAGGTTATGCTCTGGGCCGTAATGCGGCAGCTCCTTGTAAATTTTTGGGACGGCTGCCGCTATGCAGATGTTTAAACTGCGTCTTTGAATTTTGGCGATCTGGTAATGAATGCCGCGTTTTGATACTTGTTGCGTGGCGAGGGCGTAATCGAATTAAATTTTGATAATGGAGGCCCTTGCGTGCCTCCTGAATCATATCAAAGTAATAGCACGGGGTCCGATGGAATAAATTTACTTACTATTAAATACTGTTGTCCTTATATATTACCGTTCATACCCATATCATTATATTCTTACAAATATATTCCCAACAGTTTGGAAAAGTGCTATAGTAACTCCGTTACCCAAAGTTGCTAATCCCACTGACTACAAGGATATACGTCCACTTAGTATCCTCGCAACACTTTTAAAATACTCATCTAGATGCATACAGTATTTTACCAGTAGCACAGTCAGGCTTCCCTTCTGGCTATAGTTGCACAACTGCTCTAAGCTGTGTTATTGTTGACATAATAACTGCATCCGATCAGGGCAGGGTGACTGTATTGGTGTTGTTAGACTTCAGCAAAGCCTTTGATACGATTAACCATACGCTGCTATGCGCTATATTAAAGTACGTTGGACTTTCTGATGATTCTGTTGAGGAGCTATCTCGCAGACAGTTAAGCTACCGTGTGGATCTTCCGATTCGAAAACTGTTACCCGAGAGGTTCCTTATGGCTCAATCTTGGGTCCACTTCGCTACGTTATTTATACTTGTACTTTTCATAAACATCTATCTCATTGCAATACGCACATGTACGCAGATGACACACAGTTTTAATACTCCTTCTATGCATCTGAGCTTCAACAAGCACTAGTAAACATAAACAATGACTTAATTAATATTTCAAACATCTCCACAGAGCATTGCCTCAAAATTAATACGTCAAAAACCGCTGTTTTACTATTTGGAAATAAAAATGATGTAGCTCAAATTGAAAACAATATTAACTTAACCTTAAATGGTGCAGTTTTGCCAGTGATTGAGGAAGCCCGAAATCTTAGTCTTACGTTGGACAGGAGCTTGAGATTTAACTCGCACGTGACTAACTGTACCAAAAAAGCATACAGAACCTTTCTAGCTAAAAATATCAAGTCAACATTGTGTGAGGCTTTGGTTCTTTCCCAATTTGTTTTATGCTATCCAATTTATGACCTTTGTTTAACATTCAACACCTGTCAAAAAATTCAACGAGTTCAAAATTCTTATATGAGATTAATCTTTGGTATTAGGTAATTTGAACACATTTCACATAAATTATCTGAACTTAACTGGTTATCCATGATCTTCTTCTTCTTCTTGGGGTTCCGTCTCCTAACGGAGGTTGGATATCATAATGGATATCTTGATTTTGGACACCGCTGCTCTGAATAGGTCTATCGAGGAACAATTGTACCACTCTCTTAAGTTCCTAAGCCATGATGTCCGTCGTCTTCCTGGATTTCTTCTTCCCGATATTTTACCCTGTATAATCAGTTGAAGCAGTCCATACCGTTCTCCTCGCATAACATGTCCGAGATATTGCAGTTTTCTGGTCTTTATGGTTCTAATTAGTTCTCTCTCTTTACCCATCTGGCGTAAGACTTCTTCGTTTGTTTTTCTCTCTGTCCATGATATTCGCAACATGCGGCGGTACACCCAAAGTTCGATAGCTTGGATCCATGATCAATAAACGCAAACTTTCTACTGCTTGCTTTTTTCATAAAATTATCATAGAAAAGAAACCTTCTTATTTATACCGTAATATAACATTTAGGGAAAACGTCCATAATATAAATATCAGTTTCAAAGGCACAATTACACCACCTATGCACAAAACGGCTCTCTTCGAACGTAGTTTCAGTTACCAAAGTTCTATAGTTTATAACTCATTGCCAAATGAATGTAAATGTTTATCAATGTATTCCTTTAAAAACCGCTTAAGCAAATCTTACTGAGCCAGCAGTTTTCTCGGTGATGCTAAGTGTCAATATCAAATGCCTTGTGTGCAGCACTGCCTTCAATGAAACCCCAACGCAAAATTAATTAATGTTTGCATTCTCCTTTTTTATTTATTCTTCTTTTGTTTTTTTATATCGTGCATCGTTTCACTCAAAATTTATTTTACGTAGTACCTACTATCTACCTTTCAAGATTCAGTGGAGGAGCAAGCTTTAGCTTGAACTGCGTCTTGGGATTTGTACTGGTTGCTGCTATTGATTTTAATTTCTCAATTATTCAATAAATAAAATTGCATTTTATTATTTTTATTTGTTCTTTTATGTAACCGAAATGTACATCCAGTATGAAATAAAGACAATTATTATTATTATTATTATTATTATTATTATTATTATTATTCGACAGACTAATTCCTATTTAAAATATTTTTTTATTCCAGAATGTATTGGTAATGCAAAGTTATCGGCAATTTGCACTAATGCAAAATTACCTGTGTCATTTGCATGTGACTGGTTGAAACATAAATTGTAGCTCTCTGATTGGTAAATCATTTTTGAGGGAAATAGTCACCGGAAGCGCTTCACTGAAATAACCGACACGTTAAATACATGCCTTTAGAAGATCATATTCAGGTTCAGGAACATGAACATGTCGTTAGTTTACATAAAGATAAGTGAAAAAGGTAATTGAATTGCTTATGTTAAAACTATACTATGTAAATTATAGCTATTTATGCAACAAGTGCTAAAAGTCGACGTTTATGCACGAGACAAGAAAATTGTGAAACGAAGCCGAAGGCTGAGTTTCATAACATCTCTCGTGCATAAACGACGTTTAGCACGCGTTGCATGCAATATTTTATCTACGACCTTAATTTTACTGTTATTAATCCATAAATATCGATTTAACAAAGGTTTGCATCTATGACAGTTAGAATGTATGTCATAATAAAGAGAGGGCCTTGGTACGCGGGCGAATGTTTGTGAAACCAATACTGTCAAAGTCAGTTATCAAAGGTAATTATTAATACTACACATCTGACTGTATTCATTACATAATGCTTTAATGATTTCAAAAACACTTTACCTCTAACGAAAGAAGTAACTAGCATAACTTTAGAACTTCACTTCCAGTTCGAAATTGTAGTTTTATAACCTCACTTCACTTTTAGCACATGTGCTAAAAGTAAACAGCTAATTTCTTTAAACACACTAAATTATAAAACGTCACTTTTAGTGAATAAAGTTAGCGCTAAAAGGCCTACATTTAGTGGTGGTCGTAGATAATAGTATATTATATCATGAGGGACTAAGGTGCACCATTTAATCCCACGAGTGGAGTTTGTTGCCTCGAGGGCAAGCCTCAAGGGATTTAGGCAGTTTAGCCCCGAGGTATATACGCTATTTTTTGCACTTTTGGGAACATTATCATCAAACATTACCAAAATTTGGAATCTGTCAATTTGGAAATTGACAATTACAATTTATTAAAAACTGAATTGCAGCAGGTCCTGGATAGCCTGAATCAGTTGGCAGTACTGAAGTGTATTGTCAGTTGTCAGTATATGTCAAATTCGAGATTTACAGGTTACGTTTTGCGTCAGTGTGTGTCAAATGACAAACAAAACCTAACCTACTAACCTCGTGTGTACATAAATTTACCAGAGCTACGGTATCATTTTGACTTTAGACCCTAGGGATTAAATGAGCTACTTTAGTCCCGGAAGTGCAAAAAGAATAGTTGACTAGTTTTGAAAGACCATATTATTTATCAAGTAGTTATTTCGATTGTTTGTTTGTTATTTTGTTCCTGTTAAGAATTACATAAATAATTGTGAAAGTCACAAATGTGGCCATAATTTGTAATAAATCTTGAAAGAACCTAAAATAAACGGGAATAAAGCGACAAACAGGCTACAAGTGAGTAAAAGACATTAATTTATTTAATATTGAATCTAGGATTATAGTTTTATATGTTTTTAGGTATTTGAGTAATTAATTGTCAATAAATCTTATACTGCAAATACACGATAAGTTTGAAGGTTTAATTTATTCCCAACAAGCTCAAATACTTATACTCAAACTCTACGCATCGATTCACAAATTGACTGGGTTGCAATATGGGTCCATCAGTATTTGGAGGAACCAAAAATGACCAGTGTCCCGTGTGCTCCGGACCATACAGAGATGAACGAATGGTAGAATGTACTCAGTGTAAGAAATGGTGCTGCTACGAATGTGTTAATATACAGGATGATTCAAATGTATCGTCTAATGACTCGTTGAAGTGTCCTCTATGTGAATCCAAAAAGAAATCTAAAAATCCACAACCAAAAATAAGAAGAGCTCTAAAAAGAGTGCTATTAGTACTATATCTAAAATGAGACTTCAACTTCTGGAGGAATAAAGAAGTTTAATAAGAAAAGAAATCGAATTATCAAGAGAATCCCGCAGAATTTTGGAAGAAGATCAAGAAAGCGACGAAGAGGAAATCAAAAAGTGTGACCCTTTGGCCAATGAAATTCTGTCTTTGCATATTAATCAACCATCGCTTAACAATATCCCTCATTTAGCATCAACATTTGGTAAGCCTATTCCAGCTTATGGTTGAGAAAGATTAGGTACGTAATTTGGAACAAGACGAATTCCAGGTGAGCTCCCTTTTTTCAACGGCAATGCATATGATTGGTCTATTTTCATAAGTAGTTACGAGAGGTCTACGGAATTATGTGGCGTGGATAATCATGAAAACTTACTAAGATTACAAAAATCCTTGAAAGGAGCTGCTAAAGCCAGTGTTTCAAGTTTTTTAATTTAGCCACAATGCGTGCCACAAATAATATCTACTTTAAAAATTCTATATGGAAGACCTGAGCAAATAATTGAAACTCATATTAATGCTATTCGCCTACAGTCACCTGAAAAAGCTGAAAAACGTGAAACACTGGTCGAATTTAGTTTGGGTGTTAAGAATTTATGCGTATCCTTAAAAGCGGCCAATTTAAAAGATTACCTGAATAATCCTACGCTCCTCCATGAATTATTAGACAAACTTCCTTCTCAAATTAAAGTCAATTGGGATTTATATCGTAGTACTGTTCATGATTTTAAAGGGCTAAGTGAATTTGCTGATTGGTTGTATAATCTAGCAATAAACGTTTGTTCTGCGTTACCTTCCCTACCACTCTGTGACAATAATAAAAATAGATATTTCAGTAATGAACGATCAAATGTTCACGATTCAAATCCCATTGAAATACCAAATTGCAAAATATGCCAAAAACACTGTAGTAGAATCGCTATTTGTCCAGAGTTTCAAAAATATTCTATACCAAAAAGGTGGGAGAGTGTTAAAATATTAAATTTATGCAGACTTTGTCTAAAAAGACATCGATTTCTTTGTAAATATCTAGTAAAATGTAGCAAAGATGACTGTCAAAGGAAACACCATCGTCTTCTTCATGAAAACATTGCAGAAAATTACTCACCTAGTGAAAACCTTAGCTTAGAAAACACAAATAAAAACTCCAGAGTCCCAGCACGTAACCATATCTACATAGTGTATGAGTCAAGTATTAAATAATGGTATACGTTTCAGAGTAGTGCCTGTAGTTTTAAGAAACGAAAATATTAAGGTTAACACATACGCATTTTTAGACGAAGAATCTTCGATCACATTATTAGATCAAGACATCGCAGAAAAATTGAAATTAAGGGGAAATCCAGAACAACTGTGTCTAAAATGGACAGGAAATCAAGAACGTTTAGAAGAACAATCGGAAAAAGTGCAACTCTCAATTGCTGGCGATTATCCTGGAGCCAAACAGTTTGACTACCGACCTGCGAGAACCATTAGTACACTAAGTCTTCCAACACAGTCACTAAACGCTGAGGAAATTAAAGAAACATTTTCCTATTTACAAAACCTACCCTTTAGATCATACGAAAACGCTAAACCTCGAATATTAATTGGTCTTGATAACTGGGACTTGGCTTTACCTATTCGTGTAAAAGAAGGTTTGGAATCTCAGCCAATAGGTGCAAAATGTAGTTTGGGCTGGACTATTTTTGCACTCTTTTCTAATAATAATCATTCTAAGGATAATTTTTTCAATCATATTTGTGAATGTAATAGTAATAATAATAATGAAAACAATGTTAGGAATCAAGAGCTTTTCAATGTAGTTAAAGAATATTTCTCGGTTGAAAGTTTAGGTATTCAGTCTTCAAAAACGTCGGTGTCAAAAGAGCTACAAAGGGCAAGTAATTTACAAGAGAAAACTCTGGTTCAAAAAGTAAATCAATACCAAATCGGATTGCTTTGAAAATATGACCATCTTAAACTACCAGACAGCTAACCAATGGCTCTACAGAGACTTATAAATAATAAAGAAAAATCCAGAACTGGGCGAGAAAATAAATAAGCAGATCGAAGATTTTTTAGAAAAGAAATATATTAGAAAACTCTCCGAAAAAGAAATACTTTAACCCAAACAAAAAGTGTGGTACCTTCCCATATTTCCTGTTTTTAATCCGAAAAAACCTGATAAGTTTAGAATAGTCTGGGATGCAGCTGCAACCGTGCAAAAAATATCTTTAAACGCCATGTTATAGCCAGGAGACGATCAACTTTCATCATTATGTGTACTGCTGCATTTCCGAGAAAGAAAAATTGGCTTCTCTGGAGATATTAAGGAGATGTTTTTGCGTGTTGGAGTTTACTGCAAACTTACGTCAAGAATGTCATGACATTTGGTGCTACTTGCTCATCCAGTTGTGCACAGTTTGTCAAAAACACGAACGCAAAAAAGTTCAGTGTGCAATATCCAAGAGCTGTTGAGTGTATTGTTAAAAACCACTACGTGGACGATCTTTTAGATTCTGCTGATTCCCAAGAAGAAGCCATTAAAATTGCGCCAGAAGTTAGGCAAATACATGCAAAAGGAAATTTCGAAATTCGAAATTGGCGATCAAATTCCAAAGAATTTATAGAGTCAATGAATAATGAAGTCAAAAATAATCTCGAAGTTAACCTTTATCTCGGAAACGATAAAAAATCAGAGAAAGTTCTAGGTATGTGTTGGAATTTAAAAACGGATTGCTTCAAATTTAATCTAAACTTTATCAAAGGCAAAGAAGATGTCTTAAATGACAAAAGAAAGCCAACCAAAAGAGAAGTTTTAATAATATTAATGTCCATATATGATCATCTAGGATTAATTTCCAATTTTTTTATTTATTTGAAAATGCTCCTCCAGGAGATATGGAGAAGCAAGATTTCTTGGGATGAACCTATTTCCGACAAACAATATAAAAAATGGTTTATTTGGCTAAACTACCTTCCAAAAATCGACGAAATTTAAATTTCCCGATGTTATCTTACAAATATTAGGGATTGGAAAGACACCATAGTTCAACTGCATATTTTCGTAGATGCCAGTGAACATGCTTCTTCTTGTGTAGCCTATTTAAGAATTGAACCAAAAGAAACAACAGAATGTATACTGATTGAATCAAAAACACGTGTGGCCTCTATAAAACTTCAAACGATTCCTCGACTGGAACTTGATGGTGCCGTGATAGGAGCAAGACTTGTCAAGAACATTTGTCAATACCTGTCAATAAAAATCGATGACGTTTGCTACTGGTCCGACTCCATAATTGTTTTACACTGGATAAGAAATGAAGATCCGCGAAAGCGCGAAATATGTAGCTTATAGGTTTGCCAAAATTCAAGAGAACTCAATAGTTGCAAACTGGAGATATGTTCCAACACAAATAAATGTAGCTGACGAGGCCACCAAATGGAAAGGTCAACCCAATGTGAAAATCACTGATCGTTGGTTTAAAGGCCCTGCGTTGTACAAGTGAAAAGAAGTTTGACCTCCAGATCCAGCTTAAAACAAGAAGAAAAATGTAACCATACTATAGAAACAAATATTGTCTGTTCCAGATTAATATAGTTTGACCGATTTAGTAAATTCAAAAGACTCTTACGAGCTACTGCCTATGTTGTTAGAGCTGCAGATATTTTTAAATCAGAAATAAAATTTGACATTCTGACTGCAGATGAACTTTTAAGAGCCAGAAACACCTTGATAAAACAAACTCAGTTTGAAAATTACGGAAATTAAATGAAACAACTGCAGAATAAGAAAAACAACTCAGATTTACAATCAACAGTTAAACAACAAAGCAGTTTATTCAAATTATCACCATATTTAGAAGAAAACGATCTACTTCGCATTCGTGGGAGGATAGATAAAGCAACAGACGTCAGATTCGACACCGAAAGGCCAATAAATTGCAAAGAAGAAGCCGTTTAGCTTTACTCGTCGTTGCAGACTACCACCAAATGTATCAACATCAGAATCATGAATCTGTTGTGAATGAAATACGATAAACCTTTTATATTCCCAAATTAAGAAGATTTCTAAACAAAATAAGACATGATTGTAATTATTGTAAAATAAAATTTGCATTACCAAAAACACCAAAAATGTCTCCTTTATCTGAATGTAGACTTGCAACATTTACGGCGCCATTCACTCATACCGGAGTCGATTATTTTGGCCCGATATACGTAACTGTTAGAAGACGAACAGAGAAAAGATGGGGAGCTCTCTTTACATGTCTAACAACCAGAGCTGTTCATTTAGAAATCGCCTATGAATTAAATGTTGATAGTTGCATACTTTGTTTTACAAAATTCATGAATCGCAGAGGACGACCAAGACACATCTACTGTGACAGAGATATGAATTTTATTGCAACCGAAAGAATATTAAGAGAAGAGTTACGGAACGTTGATAGTAAATTAATAGCAAATTCATTAGTGAGCCCACAAATAATGTTTCATTTCAACGCTCCACTTTCTTCACATATGGGAGGTGCGTGGGAACGTCTAGTAAAGGCAGTCAAAATTTCATTGTATACCGCATTGGCTACCAGAACACCTACTGACGAATTGCTTTATAGTTGTCTAATTTCGACGGAAAATATCGTAAATCCCAGACCTCTTACTTATCTTTCTTTAGATTCTGAGGAATCAGAAGCCTTAACGCCTAATAATTTTTTAACTGGTTCTTCAAATGGAGACAAACCAATTGGAGAACTTAGTGATGACATCAGTCTTAAAATTTAACTACTTATACAGAGAACAATTTGCAAACAAGTGTTGGCAACGTTTTATTTCCGAATACTTACCTGATCTTTTATTAAGATCCAAATGGCAAAAACAAATTATTTCTATTAAGGTAGGCGATATTGTAGTCATATGTGATAAAGACTTACCAATATGCAATTGGCCAAAGAGTAAAGTGATAGAAATAAAAAAGGCAGCTGATGGACAAGTGAGAAAGGCAACAGTTCAAATCCAACAGGGGATTTTAGAAGGTCCCGTTGTTAAACTGGCTGTCATACAGATTAATGAAAAGGGTACAGTCTCTTTTTACTACTAAACTGTATCGGGCGGGAGTGTTAAGAATATTTGACTAGTTTTGAGAGACCATACTATTTATCAAGTAGTTATTTCGATTGTTTCTTGGTTATTTTGTTCCTGTTAAGAATTACATAAATAATTGTGAAAGTCACAAAAGTGTCAAAGGCAATAATTTGTAATAAATCTTGACAGAACCTAAAATAAACGGGAATAAAGCAACAAACAGGCTACAACTGAGTAAAAGACATTAATTTATTTAATATTGAATCTAGGATGATAATTTTATATGCTTTTAGGTATTTGAGTAATTAATTGTCAATAGATCTTATACTGCAAATACACGATACGTTTGAAGCTTTAATTTATTCCCAACAGCTTCATTCAACAGTTTACTATTTTCGGGTTTTTGTTAACAAACCTTCCATTACTTTTAATAGAGACACAGAGAGAGACACAGAAAACAATTACTTATTATGTCTATTGGTCATGTTTTTTAAAACTACGAACACAAGTACATTTCATTCAATAATAAGGAGGGTTTATTACTGCCCTATTGAATGGGAACAACAGTCGCCCACACGCTCCATTTAAATACACCCTTATTATTTCTGTGATAATGATCTACTGTGCAGCAGTTCTACATTTTAAATGCGGCATACGCCGCTAGGTCCATATATGATTTGCTCCGCGGACATTATAAAATTTATTATATATTATTATTATTATGACTGTTACATCTTATTAAAAAAAGTTTCCCAAAGATGCCAAGACGGCAACTACCAAAACTGAAAAGATGAAGAATAGTCATACGGAAACCATCGCTGTCAACCGGACTAAAAAAATTAAAACAGTTGCAGAGCAAAAGATAATTTTTCTGCTAAAGGAGTTTAATTCCAAAATGTACCAAAAGTTAAACAGATTGAAGATTTTTGAAGTATATCGTCGAGGTTGGGGTACAGTGATGATTGAAAAGTTACAATAGAAAAGCAATTGGAATGTACGTACAAGGAAAAACTCAAATAAATCGACATGATTATCATCCAATACATGATGGGTAAAGTTAGAGGTAAATACAACAAATTGAAGAAGATGGATATTTTTCAGTTTTGTAGTGTTGAAAATTTCTTATGAAACTCGTTGAATAAAATATCCTGTTTTTTAAATTATTTTCAAATTTTCCATTTACTTTTAGCCCATCCAACTTTTGAGCTTAAGTAGACTTTCAAGTTTTTACCAATACATTTATTTTAAATGCAATATTATTATTAATATTTTATGATTTTTACATCTATAGCCATTTACTAACGGTAGCTGATTCGCTAGTGTTTTAAAATTCTTTAATTCGCTCTTTCATTAGAAATAAGTAATTGTCCACCCCTGCTTACGTTGTTAGATTTTAATATCTAAACTTCCACGATCAAAATGTCTTCCTCTAAACAGAGGTCGAGGGTCCGATGCCAACACAAAGTGTAATTAAACTATCATATCGTTCTATAAAATTCTAAAACTTTGTAACAACACGCGACTGATCAAATACTGTCTCATTTGGCAATTTAGCCACAAACTCTACACTTCTGCGCCCACTAAAATTCTCATTTAGAAACTAAAGAGCGCCTACGCGAAATCTGCATGAAGGTGTTTTTCAGTTGCATTCCCTTAATTACCAAATAAGCGCAATGTTTGCCACCGCAACGATCTGCTTCCTAAAAATAGCGAGAATTCCAACTAATTGCATATTTATTTGCGATATCAGTAGGTGATAACATGAGGTATGTATTGGGGCTGCGCTGCTTGTTAAGGGGGCGGAACGCGTCGCGGCGCAAGCGGGGCTCGGCGTCTGCTATAAAAGATGTTGAGGCTCCTGCTGTGGACCTCACTGTCAAAGTACTATACAGCATCCAAAGTTATCCATCCCTCGCAACGACCAACAGGTGTGATCGGTAAGTCTTTGCTATTTAGTGTTATGCTGCCTCGCGGCAGTTTTTATCCAATTCGCGAGCGCATTTCCGAGAGACTTTCGAAAAAGTTTGGGAAGTTCTGCGAGTTTGATTCTAAAATTCCGACGAATATAAATTAGGTTAGAAGTGTGATTTAGTTGATCGAGTGTAATATTTATTATTTTGTTATAAGGCTCTACAACAAATTTTGTTTGATACAGTGTTATGCGACTATTCCAAATTTTTATTAAATTAAAAACGACGCAAGTTATATGCGTATTTATTATCATTATCATTTCTGTATCTAAACCCAAGCTTTTTAACTTAATTTTATGTTTTTAGAATTTCTATCAAACCAGTAGATAATTGCTGAAAACAAAACTCGCAAATTTTCTCTACAACAGAAAAATCCAGTGCCAATTTCCGATTTAAAATAAAGCAGCAGCTTACAAAAGTTTCGTTTTAATTATTGTCCCGGGAATTTCGTGATGGATTTTCACTACGCCGGGGAATGGCCACGCGTGAAAATTAACAATTTAATGTCGAGCTTGCTGCAAACCCATGGGACCCAAAATATTACATGAACATCAACATAGGGTTCCGGCAATCTATTTGCGTGCATAACCATGTATTCAGGGGTGCTTTAAAAATATCTGTTATGATGCATATTATTGCCTTGGTTTTTCCCTTAACAGCATTGATGATAATTCCAAGAGACATATTTTTTAAAATAATTTTTAAAGATTTCGCTACTTCTGCTCTAGTTAGTTTTATTAATTTGATGCCAAGTGCGCGTTGTAATAAGTATTTAGCTAACGCTATTGGAAAAATTCGTTATTGTACTTAATCACTATAATCAGCACTTTTGTTGAGAGTGTCTGAATAACTGTAATTATAATTTTTGCTTGCTCTTCCTTGTACTGATACTTTTATGGCTTAGCTAAACAGCTCCGTAGTTAAATAACTCGTAGCTGCCAAGGGATAGCGAAATGTAACTAAATTTCGACATTCAGGTTAACTCTAAATCGAACTTTAAAATAAAATTGTAAAAACCACCAAAAACTTTCCAACTTTTGTTCTGACCGAAGTGACGAGAGTCGATCTCTATTATATATTTTTTTAATTTAATTATACGGGTTTGGACATGTGGAATTATGTTAGCTTGAGTCAAAAAATAATAATTCGTATTTTGCGACCATTTCGCGAGTATGTGTTGGGTGTGCATCTACACGATCAGATTTTATATTTTATTCTATTCTAAATATTTAAATCGGAAATGCCATATCCTTGCCTTGTATCGTCAAGACATCTAAACGATAGCAGCAAAACATTAGTTTTAGTTTTATTGACGTTTTTGTGTATATTATAATGTTATAAAAATAATTGTATTATATACAGCACACTATGTAACGTTATTGAATTTTTTATCCAGATCAAAATTCGAAAGAGAGAGTTTTATTTTTCCTTTTCTTAAATGATTATAATTTCACGTGCTTCATAGTTGCATTTTCGCTCCTACAATTTTACTTAAAGCTAAATGCGTACATTCATAAGCACACCATTCATTACTTCTATATTATACTAGAATTATCCTTTATGGTGGCAGTTTATATAAAACCTTTTTGAAATTTTGGTGGAAGGAGTTTAAAGGTAAAATGGCTAATGAACATTTTTGTTATAATACTAATATCTCCATATTTGTCTCTTTTTAAAATTGCATTTAAACGTTATTTTGGTTTAAAAGCTTTCATTCGTCATTTTTCAATACTGCTTCATCGTAAGAAATTATATAGAGTCAAAGCTTCCATTATACGCGATCATGTTGAAGAGTTTTAAGCAATTTCTTTACAAAAGTTCACTATAATTGTAGTCCTTTAGCGTACTCAATTAATGTAGATATGGCTTTTATAATGACATTTTTCACTCATTAAATAATATGTATAATATTTATGCATTTTTAATTGAGAAAGTTATCAATTATTTAAGCAATAAAATACTTTTTCATTATTCAACTGTTGTCAGCCAATCACTTGCCGAGTTTTTCATTATTGTTTCAGGCATCGAATGATATATCGTGTGTTTAAAAAAATCATTCGCAGCATGCCATGATCAAATTGAAGTTTGCCGTAACTTGATATATACCCATAGCAGCAAATGAACTACCACAAGTCAGAGAGAACTAAATTGCATTTTGATCTTGAACTATTTTTCTAAAAATATACAAAACACTTAATAAGAACAATTTTTATTGACCGTTATGATTAATACACTCGTTGTTGTGCAATGCTATATTATTTTCTTTGTTAGTTGATACAAGTAACCTTAATGCAGTGTAAACTTTCGCCTGTCACAGTGGCAGATGTTTTTATAAACAAAATGCAATCTGACATTCACGTACAGACTTAAGTTAAGACATGACTAGATGTTCTATCGTTCTTCTAAGGCCTACCCTAAATGATTTTTTTTTCAGAACACACGATACTATTATATCAGTGTTGTTCGATTTACAAAACTTTACATTAATTTTATTTTACTTTCGCTTAGTAGTTTCGGTTAAATATTAAAATTGCTTTATCTTATTTTAAAATGTATTAAATATTTCGAGTCTGTGTATAAGTTGTATATAAAATATATTGTATTTTATTCTATCCTAAACAATTAAATAAAATACTTTATATATCCCATGATTTTCGTTGCATCGGCAAAATGTCTCGAGTAGATGGTAGCAGGAAGACATGGACTGATATTTTTAGTTTTCTCAAAATTTTAAATGTCGCGGTTTAGTTTACATTATAAAATTATGAAAGCGTGTCCGTGAGCAACATAAGTAGCACTGTAGAATTTTATACCCATCTGGAAATTCGAAGAGGAGCGCTCTTTTGTATACTTGTGCTTCGTTTCTGCTCGTATAGTTTTATCTAGAAGTAGCTAATCATATAGATTCGCAAATACATCTTTATTTCTTTATTAGATTATCTTTCATGGTGACCTCTTAAGTTCAATTCATACCGTACTATCCACGGCAGATCAAAATATTAAATGCAAATACATCGCAATGTCAACATTCGCATTATACAGTGTGTCTGCTTAAGTTCGCACCATATGGAAAACTTTTTTATTATTAATTTTACGAAAAAAAGTTATGCTTTATAAAGGTTCTGCATGGTCCAAAAATTAAAATGCAATCATCAGATATCATTTTTTTAAGCCGTATACGAGGAATGTCAAAACATATGAATTCTGCTCAAGTGTAAAGTACTTTTATTTGTGACAATATCGAAAATTGTTATTAAGTAAAGTTGATTAGAATCGAAAACTACGTTCAAATATCCAGTTACATCTATCTACGATAAAAATCAGGTTTTTTACATTTTTTAAAAGTTTTTTTCGGAAAATTAATAATAAAAAAGTTTTCCATATATACATATATATATATGTGTGTAATATATTATGGACCACCCTCCACTACCATCAAAATTCTAGGAAAGAATCTTTTGACGTGAAGATCGATTCACATTATATGCAACATCACTGTTTTATGTTCCATATGTACAGTCGCGGAATTAAAAATCCGGGCACTTAAAATGATTCAGTGTATACCTTACTTTACTTTACTTATCATGTTACCTGGTGAAATTAGTCAAAGTCAAAATTAAATAGCTTGTTGCGTTCACTTTGCATTGTTTAACTGTCAATTACTAACCTAGAAACGCAAAGCTTAATTTACATTACCCAAAAATTGCAAAAATCCTCTATAAGACTCGCTCGGATTTTTAATTCCGCGACTGTACCATCATCACGTAATTTTTGCATGTATGCATACTTTTCGTCTTCTCTCCAACATTACCAACATATTTTACTTCTTTTCGTGTTCGTTACCTGTCACAAAAAGGCGAACTTCCCGAATCCTTGTTGGTTGATATAACAATAACTATATAACAAGCCCGTTATGAATATAACGGTCCTAGGACTGTTATAGAAAATTGTTTTGTGTTTGGTTACTTTAGATACACAACCACGCACTTTATTTAGGCAAACAATATTTGTAATATTCAATGGTATTTTTATTAGTTCACAGCACACAGACTGCTATACGAGACTCAATCGTTAAATCCCTTGTTGAAGTACGTGGACCTAGAAAAATAGCAAAAGTCGGCCCTTCGAGCTTTCTGGGCCTGTTCTAAGACGCTTGCCGATCTTGTAACGTAATATATTATAGTGGTATTTAATTCTGGGCAATGACTAATCACTAGTGGTTAATTAATATTTGCTCTCATTCTTGATGACGAGTAGTCTTCTCGCAATGTAAGTAAACAACTATGATTTCATCCAGTTTAAAAAACCGTGAATATATTGAATTTTGATCAAATTTAACATTGAAATTGCTCTGCTGCATCGGGCAAGTCAGCAATCGGTATAAAAATATAGCTAAAAATCGAGTATACAAACTAAAATAACATCCCGAATCCGGGGCAAGTTGAGCATTGTACCGCCAGATGCAAGCGCATAAAGCACCAACCTCTACACCGCAAGGTAAAATGAGGTTATCGATAATACATATACAATAACAACTTGACACTGCCGTTTTAATTCACATACGTACTGAGTTCTCAACGGTATATAATAATTTATTATTGAAAGCGGTATATACTGCGTCTCGCAAAAGTATTATATTCCAATTGTTTTTCTTTCGATGTCTCTCCCGTTCTCGCAGCATAAACGAGACCGTGACCGAGAACGAGAGAGGAGATAGTAAGCTGAAAGTGAGAACGAGGGATAGAGTGATCGAGACCGAAAATTTTGTTCTAAATCTAGCTCTCGGTTTAAAAAAATACAAAATTGGAAATATATTTTGCTGAATTTTATTATTTTAACTAAAACGAAATAAAATAACAAGCTTAATGATTAATAATGAAATAATTATAAACGGAAGATAACATTACATATTAAACTTAAATCTGATTTTTTAGGCCGCATTTATACCTAGAAATTTAGGAAGAGGAAATATTTGCTTGAGTAATCGTTAAGACAATTTCTGTGTTTTGTGATGATTAGTGAAGTTAGCAAAGACAGTCTTTCAACGGAGGCCGAACTAGCATTTATTGTGTGAAATTCTTGAACCATTTTTGTGAAATTAGGATCTCTATACTTTTTCCAGTATGCCACAACGCACTGATCTTTTGATTACCTTTTTAGTACTAACTGTTCATCAATTTCTAATTTCCAATTTTGTTTCGTAAATTGGCTATTTGAAAAAAAGACATGAATTCCATAACGTCATCGTGATGGGTTTTCTTCCTTAACGTTTCCTGTAGACGTATTTTTTAAAATACAAGAATACTTTAGTTGGAAAAGCTGTTTAGAATTGAAAGGAGGTCTCAAAATACTTAGTTTTACTGGGAAAAAATATTTTCATTGGCTTTTCCTATTTTTATTATAATCTTGCATGTTTGATGTTTTTTATTTCTAGACAATACGGATAACTACCTATACCTCTGTAGGTGGTATGATATATTTCCTTAGTATTTGCTGTTGCAATTCATCTTTTCCATTTTTAACTGTAGAGTTCTCGCCAAATACGTCTGTGTATTCTTTACACTGCATGAACTGTAAATGCCTTTTTCAAACCACTTGGAGTATGCAAAGACATTCTAATAATTTCACTGATATTATTTTTTGCAAGGGAAACAATTTACCGATTTTCCGGACTAATTTTATTCATTCTTGTCAATGTCGAAATATCTTGAAAACTTGGTTTTGCTTTTATTATCTTCAGTTGAAGCAGATGTGGAGGTGGACATATTTGTTCTGGATGTTGTAGTGTAGAGAGCAAGGATTTTTCCGTTTTCCCTGTTGTCCTACTTTGTGCGCCACTAAGAAAGCGTTTCATCTTGGTTTGTGGTGCAGTACTAATTTTTGTTTATACGAGTACCTAGACGACCGATTAAAATCTCAAACTGAACTGAATGACTCAAAAAACTATGAATGTGATTATTGCTATGTTTGGTACTTTATACTATAGTATCCAAAACAAACTGCAATTGTCTCTACAACGATGCCAAGTATTCAGGAACTTCTTGAGTGGAGATGGATTGGTGATGCAATTATCAATCACGATTAAAGATCACGATAATAAACCGAGAGTGAGACCGAGAGGTGAAATCGAGAATAGATTTTACAGGATTTATGAGAGAGAGAACGAAAAAGACCACTTCTTGTTCTCGTCTCGCTCTCAGGGTGTGATTAAAAGAGCACAAAATCCTTCATACGGAGGCTGATCGGTTTGCTTTGTCTCTAACTCACTAGTGAGTATTGCATTTTCTACATATTCTTCTTTAATTTTAATACACTTATTCCAACGATGCTCAAATATCTCTAATGCTTCTCGGAATAGTTTTTCTCCTGTGCTGTCGAACCAGACAATAAAGTTGCTCTTCCTCCTCAGAAAAGACTCTTGCATTTGAAACTTCTTTGGTGGCAATGCTGATTACATGATTTTCTAAAACTTTTAAATTTCCGAAACCCTTTTGCTCTTCACATTTCTATTTAGAAAACTGGACATCACATAAATATTTGAACACTATTGTTTACAACAGGTAAACCGTCCATATTGAGATTGCGTAGGTATGCAATGTGTAGAGATAATGGTGTATAATATAGCGAAGATCAAACATTTTAGTGCAACTAGAACTAGGTCAGGGGCGAAATCAACCAATAAATCCTCATATTTACTGTTTTTAATATTCTATTATCTCACATTTGTTACGTTCACTGCGAGAAGATTGCTGGTCACCAAGGATGAGTGCAATTATAGCAACTTCATTAATTGATCACTTGTGATTAGGCATTTCTCAGAATTTAATAGCACAGAAATTTCCGTGGACTAGTTTACATTGCATATTGACATGACGGCAACATGGCGAAATAGACGGGAAGTTCAAATAGATCATTATACTGGTACGAGTTTACATAGCGCCTTGTGAATTTTGATATAGTCTCTCTTATTTTAAACGCTATTTTACATTAACAATTTTAATTTATCTGTTGAACATCTTATTTTTCAATAATTACTTTTTCTCTTAGAAATGTTAACAAATCAAAAAAGCCAATTTTCTATTAAAATATATAGATTTATAAACTTAAAACGTTACCGTGCTCAATTTTTGCAGATATTATTGTGTCTATATATTTATACCATTGGTCTCAATTTACACTAAACTGAGATTTTTTATTTTAGATTTCGCTTAGAAGTGGTTCTGCTTAAATATTCAAACGTTTACTTTCTCAAAAAAAAATTATAGATTTATTATATCAAACATTTTTATCAAATGCACACAGCATCTGCATCTTGCTTCCTAGGTATATTCCAAAAATGTACTATTACGAAGATTTTATTTGGAAAGTGAATCAACAGTAATCGCGAGTTCATAGTCAAGTGGCCGGGTGAGCATTCATCAATCCGCAATTTTCTTTCATCATCCAACTTATAGGGAATATTATGCAAATGAAATTACTCCGTAAATAATTTGTGTGTACACGAATTAGCGTCAATTAAAGTTCTCGCTAAGACTCGCAGCCCGCTGTTTCTTCCGCATTTAAAGGGGAGCTTATGCCTTCAACAGGTTTTGAATAGGGCAAGTTTCCTTTCGATTTAGCCGGGCGGAATATGCTAATTTAGGTTATCTACGGCTATCACGCTTATTAAAGTTTGCAACTTGAGGCCTGCGCTGGATTTAGACACTGAAAAAAAATTGGGGTGTAAACGCAAATTTAATCAATCGAGTTAAAATGTAAGAAACTATAATATGACCTATACCATTCCATGGTCATTTTACTACACAAGTAGTGTTATGTGGATATTACCCACTAGAGAAGAGAAATTGCCCACGATCCGTAGGCCGTGTGGGCTAATTTTCTCGTAACACTACGCGTGCAGTAGAACACTTTATGCACACCTTTCAATAAACTCGGAAGAAACAACAAAACCAAAAGTGTTCTTTGAAATCACAGTACCTGTTTGTTTTAACCTTTTCGGTTGCTAAGTGACATCGGAATACAGATGGCATTACATATTATTGCGAAAATCAAAAACTCACTAGTTGAGTTGTGGTAATCAGAAAGCCACGTCTGTGTAATATTGATATTGCGATTATTAACATCGCTATAGTTATGGGGCGTTTATTGAGAGGTATTGAATAAAATATAGTAATATAGACATGCGAAAGAACTATAGACACGAACAGCATTAACAATAATAATAATTATGACTACCCTTTACAACAAGCTGCTTGAAGTGATCGTAGTAATTTAATGAATTTATGTATATCTACGACACAGTTACTTAATTATTCCTGGGGCACCATCACGGTGAAATCAAATGCACTGCAGACGAAGTATCTCTTAACAATTTCAGCAACTTGTTTAGGAAAAAATTGTGTATATTTTTCACTCAAATAAAAATTCTAGATTAAATATTAATTCTAAAATTGTGTTGTAACCAAAAGTGTATAACAGAGTGACGATTTCGAAGTATTACTTACTTCTTGATTATATCCGAAGAAAATTGCAGAATTCTGCTTGCTACTAGAGTGAAAATGTTAAAACTTTGTTTCATTTCTACTGAAAATTGCCGTTGTAATATAGAATTATTTTCCCGTGTACAATTATGAGCAATGTTGGATAGGTTTAACTAGTTGTAGAGAGTAGGCTACGGAAAAGTATTCAACTAAACATATGAAAACCAAGTTAATATAAATGGAAATTTTTTATACATATTAATTTTCGTATGTACTATCCAAGACAAAAGAACTGGGACAGTCAATACGTTCTGCTATGTTTGTGTTCCTAACTTAATTGTCAGCTTCTTTAGACGTTGCTATGAATCACAATTGATATAGTAAATGTAATTGTTTAAAGATTCCTTTAAGTTAATGAAATAATGCTAAAACCTCTGTCAAGTGTTGTTCCAGATTTTTGGTCTTGCATAGTACTTTAAATACTGTATGGTTCACTGAATTGTAGCTTTAACTATTTAAAGTCAGCATTGGATGTTGAACTTCTTTATGATAGCTGATTATTTTTATTTTTAAAATATGCCCAATTTTTATTTGCTCCATAATAAGACTGAGCTCGCTTAAGCACTCAAACATTGTAGACTGACTTTTTAACTTACTGCATCGATGGAATTATTCTAATTAAAATCATGTTTGCATCGAATTTATCAAATTGAATTGTAAATAGAAAAGCTACAGCGAAGCCGTAACCCTGTCGGGTGACTTGCATTAATTCACAAACACAAAAATATCTCAGTCGATAGGATTCAAACATAGGCTTACGTGGAAATCTGATTTTTAGTTTAGACGCTTTAATCGCTCGGTCAAGAACGCTACGTAGGACATAGGCTTATTATTGTGCCATGAAAGAAAAGATGACGACATAAGGAAGTAAGCTCGATCGCAGACGAAGTAAGCACGATCGAAGAGGATAAAAACACAGGCAGACACGTAGGCACAATATAAGATTATATAATCTAATACAGAGTGTCTGTAAAAGATTTTCTGGTCAACAGGGCTTTGAAAGTACATGTACAAGTAATGGGCAATTTTGCCGTAACATTTTTTATGACCAATACTAATTAATTTAAGATTAAGTAACATAACCCTTAAAAGAAATTTTAGTCGTTTTGTAAGGATATATTTTTAACCTTTAAGGTGACCAACACAATCCTTAAACCATTACAGTTGAAACTAATCCAATTAATAATATATTATGATACTAGTTTATAAGAACGCCTTTAAAGCACGTGCGACGAGTTTAAGAGCACAACGCTAAGCGGAGTACTTTTAACGTCGCTAGTGCGTAATGTAATTGACAACCAAATTAAATTCACTTAATTCAATAACATGTTTCTTCTGTTCAAAAATAATAAATTCTACCAAAATGATTAATTATTAGTGGGCAAGTTCGAAACTGCAACTGAAATTGAAAAAAAATACGTGTGAAAACAATAGCCAAATAATATTAAAAATCAAAATTTTTGCACACGCCTGAAGCATTTGCCCTTGTTTGAATTTTTTAAATTCAATGTTGAAAGTAAGAAATTCGACATACAAATCAAGAGAAATTTCATATTTGGGAGTATAAGCCATTTTGGCGCACTTTCTAATCTCCGTCATCCAATTAACACCTCATTACGCTATTCAATAAATCTGTCGTTAAAGACTGATACAATTCAGCTTTCACTTCTGATTTTTCAAACCAATTCAAACCATGTTATTTTAATGTAGACACACCCCCAAAATTAGAGGAACACAAAAAAAGTCATGAAATATATGACTCAATTTGGTTATAAATGATACTTTTGCACGTATAATAAATAAAAAATAGCAATCTAACATTAAATTTAGCCACCCATTTGAGCTTAATTATCATTTGTTTTATTGTTGACATATTGCTTGGGTTTTTGCATATATATAATACACATATATTGCTAGTAGGGCTTCGGAACGCTAGAAAACATTACGGCGCCGACATAGTCTCACTTAGAGTATAACGCGTCTCGTGCGCATGCGTGGGAATTCAAACTCCGCCTTTAGAGGCGAATTTTAAACTTGATCACTTCGCCATTGGGCGGACGACGCCGCCGCCCTTGCGCACCGATCACCGTTATACATTGAAGAGTTGGTTGTCTGTCTCACTTCCTTGGCAAGTTTCCCACTCATAGCCGCTAGCAATATAGTAAGTATTAGATATATGGGTTTTTGTGTTCTTGAAAACAAGTGCTTATTTCTTGGTTAGTTTACAACGAGGGTTTCCGATTTTGTTTTCTGTTGTTGTGAAAAATGCCCGATTTAACGGCAACTAATGTCGCTAGAGCTCTAACAATAGTCGAAAATGGCTACACTTACAGATCGGTCAGCAGAATCCTAGGAGAATCGGTATCTGTTGTACATCGCAATGTAAAAAGGTTTAGACAGACCGGTTCTTTCACACGTAGACGTGGGCAAGGTAGGAAACGAGCAACAACTGCAAGGGATGATCGCTTTATTATACTGCAGAGTCTCAGAAATCGACGTTTAACGGCTGTTCAGACCAGAAATGCCTTAGAAGATTTGCGTCACGTAAGTGTAAGTGAAAGAACAGTCAGGAGAAGACTGAACGAGGTTGGATTGACTTCCAAGATTCCTGCAAAAGGGCCAAAACTTGACGTACGGCATCGTACAGCAAGACTGGAGTTTGCACGTGAACACAGATTTTGGACTTTGGAGCAGTGGAGTAAAGTTCTGTTCACCGACGAAAGCCGCTTTTGTATAAATGTAACTGATGTTAGAGAGAAAGTATGGAGACGCCGAGGGGAGCGATATTTACAATGTCCTATGGTCCCCACAGTCTCATATGGAGGAGGCTCACTTATGGTTTGGGGTGGGATATGTATTGGAGCACGTACGGAATTAGTGGTTATTGCAGGAGGTTACCTGACAGGTGCACGGTATATTACAGACATTCTGCAAGATCATGTTGTGCCATTTGCCCCATTTATAAGGGAGGATTTTGTCTTAATGCAGGATAACGCTCGCTCCCATGCTGCCCGCTGTGTTTTGGATTACCTACTCGAAGTTGGTAATTATGCCCTGAATTGGGCAGCACTTTCTCCTGATAGGAATCCCATCGAACACATATGGGACATATTGGGGAGACGGGTGCGGGCCAGAAATCCTACGATACAAACCCTAGATGAGCTAAAGACGGCACTAGTGACAGAGTGGAACATTCTGCCTCAACAAATCATCGATGGCATCATCCATAGTATGAATAGACGTATGGAAGCAGTAATCATAGCCAGTGGGGGTAAGACGCGTTATTAATTACACCCATATGTTTAATACCATAATAAAAAATTACTTTTTATAAGGAGAAGACAATTGTTTTTATTTTGTTTTTTGTTTTTCATTGTTCTCAGTAAACTGTTTGAATTAGGTAGGTTCATCTGTTATATCGTTAATCGTTATTCTCTGAAGGTGTGTACTATTGCTAACATTAAAGCTTAAAACATACTTCAGTTAAATAATGCTACAGAACATTCCAAAATATGACTTTTTTTGTGTTCCTCTAATTCTGCCGGTGTGTGTATGTGCGAACTTGACAACAATAAATTAGTATATTTATTTATATGTATTTAACATGATAATATGTATCTGCATGGCACGCAAGTATCTTTTGGCTGAGCTGACTCTGTGACTGTTATACGATTCACGGCAACGCTGCGTTCCTTTCTCCCATTTGAAATACATTGGTTAGCCACATTGTATTCTCGATGTGACGGGGACTATAGGAGAAATTTTTCACACTGGTCATCGATAGTGCGCTAAGATACCCCGCTTTTGATGGTTGACCTACTATTTATTTCTTTCAAGGTAAACAAAGATGTGTTTCCATTGCTCAGATCTATTCTCTGAACTTTACTTCCATGATTATAGCATTGAAGCTTTCATATAGCATCCATAGACCAACTCTTTCACTCTTATTTGCATAACCACTGTTATCTGTAATTGAAATTTCAGTAGCAACTCTTTTGAAACATCCACCACATATTCTTACAGCCCTGCAGTTCACACTCACTAATATCAAAAGAATTCACTGCTTTAAATTCCTCAGAAAGACAAGATAGTTTCTCATATCAGCTTTCGAAACCGCAGCACTGGAATCTTCAGAATTGAAATCCAAGCTTTGGTTCCGATAGGTTGACGATACCTTTATTATTTGGTCGCATGGTAAATACACGTTACCCGTCTTCTTAAACCATCTCAATAGTCAACATTCAGACATTAACTTTATCATGGAGATAGACAGTAACAGCACCTTTCTTTTCTTAGATGTACAGGTCTCTCGCCAACCCAGTGGCAAACTTGTGCATTCTGTATATCGCAAACTCACTCACGCGCTATCTACATGCCGGTTTCCACCATCATCTTACATAAAAACTTTCTCTTATCAATTCGTTTGTACACCGGGTTGTTTTCACATACCAAACGGATAATGTCCACGCTGAATTAAATCATAGTCGGAAAGCTCTTAGGAACAACGGTTACCGTGCTACGAATGTACAGTCTGCCATCAATCCTTCAACCACGGCTACCCAAATCCCCAAAAACCGATCCCCCCGCAGCAATATTCTTTCTTCTTTATATCCACCAAGTAACCGATCGCGTAGGAAAGTTTCCTAGAAAACAACACATTAAAACAGTATTCGAACCCCCGAGCAAAATCTCGCAGGATCCTCCTTCACCTAAAGATAAACTAAACACTATGTCATCTAAAGGCGTTTATAGAATTCCTCGCTCTTGTAATGCCGTATACATTGGTGAAACAGGACGTTCAGTAAAAACTCGCATGGTTGAATACCAGTGCTATCTCAAGTCGGGTCTCGTTTCATCATTATCCATCGCCGAACACCAACGTGATACCCGCCATAAGATCCTTTGTGATGCAACTCCCCATTCTTCTGTAGCAGAAAGATTCCCGAAGCCATTGAGATGTACAAAGACCCTAATAATCTAAATTGAGACGAAGGCTTTTCTCTTCGTTCTATGTGAAAAGTGATAATTTATAAGCCCCGCTTACCGCCACTCAATACCGCGACTGCACTTTCCTATAAATTCTCGCCGTTCTCCTTCCGATCGTTAGAAGAATTTCGCCCCTGGCGTGGTTTACACGTTGAGTTCTTCGACCTCAATAATGACACGGTCGAATCCCGGAAGTCGTTTGTTATATAAATAGCTCAGTTGGTTAAGAACTAATTTAATAAATAAAAGGTTTCGGGTTCGAATCCCGTTACCGCTATTTTTATTGAGAATGCAGTTGTTCTTAAATCTAAACTGAATTCAAAACATTTCTCGATTTTGGGACTCTTACTCTATTCACGACGTACAGTAATATCGAACAATTATGTGTTTAACATTGAAAATTATTCCTCATTAATTTAAGAAGCGTTAGTCGTGCTGACATTAATACATGTTAGACGTCCCCTGTTAATATATGTAGAAGTGATGATCGTGCCGATGATTCTCCTCGATCGACATACACCTATAAA
Source organism: Agriotes lineatus (assembly GCA_940337035.1). NCBI lineage: Eukaryota > Metazoa > Arthropoda > Insecta > Coleoptera > Elateridae > Agriotes > Agriotes lineatus. The sequence goes on along the minus strand of OW679194.1, from coordinate 49,714,436 downwards.
CACCATAAGCTGTCGTGAAGGAGGAGATGAAGAATAGATTGGATTGAGTTTGAACGAAAGAGGGGAATGTTTTACCCTTTTTTTATTAACAAATTACGCAATGCCTCTTGGTCCAGAAATTTTAAGTCATTATGAAAAGTTGAAAAGTAAAATACTTTTATAGAATTTATTAGCCCTTTTTTATTTTCTGTGATATTTTAAGGAATTTTTTCATGTACCCAATTGCCTTTGGTTGAGCAATGAAAAGACATTTATGGGTATCTAATAAATGAAGAATTTTTAGATTTTTGAAGCTTTTTCGGCGATTTTATAACCATTTTTTAATTACCTAAACCATCTTGGTCTGGAATTGAAAATTTATTTTGGGATTCAAATTGGGTGAATGTTTAACCATTTTTTCAAGTGTTAAATTTCACTCGTCTAGAAATGAATTATTTTTCTTGGAGCTTGTATGTTTAATGATTTCTTAAATATGTTTTTAATGTGCCCAGTTTTTACTGGTCTATAGAGCTTGAGGTACTTACTTTTGGTGAATGTAAAAACAAGGAATTTGTGAAGATTTTTTTGGTGAAGTTTTAACCATTTTTTCATGTGTCTATACGTCCTGGTCCAAAAATGAAGCCAGTGTCTAAAAAATAAAGGATATTGAGTTCTTAGATTATATCAATAACATTTTAGGTTTAGTTTCAATTATTTTTTCAAGGTTTTTAAAGTGCTAAATTTCACTGGTCCAGAAGTAACATTTTGTGTACTACTGCAGTACTGGTATAAATTTGCTGGTGGTGTTGCTGTTCTAATATCTGAGTTTCATTAAGCTTTGTTGCTCCTTTTTTAATCATTATGTTTTTCTTTCCTTGCCTTTCGGTAGACGCTATACGAGACGAGTCTAAGACGAAAATAAAGCAAAGTATGTGGAATCTAACAGGTTGTTAAGACTCAAATTCCGCTTATAAAATTATCTGATTTTTGAATGGTTTTAATGTTAGACAACTTGTCGATGTAGGAGCAAACATCCAATGTGTGTCCAGACTGTGGACTGTTGCTAAGTGCGGCAGTTAAGCAAAAGCTCAAATGTTTGCCGAGGCATGTAATCCGCCGACTCATCAGTCACATTTGCCGAAACCCAGCGTTATGTCGTCCTACATGCAATTCCCAACCCATCGATCCCAATACTAACGAAGTAACGATCAATTTGCTTTATGGGAAACCAGGCATAGTTAACAGAATTACCGCCGTGTACCTTTAGAGACCAACACAAACACGCTTAATCGACTCATAAAATTTGCATATCCAATTTGACATTCCGAAGACTAATCTGAATAATTTAGAAGATTAGCGTGCATCTCTAGCTTGGAACTTATCTGCGACTTGGGCAACGACTGCAACAGCTTGATTTGCTAAGTTTCATGTTTGCCACTGGAAATTGTGTTTCCTTTTCATACGCCGGAACATTCAAACACGTTGTTTGACTTAACGTATTAATCAATCGAATAGATTGTTGCAGCACGTGCTTAGAACCTAGGGCTGCCTGGTATAATTAAAAAATCATTAATGAATTTATTTGTCGCATTTACTAGATACGTAACAGGAATGTATCCCTGAACATCTTTTTTCCTTTTTATACGCAATTTTCTCAATTAGAACAAGCCACAACTCACAGCATTGTTGCTGAAACTGTTTGTAATTCATTATTTAAATTAGTGTCATCACCCATTGTTTAAAAATTTGGTGTTAAAATTGAAGGCCATCTCAGTGACGGAAGATAAATGGCTTTAAATAAAAGAGAATTTAAAGTTCTTTTAATTATAATACTTGAAGTTAAAGTGGCAAAGGTTCAGTATTTTAATTCAGTGATAAATCAGTCTCAAATTGTTTCTTCGTGTATACATGAAACCCTTACAAGGCCTACAACGTTTTCCCATACTTTTGTATCTATTTTCGATAAGACCATAAAAGGAGTCAAAAATGGAAAACAATTATTTCACTATTTATAATGAAATACATAGGCGTCTACCTAAAAAAAATCGTGCATACTTTTTAAATAGCAAACTATTTGAATTAGAAACTATTTCCTCGATAACTGTGTTCAATTTAGTCAACACATTTTGCTAGTAATCCAGGAAAAATACATAAAAACTAGACCCGCCTTCAAACTACTGCAATGGAAATACAATTTATCGAAAAAATATGCTGGCCAATATATCAAAGACATGAACGAATGGTAGCTTAAGTTAGTCGATTTAATACATAATAAATACGATTGAGCAATGTTTCGGACAATGGTAACATTGCACAGTTTCCAAATTACAAAATGATAAAAAGTTGCTGTATTAATGGAACAGGAAATAAAGCTTTGTTTGAAGAGAACTAACATTTGCAATATCTTGAGCATTATTTTCTATGTGAATATGTACAATTGCGCTATAGGAACGACAAAATATAATTTATACTAAAAATTCATAAATACACTTTCGGGGTATATATAGTTAACGCTTATCTCAATTTCTTGAACAATTCCACGTCCACAAAAGTTCACATGAAATTTGCATTCTGCTCTGAGCAAAAAATTATATTACAATTTTAAAATCTGAATATAGATCTAAAATAATTCTTAAGAAACAATTCAAATAACTCAAATGCAATTTTCTTTTAAACTAGTTGGTGTTTGACCATTCACCTTAGTTGCTCTATAAGTAATAAATAAGGAACCCATTCTGGTCTTTACACATCAAAAACTTCTCCAAACTACTAAAAATGAATTGAATAGATACGTTTTGGTTCCTTGTTCCGATTTGATCTACAATTAAAGAGCGAAAGTACCCAAAATAAAATTATCATGTTAGTACCACATTTGGATGACAAAAATATTTTTTTCGACTACCATTTCCTAAAGGAGACTGTTATTTTACACTTTCCATATGTTAAAAGCATGTTGTTATTGCATACTATGCAATAAGAATTTTATTGCACGCATCTGTCACTTTATTGCACACTTCTGTCAAAACTGTTTATTAAATGTGGTGAGTTTTCAATTAGAACAATGAAAGCATACTGAAATGATTTTTAATGAGTTTTCAATATGAAATGACATTGACCTTTTGTAATCTCTTTTAGCATAAATATGTGGTAGTCGAAAAAAATATATGTACAACTCGTATCTAAAGCTTCCTTTTACACTTTCTCACGCGTGCAAAAAAGTGGAACTTTAGCTACTCGTTGTATAAATAACTATTATCTATTTTGATGTCACAATATGGTTATTAAGTATAACACCGAAAACAGCGCTACAATGGAGTCTATTATAACACTGTTTTTGGTAACTATTTGTTTTATAAGATTTGCTTTCACGTGCTCATAACATGATTAACGTCATATGTTGAATACATAACCACAATCTCTGAACTGTATTTATTACATTTATCCTAGTCAATTATAGCTTAAACAGAAGGTAATTTTTAAAGAAGTTATTAAACACAATTATTGTTTTAGGTAAGGCACTATTTGAACAGCACACGAACCAAAAAGCTTGCATCAAATTTAAACTTATTCAAATGTAAGAGCAGCGAAATTGATATTTTTTCAATAGATGGCGACTGTCAAATGTTACTCGACAATGTCGCTATCGTTACGCTCAAAAACCCTAGATTGCAATGCAATTTTTTATTTTAAATAAGCAACTAAAACTAGATAAAATAGTATATTATAATCGATTAATAAGAGGCATTGTAACACTTGTTCGATTGGGACACTCCTCGCTGCGCTCGTCGTGCTCCAAACCTACGCGTACTACAATGGGCCCTCTTACGAAACTCATATAATAATATACTATTATTTTCCACTGATCCATTATTTGTTTATATAAAGCAGTCTCTAATGCCCTAGGACGTAATTATAACGCCCGCCCGAGAAAGTATAATGAGCGGGCGATATTATTACGCCCACTCTTTACGCCCTAGGGCGTTATGGACTGCTTTGCAAGCTCTTCAAGTTATCTGCGTATTCATAAATGCACCACAGACATTACTTGATGTTCATAGCCCTCGGGCGACTTATAAAATATAAGTAAATCATTCATTGCTTGCTTGCTTGACCCCACTTTGAGAGCGAACCCGTCGGCCGAATTGGCTAATTTTAGTGTCAATCGACTCAGGGCGACGCAAGTAAACCAGTAGTAGGATTTTAAAATTTTTATAACTGACTTTTTTTATGTGGAATTGCTAACCTCGAAATTAACTCGACACACAAAATGGATGACTCTTGTACAAATTGCATTAAATGAATTATTTCGCGCCCAACTTGGATGCAGAAAGCTAGTATTAAATATTCTGTGAAGTTTTATTTTTTAGATTTTATTATATGTATGCTTATTGTAGGCAGATGGTTAGCAGTCCTACATCCTTGTATAAAACCTGCTTGTTCTTGCGTCTGATAACCGTCTAATTTATATGTTAGTCGATTTGTGGTTATGTTAGTCAGTAATTTGTGAAAATGTGAGAGCAAGGTTTTGGGCCGATAGTTATCGTATTTTCTATTATCACCCTTTTTCTGGAGTAAGATTACAGTAGCATTATTCCAGCTAACAGGAATGTTACCTTTTTATAAGTACTCATTCTGCAGCGTCGCTATAATCTTTATTAATTTCTCACCTTCTTGAATAATCATATCTGTTGTTATTTCATCTTCGCCTGGTGTTTTATCTGATTTCATATCCTTTAGCGCGTCTTACCTCTTGCTCATTTATATTGTGTAGATAGTTCTTCTGAACCCACATTTATTATTTGTCGATTATGGAGAATGCCATTTGTGTAGGCTGGTGTTTTTGGTTTATATAAGTTGCCGTAATATTTTTCTACTATTCTCAGTCACTGTTCTCGATCTGTTATCACTTCATCCCTTTCATTTGTGAGAGGTATGTTTACAACCTAAATTGGGCTTTAAGCATTTTATATTTTTATTCTCTTCTATTATGTTATTAATAATTTCTTCGTTTTTATTTGTCCTGTATTTTATCGTTATTTCGTAGTTGCATTTTCTCATTTCACAAATTTAGGTACTCTGACTTTTTTATTGCTAAATCGTTTCACTTTATTATAAGATTGTTTTTACAAACCCTTCGTCCTGTTTCCAGTTTTTATCAAAAACTACTTTTGCTCTGACTAATCAATAGTCGGTATCAAACGATTTTAGTTCGGAAACATTGAATTATATGCTTTCTATTCGTTAGGATGTAATCAATTTTATTTCTGGTTGTTCAATTCGGTTACCATTTTCGGTTAATTTTCTTTTTCAAAAACGAATTCATCAATTTTTGCATTGAAGTCCCTGATAATCTTTGTGTCTTTACATCTTTCATTGCAATTTTTACGTCGTTGTCAAATTCTTCCATTTCTTTCTCCGGATGAGTGGATGTTGAAGCATATACTGTTACACTGTCAAACTGATTTTACGACACTCACGGATGAGTGAGTGGCATATACCTAAACAAGTCCGGGAAACGTGCACACTTGCCCTAGAAATCGCTACAAAACAGGCTTACGTTGCGGCTCAAATAATCTCAGGGAGATGGGCGTGGTCCAAAGAAAACAAGACACCACAAGACAAGCGTGTCGATATGTATAGGGTGTTACAAAATAAATAGGCGCCACAAGATCCAATAGGGGGAAAACTCGCGCTTAACCAAATCTTGAAAGCTAAACGGGGCCAAAAGTGCTCAAATACTAACTCTGGAGACAGCAGCGCAGCGACGAGCACGCCAACTTACCTACAACGCTTATTTACTACGTTCGGGCCTCACCTGTATCGATCTTGACACAGTGACTAAGTCACCCTGTAAACCAACATGCACAATGCAAGGGAAAATAATAAGTCATTAACAGTTAATACATCTATTAGGCGACCTCACATGGCCAAAACTTTACAGCGGTACCGCTTATATGTAATATTGTCAATGAATTTTTTGTCAAATACATTTTTAATTATTGTGTTGTTTTTGCTTTGACTGATTAAGGTAGGATCTTTAAGTTCTTTTTTATATGTATTTTCATCGCTCAATAAATTAGTAATTTTATCATGGTAATCAGATTTAGTCATTATAACTGGAGTTTGTGTTTTGTCTGCAGATGTTACAATTAGTTCTTTATTATTGTTTAAAAAGTTTTTTGTTTCATTTATATTTTTAGTGAGTTTTTTGTTATATTGTAATTGTGTGAAAGTAAAAGTTTGTTGGTTATTTTTATTATGTTTAAAATTAGTTAAAATATTGCAGATGTTAGCGCGAATCGAATTTTGTTCAGTTTGTGTTAAATCACGAATTCCGTTTTCAGTAGGTATTACAAATTATATTTTCGATGGGTAAATTGTTTTTAGGATTATAATGATTGAATTTTGGATTTAATTGTTAAAATATTAATAAGATTTTCTGGAATTTTAATGTCAGTTAAGTTATGAATGAAATTATTTGGGTTTTCTTTATTTGATAAATTGGTGTGCAAGGGATGATTTTGTTTGATTGCTTTTAACGGAAAAAGATTGGTTGTTTCTAAAGAGTTGGTCGATTTTTTTATTTAACTTTGTATGTAATACAGTTCTCAAATTTAAATTCTGTTTTATTTTAGTTGCTAGGAAATTTATGACTACATTTTTATTAGTAAAATTATTGAAACCAACCTGCATACCTCTAAGTTTTTGTTTGAAAGTGTTTAAATAGCTATAGTTGTCTTTTATTATTAAAGTCAAATTTCTCATTGCAGTTCTATTTTGAATCTCTAAAAATCGATTTCTATATTTATAATTTTGAAAAGAAATATGCGAATTTTTCAAAAGTAGAAACTGCGTTCGAGAACGCAAAAGCATTTCGCATTCGAGATGCAAACAATAATTTTTCGAAAACTGCAATAAAGCTAAGTAGTATGAGAATTAAAAAAATTAAATAAGGTAACTGTCAACGTTAATTGACAATTTTATATTTCATAAACAATTAATTTTTGAACCACGGCCTGCTGAATTGTTTAACAAACGTCAAAGTGATGTATAAATTTAACTCACTGCAATATCGGCACCTTCAATTTACATGTAGTACAACATAAATTAGTCATGTTTATAATAGTTTATAATAGTTATTAGTATCTATTGAAATTTTAAATTACTTAATATAAAACTAATGTGGGTTCCTTAATTAATAAAATCACAAATAAGTTCCTAAAAAATTACAAATTTTTTGACATTTCTTTTATGTTCTAGAACGCAAAAGAGTTTTGCGTTCTAGGACATAAAAGTATTTCGCTGTTAAGTGACAAAAAAGAATCACTTTGCTTACTGAGAATTTAACGAAAATGTCAACATTTGATGACAGTTTTCGAAAAAAGTTTTTTTACGTCCTGCTGATTTTTTCTTAAGGGTTTTTTACCTCAGCTTATTTTCACTAATATTTCGTCTGTCATTCTATTTGTGTGTTCATCTCATTCATTCATTTGTTCCTTAAACCATTTGAGGATATGCATTTCCTATATAGTCGTTTGTTTTTCGGCTATATAATGTCGCTTTCTAAAAATTTCTAATAAGCCTGTCAGAGAAGCTCTTAATTTTGCACTTCTGTCACGTACGTGAAC
>OW679194.1:49674880-49706729 GCA_940337035.1 Agriotes lineatus | reverse complement strand
AGTAGAGCATTTTGCAGTAGTTAGGGGCACTACAGTCCCTCGAAAGTGTTTGAAATGTTCATATTAAAGAAAACTTATATCTTATTATTGAATATCAATTTCTTCAAGTAATTCAGTTCTCTAATTATTTAGTTTTCTAATAACCTATTTAAGTGTTATTAACTGCAGTTATCCACAGCGGAATTTTGATTTAAAACGACTGAATACATATATTTTCACGCTAACTTTTTACTGAAACAAGATAAACGACGAAGAAAAATTGTTACTTGATTGCATGGATACGACTTCGTTAAAAAAACTGTCAACGCAGGTGGCGAATTGCCTCATAATATCGTTGAAAACGTAGCGAATTCCTGTCTGGGAGAATAATGTAAAGTGATTTTCAGAAATTAATTGATAGAAATAGACTTTCCCGCCCAAGGTCGACCTTTATTGCTACAAGTAACATTGCATTCCTTGCATTCTAAAAATACTAATTGGAAAATGTATTAAGGAACTACCAATCGTGTAGCACATCAGCACAAATGAGTAAAATCCTCGCGAAGTTTCCACAACTAACACATGCCTGTGCATTTCAAAAGTGGGCATTTCTGAACAAACGACATTGAACACGCAACAGGAAGATTATTTCCCTGTTCGATTTTTACATTTGCCCATTCTGTTCCAGCTGCAAATATGCACTGTGGATTCATAGCTAAATAAAGCGATGCCATTCACTCGGCCGTAAAATTTTAGTGCCGCTTGTGAGCAACAAGGTAGCACAAGTTTTCTTAGAACTAACTTCCTAAGTTTAGGAGATATGACAGATATTCTCCGCTTGGAAAATGTAATAAATGCCATATACTATAAACGTATAATGTAAGTTTGGAAATTAATTTAATTAAATGAATGAGTTTATTTGTTTTCAGTTTAGAGATAGTTGATAGGTTTTCATAGAAGGTTACTTGATTTCATTTCTTCACATTCGTTCTTGTTATGTAGAATTTTCGCGGTTATTTAACTCTACATTTAGTTGAAATCGATTCTGTGGATAAAATCTTGGTGCTATGCCAATATATTTTATGATTGCATGCATATACTGCAATTTTAGATTTTTCAATGTGATACTTTCTAATTATTATTTTAATTCCAACATTTAAAGACTTGAATGTTGTTAGATTTCATATGTTTTTGTACAGCATTGCTGCTTTGTAAATATTAATTAATTACAATAAGTTAAAAAACGTGTTGTATATACAAATATTTTAAAGATATATACATCTAGGCCTGTCTAGTTATTGATAGAGTGTCACCCTTGTTGAGTAAAAGCACAACCGTAATAAATTTACAACTATCTCTGTAAAATACCTTTTTGAACACGACTGTACATACGGGTCAGAGCTTCAGAACCTCAACAGGTTATGGGCCCAAACTCATCAATGCTAAGTTTTGCTAACGTGAATTGGACATGAGACGCCATTGATAACGCACACCACAAGAATTTTTGCGCAACAGCAATAATGAAAATTAATCATCACAAACGTATGGAGCATTGAGCTTTAGAACAAATACAATTATGATAATATGTAGAAGCTGCATTGTTGTGAAAAAGTAATGTGAGGATGTGTGTTAGCAAGACACTAATAAAACCTGAATTAGTGACAGATAACGAAAGTATGATGTGCGTAACTGGACCAGAAATTACTAATATGCCATATTAGACATAATTTTATCAATATGTCCGAGCGAATTAAAACAGTTAAAGCTATAAAATATTACCCGATATGTAGCAAAAGCTGCAGTATATTTACAAGTCAAAGAACCGGCCAGGAAAGCTACGCTTTTGAAAAGGTTAACTTTCCTAAAGATGATGAATAATGGCAACGTGCGCGGACATCTGAATATATTTATTGATACAGTGGATAAGCTGAACGACATGGAAATCGAAATAAATATTTTCGTTTACAAAATATTAAGAGATGCAATCTATCTTTTATTTTGTCTACCCAAGCGTCTAACATAGAAAATGCTTGGTGTTTGCACTCTCTACCGTCCCTCCTTAAGTGCCCGCGTAGGCAATGCTTATTAGTGCATTATGAAGGCGTCAGTTTAGCTTCAGAAGTAATAAGTTATGATTAGATAATTAATTTACTATTTCCCTTTTGCTTCAAATCCAAAAAATATGTCTGTAAGAGTAGCTAAACCTAAAAGAACGTTTTACAATGTGGCTTTCTCTCTTTTTTACTTAAGTGACGGTGTTGTAAGTGCTTCTCTTAGACACAAATCTCAGATTTAATAGCGATATTATTAGAATATTAAACGAATCAGAGTTGGAATTTCTGATAATATAGTGAACTAGTATTTTAGAAAGGACCTTCCAACTACCCACGTGATCAATTATGACGAAGCTAATATTTGTAATGACAAAGAGAGGGCGCAAATGTCCTACAGGGTCCTAAATTATAGCAAAAGTTCAGTCATGTTCACAGCTGTAAGCAATGGCATATGCTTCTTCTACCATATGTTATTTATACAGGGTGCTGCAATAATGACGTATTAACTCGATGGTACGTTATTAAGGGATACTCCCTGAGTATGAGAAAAATAAGAACAAAATTGTTTATGTTACATTTTTGAAGATTTTTTTAATTTTGAATTTTAAAATTTCTTGAGTTTCAGTTCGTTAATTGACAAACTTATTTACAAGTATTTGCATTCATACTATTATCTTTAAGTGGGTAATGTTTTTCTATCCTAATATTGAATATTAAAGAAATTAATAATCAAACTTTAGGCTCCCATATTGTCAGAATTATAACACAAAGAATTTTCCCCTTATTTTTCTCATACTCAGGGAGTATCTCTTAATATCGTACCATCGTTGGTTATTATCCGAAAGAGAATTAAAAAGCGTAAAAATAAAGTGCTCTTAGTTCATAATCGTAAAACCAACCGTTTACCTTAAAATGTCTATCAAAGGTGTTTGGTGGTCTTTAAGACACACAGTTATTAAGTAGCCATGATCACAAAAACAATGGCTAGTCAGTTGTGATCTAGTAAACAACAATAATAAATCAATTAATGACGTTGGTAAAGTAAAAACAGTCTTTTTGCATACGAAAATGCCGTGAGATAATGAACATTTCAGCAGTGGAGAATTTATGTCGCAGTATTTTCGTAAGCACAACAGAAAAAAAATTATGTCAATAATGTCATTAATTGCTTTATTATTGTTGTTTACTAGATCACAATCACTATCCACTATCACAAGAGTAAACACCATACTTCCGGTTATGCGATTTTCTTCAAAATCTTGCTGTCGCATTTAGATAACACACAAAACGTATATATAAAGTTTCAATGCCATACCTCTTTTCGTTTTTGAGATATTCTGTTCACAGACAGACACACACACAGACACACAAGCACACAGACCAATGAGCAAAAACATGTTTTTGGGGTTCAGGGGACTCTAGAACGTGAAGATCTGTTGAAAACTCAATTTCGAATTTTTGGGGTGAATCCAATACTTCTTTTATCGTAAAAGGAAGTAAAGCCCGTCTACAAAATTTAACAGTGTATTATTTACTGAATGGTTAGTTGTACGTAAAAAACCTGTATAATCTTTTTTGTAGAGAATTTCCTAGCCTTCATTTCTTGTAATAACTAAAAAAGTCATACGACCCATAGAAAGAGAGATATTTGCGAAAAACTTATTTCTGCCACCTTTGATCTTGAATAACTCAAAACGCAAGCGCGATATCGATGGGGACTTTTGATACATTATTTGTAATGTCAAAATGAAGGTGTATGCAAAATTTCAGCTCACTTGGATTTTTTCTGCAGACGGATTCTAATGTAACTGCGTTTTGTTTAATCCTGCATTTAGGTATAATATCTAAAAAAATTCTGCAAATACAATTTTGATATGACAAACAATAATTATTCAATATAAAAAACGTAGGCAGGTTGGGTTGTCACGTTGCTATGGTTTGTTATTAACTAAAATTTAAATTGTCAATATTTTTACGCGTGGTTCAGTTTCCTGAATTTGCCTTAGTAGATTGCTACAAAAATGGAGCAAAGTGAAGAATTTGCTGTGCCCGACGACGTCCAAAAAGCTGCTGATGCCGCTATATTTCATTTGTTGCCAGAAAAGTCAAAGGGAAGATACATGAAAGAAATGAAAATATTTCGTGAATGGATGAAGGCAAAAAAGGTACAAGTGATAACTGAAACTGTTGTAGCCTATTTTAACTGCCTAATTGAGAAGTATGCACTTCCTTCGTTGTGGTCCACCTATTCAATGTTAAGATCAACTTTGTTCATTTTTGACATTAGCAGGTAAGTTTAGTACTATTTTTTTAAATTATGGAATGTAACCGACTGATTTATTTGTAGGTTTAAAACCTTGTTTGCGGTTTTAAAAAGCAACTCAAAAGGTTGCCAACCTAAAAAGGCGAAAACATTTGAGCAAAAAGACATAGAAAAATTCATAAATGAAGCTCCCGACGAGAGATTTTTGCTAATGAAGATGGCAGTTGTAATGGGAGTTATGGGTGCTTGCAGATGTGACGAGCTTGTAAGTCTCAAAACCACCGATATTGAAGACAAAGGATCCATACTGATTGTGAATATTCCAAATACTAACAATTATAAGCCTCGCTCTTTCGTTGTTACTGGCACCGATGCAAATGTTTTAATGGTCTGGCGATCTACCAAAAATATGCAGCGTTACGCCCTGCATCTCATGGCGAAGGGAGGTTCTTTTTGTATTACCGTGACGGAAAATGTTAGGTGCAACCCGTGGGATAAACACACTGTCAAAAATACCCAGGGTCGTGACGGATTACCTGAAATTAAAAGATGCTCATTTATATAGTGGGCATTGCTTTCGCCGAACGTCAACCACATTGTTGGCTAATACCTCTGCAGATATTCTGACGTTAAAAAGACACGGAGGCTGGCGCTGTAGCTGAGAGCTATGTTGAAGAATCAGTGGCTAGCGAGACTGACATAGCAAAAATATGTTTTAAATCTGGCAATACCGCTAATCGATTTAATCGAAGAAATCTTTAGAATGGTTTGTTTCTGGAATGCCCTGAGAGAATGTAACTGGTTACCTAATTCACAGAGGGCCTAAAACTACGATCCTGGTGGAAGAGTAATTTCTCGGTATACACAGGTAAACCTCGGAGCTGAAGTGCGTCATGTAATATGTTCTTCGATACTACTCAATTTTAATTAGATGATTGAAAATCACTTTAGGGTTGTTTTCACTTCAAGTGTGATCTGATTTGTTAAACTGACTCACGTGATTAAAAATAATCAAATTGGATTGGTTTGCAATATTATGTAAGAACTTATCTTATTAATATACAGGGACTCTATCTTAAATTCGTTAGTAGTGACACCCGGATGCCGGCCGGCTGAACAGCCGGGGCGGCGTATTGCTTAATTCCATGGGAGTAAATGCCAGTGCGCACACGAACGGCAAATTAGCCACCACCGGTGCAGAAAGTTTACATAAGAAGCTTGAAGGGTACCGTTCGTTATGAAGCAGCTACGAGCGCCCCGTGTGTAAGGTGACCACGGTTTTTTCACCAGTCGGCAAATCTACCGGCCGGCGAAAAAACCTTTCGTGTGAAACAGACCTTTTTTATAGCACCTTGTTTAATCTTATTGTTGCATACCTAGTTTGCGGACGAGTTTAGAACATTTTTGGTGCGCAATTGAATCACGTGATGACTTACCGAAGCTTGAGGTCTTTGTGTGAAAATTGGTTGCAGTTTTCAATGTTTTCAATGTAAGTTACTCGGACATAAAGCGTATAAATACCGAAGCAGAAAAAAAAATAAAACTGTTAAACGCGCGAAAATCGTTTGAGCTCATTCGGGATATCGTTACTTAGATCGGGCGGACAAAATCGGTAAAATGGTGTCCCGATAGCGAAACAACTACGAATGTACTCGTACGAGGATAAATTGAAAAGTCTCCGGCCTAACTCAGATAGGATACAAATTTGCGCAATGTTTTTACGGCGTTATATTGTTTCAAGATTTATCAGTCTGGCTGTAGAATAACACAAATTTCTGTCAAATAATAATTGTTTGACAGGCTGTCAAAGTTGCTAAGGTTTTGCATGCTGTAAGCATGGAGCAAGTTGAAATTCGTGCAGTTATTAAATATTTTCATATTAAGGGTTTAGCCCCAAAAGAAATAAAAGCTGAACTAGACGGCACATTACGCGAATCTTCCCCTTCATACACCACAGTTAAAACTTGGGTTGCGGACTTTAAACGTGGTCGCAAGAGTACAGAAGATGCACCGCGTTCAGGAAGACCAAAAACAGTCACCACAACAGAAATTATCGAAAAAGTTCATAAAATTGTCTTGAATAACCGGCGATTGAAGTTGATGGAGATAGCAGATACTATGGGCATTTCAACAAAGCGGACATATTATATCCTAACTGAAGTTTTGGGGATGAGAAAGTTGTCTGCGCGATGGCTGCCGCGACTGCTCACACTGGAGCAAAAGCTGACACGCAAAACAGTTTCGGAGGAGTGTTCGGACTTGTTTAAACGCAATCCAGCAGATTTTTGAGACGATTTATTACAATGGATGAGAAGTGGATTCGCCACTATACAGCAGAAACGAAGCAGCAATTGAAGCAATGGACTGCCAAAGAAGAACCTGCTCCGAAAAAGGCCAAAACAGTTTTGTCTGTTGGAAAAGTTTTGGCTTCAGTTTTTTGGCATGCCAAGGGTATTCTTTTTGTGGATTATCTTAAAAAAGCTAAAACAATCAACGGGGCATACTATGCTACGCTACTTGACCAGCTAAAAGAAAAAAATCGAGAAAAATGACCCGGGTTAACAAAGAAAAAAAATCTATATCATCAGGATAATGCCCCCTGTCACAAGTCAGTTATTTCCATGGCAAAAATTAATGAATTGCGGTTTGAATTGGTACCCCATGCCCCCTACTCGCTGGACTTAGCCCCCTCTGATTTTAGTTTATTTCCCAACTTGAAAAAAATTCATGCTAGAAAGAAGTACGAGTCCGATGAAGATGTGGTTCCTGCCACAAATGTCTATTTTGACCAGTTGGATGAAAGGGCTTATAGGGATGGAATAAGAGCACTTGAATATAGGTGGCCCAAGTGCATTGAACTTGACGGGGATTACGTTGAAAAATAAAATTACTGTTTACATGATTTTTTCCAAAAACGTGGACCGCTAAATCCTGCAAACAAATAATAAAACCACGACATAAGCCATCGCTGAAGGAACAGCCAAAGTATTTGGCGAACGGGTAAATATTTCACTAAAAAGAATTACAAGTTTTGTACTATTTATCGTTGGAATAAATAACTGATGAAGGATCTGACGTTTATTTTACAAAGAACAATGCTGTAGTAACGGATTTAAAGGGAGATGTAATGCGCGCTGACAAAATCTTCGATGTGCATTATGTGAGCAAATTCGAGCAAGATGCGTGTAGTGTACTGACTCGTAGGCTTCAAAACAAAATACAATTCCATTAAAACAGTTGCACGGAATAGACGATTGGATCACGCGAACGCAAAAAGTGTCACAAAGAGAGTTCAACTTAAAGATTCGTCGGAAAACTAAATTGTGAGGTGTGTTTGAAGAGGAGGATGTCGAGAACTTCGTTTGATAAAGTCACATCGAAAAATGGGAATTCTTAATCTGCTACATACGGATGTATGCGTACACATGAGAGCGGAATTCCGCATAAAAGCCAAATATTTCGCAAAATTAATTGACGACAATTCGAGGTAGTGTAAAGGAAAGTCCCTAAAGTAGAAGGCAGAAATATTCAAAGTAACGACAGAAAATATAGTCGATTCCAAAAACAAACAGGTAGAAAGTTTTCCAACAAAGTCGTTTAACAAAAATAAAAACACGTTTACAAACATCACTGTACTGAACAAGGCTCGCACTCACACATAATACTTCGTCGTATAGCACTACTTGAACTTACATCACAGTGATATAAGAAGAATATTAGATCACCATAGCTCGAAGTTAACATGGCTAGCCTGACGTTGGGACGTTCTCAGCCCAATAATGTAGGTTATTCCTGACTATCTATTAGAGGATGATTTTGAAAAGCCATTGCAGGGAATTTCAAACTTAAAAAAACCCAGACAACAATTAATCATTTCACATATTCAAAACGTATTTGTTACAACCGCCAGCAAATAGCTCTAGTCACAAGACCGTAACCATCCAAGTAAAACCCACCAGATAATTATTTAGGCACGAAGATCATGATCATTTAGGTTAAATCAATTCTACTAAGATAATCCAGTGTGGTATCCGCCAGAGAGCATAAGTGCCCACGCATTAACACTAGACTCTGAGTAAATAATTAAAGCACAATCAACATTCAAGCCTTTACTTAGAGCGAAAGGGCACGTTATTTTTGGGAATAATCCCACGTGTGATGATAGCTTTTGCTAAAAGCGTTAAACAAAAATGGATATACGTTTACAAACACGACTACACTGAACAAAGCTCGCAGTTATTTTAATGCACAATACTGCCTCCTACAGCACCAATGAATCACTACTGGGACTTGCACCACAGTAATAGAGGAAGAATATTAAATCATTATAACTCAAAGCTAATAGATATGAATACACAATAATACCTGCGAAGAATCACTAGAAAATTAACCGTTCCGTATAACAATCCGGAAGAAATGTCGCCAGATGTCATCTAATCGAATTGGTGTTATCTGATTTGTCCTATGCTAAAGCAGTCAACACTGCTAAACCAGAAAATGGAAATTTGATTTTCGTAATCAGGAAGGTATTTTTCTAGGTTAAGTTGAATAGTCCTGTTGCTATTCAAGAGATTTCGCAGCTAAACAATAATTTAGTGCAGATGTAATATTAACGAGCGATTGAGAAACTGTTTCCGATTTATTGTAGTGCATACAGCCAGACTCCGCAATTGGCAGGGTCAAAGAAATAATATATTTCAAGAACATTTATCTCGAAAATTCCTATGAAAAAATCAATGACGAATACTAACGCAAACAAATGGTGTCATGCCATGTCTTCAGGACTTGAAGCTGTTAAGTGAAGATACTACAACCCTTAACACCTGGGAAAGTGCTAGATCTTGTAATTGACATTCTATGTTTCTACATGTGCGTCAGAGTTTATAGTCAGCGTGTTCATTCGCTTATTAATTTGTTATGGTAGTTTATTGTAAATAATAGTAATTAACGTATTAAGAGGGGTAACCCAGTCTTAACATTCGAGCATATTTTTACCACTCGAGCGAGCGCAGCGAAGCAGGAGTGGTAATTTATGTGAGAAATGTTAAGACGGTTTCCCCTCGAAATGCGTTCATTAGTTTATTGTTCATTGAGGCAATAATTTTGAATCAATAATAATTACTAAAAACTGCTAAATCGAAATCGGACTACCATGAATATGTGTGATGTTGCTATAATGCATGCATGTTAAATGAGTGGATGCATGTTAAATGAGTGGATGCATGTTAAATGAGTGGATGCATGTTAAATGTATCTTAACATTCAAGGACGTGATCATGTTAAACACTGTTTAACATTTCAATGAACAATAAATGTATAAACATGATGTTGTTAACTGCCTTGCTAAAAATTTCACCACAAAATATTTACCGATATAGTATTTCCTTTATTTAGCTACAATTCTTTGAATGTTGTTTTTCGTTGAGAGTTAGTCATCGTTTTCAATACCTATACTTATTTCAAATTTATCTAATTTTGTCAGACATGCATCGAATATACGTATAATTAGAAAGATGAAATTACAAAAATATCATCACCATAACTTTTCCAAGTTATTGGCTTCTTTGTGTAAATGTAGGAATGCGCTTGCTCAAAATCTTAATGACTGACTGACTGACTAACTCACCAACGCCCAGCTCAATCCCCTGGACTTAGAAACCTAGCAAAATCGGGTAGTATATTTCTCCCACGACGTAAGTACCCACTAAGAACGAAGTTTTCGGAATTCAACCCCTAAGGGGGTGCGAAAAAGTAAAATGTGTCTTTACGAATTCCTCAATATTTCTTAGGCCAGATGAGGTATTATCTTGGTTTTTGCTTTTACCCCAAAAGGTCCATGGAGGGAGTAATGGTCAAAAAAGAGATAACAACTTAAAATTATTTATATTTTAAGCATGGGCATTGGGGGCTCCTAGCCAAAGCTCGAAATTTTAAATGCATGAAAATCCGTCCTTAAATGAAACAAATACGAGTTTACATTTTTTAGAAGCAATAAACAATGTGTTTAAGATGAGTGGTGCAGAGAAGAGGCTGAAAACGGACCCTACTAGAACGGTGGAGAAAGGTAGAAGAAGCAAAGCTAAAGGTAGTATAAGTAGAAAAACTAAAGATTCATCTAATAATGATTACCTTAACGGTAACAATGTTGAATTTGTTCGTGTCTGTAAAGTTACTACATGTTTATTAAAAAAATGTTTTTGGAGATTTCTCACAGAGGTTAAAAGCAGTTCGAGAAAATAATTTTGCATAAATGCAATAAATATCCGCTGGAGTTATTTAAGAGAATTTATTTCTAATTAACAGAAAACAGAAATTCACTATCTGGAAAATGTAGTAAATTCAATCTACATAATACCATTAATGCAGATGTATCGAAAGTCTTTTAAAAAATTACATAGTTATTAAAGAGAGCTTGTATCTTCTATATACTTAAAACGTGAAGCGTTTTGTTTCGACATCTATTTTGAGACTTCCAGTAGGCCGATTTTGATCATTCTTTTTTTAAATGAAAGCCGTTACCGTGTATATGTGCACAAAAGTCCTAAATTGATAATTTTTAAAGAAAAACCATTATATTGTAGCTCTCAAGTGGTTGCAGGCGGCCATGCAGTAACAGTAAAACAAGTATATTTTCGAAGTCAGCCTGCGGCGTTCTGCCGATTTTTGCAATGGACTACTGTAACTACTAAATATTTATTTGAAATCAACGGTCTGTTGATTCGTGAGACAAACGTCAAAATACATGTAAAATGACATTTAAAGAAAATCGGTATTGCTCAGATGCCGTAAGGTGTTTTTTCTGCTTATTATAATTATGTGGATGTGCTTATTTACACACTGGTTCATTGCTTTCCTTGTTGGTACAAATATACGTATATTGTTAAAGTCTTTCGACGTTATCCGACCCCTGTTTTTCATACGATTCCATCCTCAAAATTTCTTCTGTTTAAGTTGCATTCAGTCATCACTTTTGTAATCTATTATTTCAAAATTCTATTCGGCCTTCTCCTAGCTCTTCTTTGTGTTACCCTTCCCATTTTCGCTGTGCGATGACAATTAATAAACCACAAAGACAAACTCTGGATAAAGTAGGAATATATAATATTCGTCACAAGCAGTATTTATCTATGGTCAAGTGTATGTAGCAAACGTGAGAGTAGTTTTGAAAACTTAAAAATTCAGATTTTACCTGATGGATAGTGCCATATGTTAAACATTGTCTACAAAGAAGTTTTGTAAATTGCAAAATATTTTTCAACGGGTCCACTAGTTTATTTTAGAAACAGGCAACTTCATTCAACAATTGTTGTTCATTATTTGGTAAAAGTAATAAAACCAATAGACATAATGGTTTTAACAAAGATAGGTACAGTCGGCGCCTTAGAAATCGGGACACGTAATATGTTGTGTTGCAATGTTTGATTCATTATTATTTTTTTGTATTATTGGAATTTTACTATCAACCAAAAGACACAACATTTGAACAATTATATAACAATTAAAACCATAACAACTGCAAAAGCCCAGTTTATACACTTAAAAATATGTACATGCAAAATGTATCATAGTACGTATTGTTCCGATTTCTAAGGCGCCGACTGTACGTCGAAACTGGTTCAGGTAACAACATTGTTATTGTTTCAAATGCAAGCTACATTCATTATTTAAAAATGTAGTACATACATTATACGTATAATATAAATATGTTGACATTGATCTAGACAAATGCATCATTGTTGTTATGGTCACAGATAGTTTAATTAGAAATTATTAGAGAAAACAAGAAAGTACATGTTTGTCGAAATAATCTAAGCAACTGCATCGATCATCATATTTTAAATTTAGAAACGATTGGCTTAATTAAGACAATTTTAAAATTATTTCGCTCTACCACAATATATGGAAAACAAAGAAATGCCAAAAATTTATTTAGTTAATTTCATAGTTTTCAAATAAAGCTTATTTTTAATTTAAGAATGGTTGAGTTGAATTAAAAGATTGAGAAAAAATATTTTGTTTTAAACGATAAAAATATCAATTACTTGGAAAATACATTAAATACAACCTATGGAGTGATTCAATATATTTTCATTCGGGTTAGCTGTAGAAACGAAATTTATATAAAAATCAGGCCTTAGGTTTATCGTACAGCGCTACTACTTTTTATATTAACGAATGTTAACCAATTGTAATTTCTTACAGCGGGTAATAAATAATAGGGTTAAAGGAGGTGATGGCCGCCTTCAACAGTTATTGTGAACTTGATACCAAATAACATTCATTCTGAAAAGTTATTGTTTGGGTTTGGATATGTTTTGCAGTTTTTGAGATTTAACCTTCAAAAATATAATGATGTGAGTTTGAACGAAATTTGCACTCACGTTTAAATTCTCGTACATTTCATCGCCTGCCCAGATTGAAAATTTATTGGATCATTCGATACATGACATCTATTGCTAGATCGATTAGCGGTTGACTGTGTTCATCATTATATACAAAATGAGTAAAACTATTGTAATACTTCTACTAAAACTGAAACAGTTCGCACTTAGTAATGTGAACTGCAATAATTCACATAAAAAATATCGATTTCGGTAAGATTGACATTTACACTTCTAGTACACTTTGATTGCTAATCAAACGCTTTAACCGCTAACACAGGGTTATCTTTGTATTATGAAGAACACGATGACAATAGGACCGATCGTGAACGAATTCGGCTCCATCGCATCGGTGCCGACACGAAAACATGCACAACATACGTTTACGTACAAGGATGAGTTTTAACTGATTTATGCAGCGGCATAATTTCGAAATAACTTTTTTGATTTAACAACAGTTGACTTTATTTGGCAGTTGTCGGAGAAAATCTCTTTGTTAAATTTGATAATTAGGATATTTCCGTGGTCGGGAACTGAAGTTTGAGCGAGGGGACTTCAATCCAGTCTCGCAATTAAACTCCTCTTCGTTCTCCAATTCACTACAACAAAGTTGAAGCACGCTGACCAGCACTCACTTTGTTTTATTTTCGGTGCACTGCATTTCCGTGCTTCAAAACTATAAAATTTTAATTATTTTAATGCCTTCACTATTAATGTTTAGGTCACAGCCTCCAACAATAAGCTTCAATTAAAATAAGAAAACTATCGTAGTATAATTATAATTGGGATGTAGTGGTTTACGTCATACGCTCTTTAGGACGCCCGCTCTTCAAGACACATCAATTTAGTCTTCGTAATCTGTTAAAACCGTTCTTTCAGTATGGGGACAGGGAACGCCTATAATGTGGCATTTCACATTCAAAGGTGATAAGTACAAAGAAAAACGAACAATCTTGCCCAAAAACTTTTGAATTCTTTGCATTAATAGTCCACACAAACTGGCACAGAAACCACCCCGATAGGTTATGTCGTTCTCGAGATACAATCTTTACATCCATCAGGGACACCTCCACTAAACTGCATTTTCTGACTTGACTATAACGCTAAAGTGATTGCTGTCGTTACAGAAGTTAAGCAGTTTTATAGAACCTTTCATCTCATGATCAAAATTGTTGAATATTGTTACATTTCCACTCGATGAAACTATTAACAATATTATCAAATGAAATCGCAGTTCTCAGTGTTAGCGACGGTAAAGTTCTAAATAGTAATCATAATAATAATGTATTTATTTTAAATATGTTGCGGTTTTTCCATATTTTATTCAAGATAATAATTGCAAAATATAATAAAATCAGAAACAACTAATAAAATATAAAAATATAAGCTTATCAATATTATGTGGGTCCTCTTCGTACACCAAAACATGTCCTTATGCGGTTTTCCATACTTTTAGTAATATTATTAATGTGCACGTAAGGATTGGTATTCCCCATTCGTCTTGAACCGATATTTTAAATCTCTCAAAGTTAAAGGTGAATTATTTCTATTTCTAATTCGATTTTTAAGCATGTTCAACGGGTTCATATCAGGCAAATTTTTTCGCCACCACAACCTTGTGATATCCTCTTCTTGAAGATATTCTTTGACTGCAAAGGTGAGATGGGGCGTTTCATTATCATCTATGCCCTATGGAAATGAAATGTTCGTCCACCCACCCGAAACAGACATACAACTGGTGGCGTGCGAGCGCCTCTCAGTATGCCTGTCCAAAACATCACGCTACCACCTTGAAATGGAAGACGAGGTTTGACTGTTTAAAAAAAGGGTCAGGGAATTGTAGGATGGGTGAGAGAAAGGAGGGGTGGAGAATGGAAAAGAGACCAGGAATGGCGGAGAAGTACTGTCACGGCATTCGCCTCAAAGAAGGTACTCTTTTGACTCAGCGAAACCACCTAAAACCCTGAATCAGCGCAGACGGACACGAGAATCGAACCCGGGACCTCCCGAATGCTAAGCAGACGTGGTAACTAAGGTTTTTCGATTCCGGGTAACCTAACTCGAACCAGCCGAGTCCAGTTAGGAATTCCGGGACTCTATACCCGGTCTAAGACTCGGCGAGACCCGAGTCACCGTTTTTTACTTCCTTTTACAATAAAGAAAGTATTAGATTCACCCCAAATATTTGAAATAAAGTTTTCAACAGATCTTCACGTTTTAGAGTCCCCTGAACCCCAAAAAGCATGTTTTTGTTCATTGGTCCGTCTGTCAGTCAACCTGTCTGTATGTGAACAGAATATCTCAAAAACGAAGGGATATGGCGTTGAAACTTCATATATAAGTTTTGTGTACTAAGCCGGGCTCCGTAGCTATGTGGTTACGCATTCTGCCTACCGATCTAAGGGTCGAGAGTTCGATCCACGATCCCGATGAGGTTTTTGAAAATAAAAAAATGCTGATGAAACCTCTACAGAATGCTATCATTCGGAAGTGATGTAAAGCCGTGGGTCTCATGTTACTACGATGTGTAGCATGTAAAAGATCCCTTGCTAGGGTTGGAATTCCTTAGTCGCGACAAAATTCTAAATAGGACTAAGGTACCTGGTATTTTGCATGCCTAGACCTTGTCCATGGGGTTGGCAAAAAATGCCTATGAAGACCTACTTGCCTGACATCAGTCTCCAGTCTATGTGGAATAGAAGAAAAAAAATATACTTTTACTTTACTTAATCGGAATCCTCTTCTACCGGCATTTCCAGTGTCGAGGAATGAACGTTTATGCACTTCACAAATCACTCTAACTTTTCACTAGGTTTCGCCACTTTTTTATGTTCTTTGCTGTACTTAAGGTCTCTTTTCAGTTGGTCCCCTTTGCCTGAAGACTTTTACCAATTTCTTTTTTCCATGTAATTGGTGGCCTGCCTTTTGCTCTGCGGTGGCCTGCCTTTTGCTCTGCTCCCTACAATCCCCATATTTAGAACTATTTGTGGCTGTCTTTCCGGCTTAATTCTTATTATGTGTCCTAATAAACGCAATTGGTGTTCTTCGCGCACTTTGTGTACTTCCTTAACTTGCAGTCGCTCCCTTATTATGTCATTTCTTATTCTGTCTCTAATTCTAAGCTCTAGTACCCTTCTTAAATATCGCATTTCTATTACTTATGGCCCACGTTTCGCATCCATAAAGAAGTATAGGAACGAATATTGTTTTTGAAAATCGTTATCTTTGTTTTTCTGGAGACTTCTCTTTTACTAATAAATTTTTTGTTCAGTGGAATAATAACTTATTGGTCATTGTAATTCTGTTATTTAATTCTGCGTCCATCCCACCTACTTCGCTTATTATGTGACCCAGGCATTTGAATGTGCTCACCTGTTCTACCGTTTTATCCCCCCATTCGGATGTCTATTTTCCTCTGTTTCTTCTACTGATCACTATCACATTTGTTTTCTATGTTTATCTTCATATCATGTGCCTGTAATGCCTGGTGTCACATCTCCAGATTGTGTTGGAGTGCATTTTCGTCTTTGGCGTCTTCTAGATTAAGTCATCCGCATAGGCGATTACATTTACTATTACTGGTCTTCAGTTCAGATATCCACAACAGTTTGGTCGAATTTCACTTTTTATTTCCCTCATAACTTTATTCATTAAAATGATGAACAGGTATGGGCTCAGAGAAAAAAATTATAATTAGCTGAAATTTCTAGGATAGTTAGCTTATTTATGTGTGTAGGAATACATATCAAAAAAGTTCCCACCCCCAAGGGAATAAGCTTCATCCCTCTCTCACCCTCCTTAGGGACACCGCACTGGTTTTTTTACAATATCTTTTAAACACTTTATCTTAGGGAAAAAACATAAGTATAGAAAAAGTTTTGTCACAAAATTCTCTACAAATAAGGTTCTATGGTATGTATTGATATTTTTATTGCTTTTTATGTTATTAAATCGTAAACTGTAGGGTTAAACAAAAATGAAAGTCTCATTATATTGAACACGGTACTTAATCGAATAAAACGCAACCCGATAATATTTCAAATGAACCGACATAATACCTAACCGCCTAATTCATAAACCCGCTAGAGAGAGAGAGGTTGTTTATAGCTCGAAAGATTTACAGTTGTCAAATCTCCTTAAGAACTCAAGAGTAACAGTTCTTTTTGCTCACGCATTTAGTGGTAGTGACACAACATCTACTTTTTTTTTGGAAAAGGCAAACTCCAAACTACAAAGTTACTAAACTCGAACACAAATTTACAAGAAGTTGTTAAAACCTTTAACAAACCAAATGCTACAGAACAGGATATTACTGAGGCTGGGGAAATATTTACTCTATCACTATATAAAGCAGACAAAAATGAAACGTCAATAAATCATCAGAAGTATGTTCTGTTTAACACCTCGGTAGTCAAAAGGTTACTTTGGCAAGGCTACTCCCGACGCGACGTTTGCAGCTTTGTAACAACATTCGTTGCGGGTTTACCACCAAATTCAGGCTTGACATGGAAATGTTTTACAGCCAGAAGAATGGGGATGGAAGAAATCAGGTGATATTTTAATACCTGTTTTGACTACTGAAGCACCAGCTCTCTTATCAATTTTAAGGTTAATTTTGTGTGCCTGCAAAATGGACTGCGGAAAGCGGGTGCTCTGTTTAAAATAGAAGTTAATACAAAAATTTAAAAAAAACAAAAGAACTGGAAAGTCACCTACCTCACATCAATCCACATTAAAAAATTAATAAGAGTAAAGAGTAAACTCCTACTTCCGGTTATGCGGTTTTCTTAAAAAACTTGCTGTCGCATCTACATAGTACACAAAACTTATATATGAAGTTTCAACGCCATACCTCTTTTCGTTTTTGAGATATTCTGTTCACAGACAGACACACACACAGACAGACACACAGACAAATGAACAAAAATATGTTTTTTTTGGTTCAGGGGACTCTAAAACGTGAAGATCTGTTGAAAACTCAATTTCGAATTTTTGGGGTGAATCCAACACTTCCTTTATCGTAAAAGGAAGTAAAAATGGGCCGGAAGACTCTACCTCTTGGGTGGTGTGGAAACGAGTTTGGTTTAGGAATCGCTTATTTTTGGTTCTTATTAAATTCTATATAATTTAACCGAATGCTACAAAACAGAATATTACTAAGGCTGGAGAAATATTGTGTTGCCATCCAAAAGCGTTTTTGTTACCTACCTACCCCTAAGTTTGCGGTCGATTAACGTAAAAACCCTTGATAATCTGCAAATGACCTATAGGACATGTTTTCTAGAAAATTTAATTCTGAATATTCAATTCACCTGTCATCTGTCAAAAAGTGACCAATGAAAATCCAGAATTTTGACGTTTCTTGACCAATCAAAAAATATCAGTGGATATATCTTCCTAGAAAGTATTCAAGTGACTATTTTAAACAAATGTGATTTTTATTAGTAAAAGTCAATATTAGTGTTCTGTTACTACAGAAATTGCGTAGTTTGTCGTAGATTTACTAAAAACTAATTTGAAAAAGTAGGTTGGTTCATTGAATAGTCCCTCGAATGCCATTCTTAGTCAAAGTTAAGTAGATTCTTTTTGCGGTGGTATCACTACTCATGTACATTGCGCCTGGGATTAGGACTCGTACCAAAGCGCAATAATGCGTAATAATCACTATGGTTTCTGGCAGTTTAACAATGACAAAAATTTAAACGTCAAAATTTAACCGCGGTTAAATATGTGTCAAAATTTAATCGCTTGTGCATAATTTCAACATGATTATTGAAGGTGCTTCACCAACTGAATTGTATCTATTTATTCAGGAAATAATCACGCCGAACATCCAGCGTGCACGTAAACTAGCCTGAATAAATTTTGACGATATTCTGTCAGAATGTTTTGCTCTGAAGAAATATATCTCGTAAATTTTCCGCCCCAAAAGCCCTCGTGCTACACACTCGGGATTTTTTAGCAAAACATTCTGACAGAAAACGTCAAAATTTAATCGGCTATTTTAATGCAATTGGGATGTTACTATTAAATATTTTTCAATGCCTCAATTTTTGTTGTAGAACATCACATTTACAAGATATTATAGAAAAACCAGCGCGGTGTCATTATAGGGGTGAAAAAGGGACGAAGCTCAGCAGGTAGGGATGGGAACTTTTCGATTCTGTATTGCTACCCCATTAATTGTGTACTATGATACTAACTAACTAACTTTGTGTAGTAACTAAATCGCATAACCGGAAGTATGGTGTTTACTCAGGTGATTTTTTAGCTTTTTCGATTTTATCAAAAACGGTATTAACGACTTTTTTCAAACTTTACTATTTTAATGTGTATGTATGTGAAATAGGTGATTTTCCAGTTGAATACCTCTAAAATGCGATTCCTTTATTTAATTTTTTTTTATTTTAAATAGAACAATCGGTATATTATTACATTTTTGAATTCAGCTTAAAATTCTAGAGCCAATTTCTTTTCAACTAACGCTCTATTTTGTACGGTTTTTGGTACCCACTTGTAAAATTGTACTTATGTTGAATCGATTATTATGTTTTAACTTTATTATATTATATACAATTTAAATTTACTATATTATATTAGTTAAATGTGTTTTTTCAGTTTCTTATTTTCTATTTGTAAAAATAGATTATTGATAAAACAAAACAAAATTAATATATATACAGGGTATCCCAAAAAGAATGGGACATTATAATAAATCGATTAAACTTAATATACCTTAGTAGAAAGTCCCTTTAGTAAGAAATTATAGGGCTTTGAAGTTCAATTTTGTATTTTTTATTTTTTTGTTAATTTCCACAAATGTAGAGATGTCGATTTGAATTTTGGTATACGTACTTACTATTATGCACTGCACTAATAGGAAAATTTTATAAACTAGACTTTGCTGTAAGGGGCACTTTACCTATCTTTCAAAACTTTCTTTAGCTCTAACTACTATCTGAAAGAGAATTAAAATACACAAAAATAATGTACTCTTAGTTTATAAGCGTAAGAGTAATGTCTATAAAAGGTTTTTGGTTGTCATTAAGACCTGCAATTATCAAGTAGCCATGATCACAAAAACAATGGGCAATGATTGTAATCAAGTAAACAAAAACAAGAAATCAATTATGCTTACGAAAATGCTGCGACATAACGAACCTTTCAGCATTGGAGAATTTGTTATGTAGCCGCATTTTTTTAAACATAGAAGAACAAATTCTTATGTCACTAATGTTATTAATGGATTTATCATTGTCTTTACTAGATGACCATTGTTTTTGTGATCATGGCTGCATGTCTTAGTGACACCCAAAACCCTTTGATGGGCATTTTAAGGTAAACGGTTGCTTTTAGGCTTAAGAACTAAGAGTACATTATTTTTGTGCTTTTTAATTCTTTCAGATAATAACCTAAAATTTAAAAAAAAATACATACAGGGTGTTATGGAAATGAGTGCAAATATTTTAACCAGTGATAGAGCTCACCAAAATGAACAACTTTTCTATTTATCGTTTTCCATTTAATCGCATATTTTCTCAATCATTAATCTCCCCTAAATTTGACGAGCCGCTTGGTAAGCAAATCTAAGTTAAAGTTGAATGACACAAGTATATTAAAACTGCAAAGTTCTTGCACAAATAAAACACGCTGTCAATAACTTACCTACCTCAATTCATAAGGTACGTTGGTGACCAGATGTAAACTAAAGGTTTTATCAGTACCTATGCAGTTTTTGTTGGTGGGATTTCTTAATAGCAACTAAGATGAGTGCTAATCTAGTTAAAATTATAAAAAGAAATTATTACCACGAATGTAATTCGGCGTGATTACTTTTTAAATAGTTCAAATTGTAGATAGGGTTTGATGGAGCTTCCAGATGAGTGTCCTGTTATTATTAACAACTGCTGCCACCTACTCTACTTTTAGCTAGTTGTGTTGCAGCAGAAGAACGATTTGAATGGTTTGTGAAAAAATAGTGGCTGTAATTAGCTGCTAGCAAATAGTCAGTGTAATTTTGATGCTATTGGTCGATTTAAAAAATTTTCTCATTACTATTGGCTGATAGGACTATTTCAAAAATAATCACTTATAATACCATGAGTAGTCAAAGTTATGTCGACTATTTTTGCGGTGGTGTCACGAATGTCCATTGCTCTTTGGTACGATTAGGACGATTGCGCTAGCACGAGTCCTAATCCCAAGCGCAATGGACATGAGTAGTGATACCACCGCAAAAATAATCTACTTAACTTTGACTAAGAATGGTATTCGAGGGACTATTTAATGAACAAAACTACCTTTTCAAATTAGTTTTCAGTAAATCTAGCAACAAACTACGCAATTTCTATAGTAACAGAACACTAATATTGACTTTTTCTAATAAAAATCGCATTTGTCACTTGAATACCTTCTAAGAAGATATATCCACTGATATTTGTTTGATTGGTCAAGAAACGTCCGAATTCTGGATTTTTATTGGTCACTTTTTGACAGATGACGGGTGAATTGAATAGTCAAGGGTAATACCACAAGCAGTGGATATATTTTTGACAAATATTTTGTCGTTTCTATGTAAATTATTGCGTTTAAATTTCACGATACAAAATCGCATCAAAAATGTCACGAGCCGAAGGCGAGTGACATTTAAATGTGATTTTGTTGAGTGAAATTTGCAATAATTTCTATGGAAATGGCAAAATATTTAAAAAAATATATCCACTTCGAGTGGTATTTGGGACGACTATTTAACAATATTAATACATAACGATTAACTTTATTGAAAAATAATCCAACAATTAATATAATTATTCATTCTCAATCAAATTCAGAGGAATACTTCCAAAACACAGCATTTTAAAATTTTTAAAACCAGCCACACAGTTTGTTGGGGTTTAGTGTTACGTAACCTAGCGATATCACTAAGGACAGAACATCGTTGCTAAGCGATACTTCGCAACAAGGCTATTTATTTTTTGAGTACGTACATTGTTTTGTGGATATTTTGCATGGTGCCCAATATTCAGTGATATACTGGTGTTATTGGATGAAAAAAGCAAATGCCGGCAATGTGATTGGCTTATATGTTATAGTGTTAAATAGTCATTGAAGTCTTACTTAACTTCCGAAAAATAGCACTTTTCGGATTATGACAATTTTGAAAAACGTAATTTTTTAAATAAGTAAAAATCAGTCGGTATATATTATAGGGTCTAAATAGGTTTTTAGACAAGCACAAATTATTGACGTAAAAAGTTTTTTTGAAAAATCAAAAATAAAAAGCTTCCCGACTTTTTGGCGCTCACTGTATATCCTATAAAAGTGGAGCTTTTTTGTGAATTAGCAAGATGGTTATATATAGACAGGATAATCCTAAATGGCAGATAAACACCGAGCAATAAAGTTTTATACCAATTTAATGTTAACTTACTAAACGATGAGTAACTGATAGTCTAAGTTATATTCGGGTTTGCTTGTCGTAGGATATTTGATATTTCTAACAAATAACGATGTGAAGCAGAATAAGTAACTAATCTGTAGATGTGCTTGGCATACCCATGGTTCATCTAAGATGATCGTCCAAGCACCACACAGTGTTGCTAAGTTTGTAACTTTAGTTAAAGTTCTTCAAAAACTACGAATATGGATCTAATATGTTTTACTAAGTTTTTAGTGCAAAATCGTGTGGTAATATTATCGACGATTTAGGATTCACGCCTTATATTGCCATTGTTGTGGCGTGTACAAACAAAGATTAAGATATAAGTAATCAATTCTTGTATAATTGCGTTACAACTGAAGGTCATGTTAAATGGTTTGTATGTAGATGTAGTGAATATAGTTTTCTACGTTTCTATGTCGTAATTTTAGAATTTAACGATTTTTCAAAAAGATTAACAGGGGATCTAATTTTGATCATATTAAAAACGCGTAAGTTATTGAAAGCAGGAACAATTCAATCTCTTATGCAATTTCCTTTACCAACTTTACAGATCTCAGGGTTTCGCTCTTATAAATCGCCCATTATAATTTATAGTTATTATTTATTAAGCGACGTATTGCAACGTATATGAAAATGTAAAAAGTTGAAAAGGTAGAACCATTTTAATAATAGTATGTTTTATCGGACTTTTTCCATTGTCTAGGGTGTATATCACACAATGTTTCGGGAGTTTTGATCTATCTACTTCCGCCTTCAGGTGTTCCTGGTTAGTCCTGAGAAGGACTGATATTGTACGTTTTTCTACTTAAACTCGTGCCTCCCCCGGGGTTTGAACCCGGGACCGCTGATCGCTGTGATTACTAGTAGGCCACTCTTACCACTATGCCACCAGCGCGGCATTTTTGTATAAGGACAGGTAGACTTGAAGAGTCTCCCCGTGCTCTGATAACAACTATTGAAGTATGACTATGGAACTGAGAATAGGAGCTTCAGTAAGAGGAGAAGTGACAACGAAGCTCACAAGTAAATCTTAAAATTTTATTTGAAATATTTTTCAGTGAGATAGACATTTATCGAGACATATATTTACCATATTTTATACTTCTTGGCCACTCTGTACTTATCGTTTGCAACTTCTTTCAAGCTTTTAAATGCCTTTGTAGTAGAACTGTTCTTAAAGTAAAATGCAGCTTATTTTTTTTATTTCTATGAAACAGAAAGTGAGAACATGCAAAAATTTTCTGTTTGTAATTTCTTTCTGATTTTTGTCACAATAGGTGGCACAAAATGCATGACCTGAAAAACAGGCAGCTATTTTGACAAATGACAACTCATGTCATCGCGATCTTGACAATTATATAACAGAAAGACGCGAAATATACGACGATCAATGGTGAAGCCCCTTATTTCTCAAGAATGTGGAATAATAGTCTCAACCGTCCACGGACTCTGAAGATATTGAAGAATAACATTTGGCAAGAAATAAACCAAAAAATGCTAGAAGTTTTCGAAGAAATGATGAAACATGCGCGAAAAAGGCTCAAATTTGCATTAACGTTTGAGAAGGACATTTGGTCAACACTTTCGCACTTGATTAAACAAAATTTGCCCCATGCAAGCAAAGACTATCAAACGGTTTTCACAGAGCTATGGATTACATTGTAAGAATATTTCGACTATTTTATTTGTTTGCTCTCAAATACATAAGATATTTTTAATTTCTGGAAGTGACCTGTTCTGTTTTTGACACTAAAGAGTTTAAAATTACAAAGTCTTAAAAAACTGTTTTCAATAACTGATTAAAAATTACCCTTTAAATTTCATAAAATGTAAATCTAAACGTTGTAGTACATATCAATATATCCTGCCTTTTTATATCGCTTCATACAAATATTTAAATTTTAAATTAATTTTTATTTACAACTACGACAACGAATTTTGATTTCGTACCAATTTGCGGTTGGTCCGTTTTAAGCCAAAAATATATTCATTACAGCTCAATTAAAATATGTAGATACTAAATTGTATATGATTTTTATAGAGAGCTGCAAATACTTGCGTTCTATAAATTGCTATTATATAAAAAGTACGAAAGCATGCAATAAAAAAACATTAAGGACGCTATTAGGTATGCTCGAATTATGTTCTTTCTTTATGTATTTCTTTCTTTTCTTTTCGCTCCCTTTCCGTTGTAACATATAAACTTTGGTCTATTTGGTTGCGAATATACATAGTGTTGTTAAAATAGGTCAAACATGTTAATTTAAAAATGAGGTACTAATAATTGTAAAAAGTCTATAACCTTTTCGGGACGCATTTTAAATATGTTCTAATTTATTTGTTTAAGGTAGTGTACAAATAAATTAGTTTGAAATTTGCTGTAACTACTACAAAAATTCGCTTTATTTGTGCATTTAATTACAATACAACAATATTTTTGAGATGGAGTCAGAGTTAGTCTTTACAACGGTTATATATTAGAATTAAATTTGGATTTCGACAATAGAGAAATATAAACTCTTGAATTGATATAAACTACTATATTAAGTACCTCTGTTATGCCATGTTAAAACAGGAAAATTTTACTGAAATCAGCAGTAAAAATCTATATTATAAGTAGTCCAAGAAATAAAAAGGCGTTCTCTGAATTCATTTAAATCTCATTTTCTAGACAAAGCCATTTCAGTTAAAACTTGGACGAGACAGTGTTTGGAATTATTATAAGTTAAACAAAATTGGCTGAGAGAATTTCAACATTTATAAAAGGCTTGATAGGGTCGTTTCCATAATCAGAATCCAAGTAAAAAATATTTAGACGATGCCTCTTAGGGATGCCTTCAGGAGAAGTTTTGCATCGAACAGGATATAACATCAAAGTCGAAGCCCAGGGAAGCAAGAATATTCAGTACATAATTGCGGTACTTGATACAGCCAGTTTGCGTTCGACCAGGCTGAGCGAGTTTTCGCCGTCAGAAAATAACTTCGGGGCGCAAAAACATGAGAAAGTGTCGATATAAATTGAAAGTTATTTGCGGAAAATAACCGTAACCCACATTTAAGCGCTTTCTGCCGCCGGCGCTAACACAGTCTGTGATCTAATAAGATATATTTTTCGGGGGTGACCCCTTGCCAAGTTTATCTTATTTTGTCATTTACAACCCCCGCGGTTTCCTGAACCTGACGCAAAATGCCCCTGGGGGTGTTCAGCTTAATAGGTTTTCACTACTTCAAAAGGTATTCGGAGGCTTTTCGCGAACTTCGTTCGAAATGTAAACGTTCGCAAGAGAGCAAGAAACTAAAGACTGGCTACACTAAATTAACGACCCTCGTTTTTTTGCTGTTTTAACCTGGGCCAATCGAGACGGATTTTCAGGTTTGCAAATTCTGAATTAAATTCGATGTCCATTCATTGAGCTCCCGAAAATTCGAATGGCAGTTCTCTGTTATTGCTAACAGCTTGCGCAGTTGATTAACTAATCAATCATAGTTATATATCATCTGATTTTAGCATATAATTGTGGCTCGACGTGTTATCATTGATTATTTATTTGTAGGGAACTTGCAATGTAACATAATGGGATGGAAATGTGCATTAATGAAGCAATACATATAATTTGCAATCAGAGGATTCTTTTTTGAATAATACTGGAAATCATTGATTTGGAAATACCACTTATACAGATATCTATTTGCAAATGTAGTATTTTTCTGTTATTTAATTCTGAATGGCATTGTACTTTATCATTTTCATGATTCTGGTTTATTAATTAAGGTTCCAAGAAGTTTTGTTGAATTATAAAAGTTAAAATTTTACCACGACTTATTACTTCAGTAGACTTCAAAACAAACTTCTGTTAAAAATGTTATTTTAATGATTTGCTCTACAAAGTAATCAGAATGTTAAACAATGCATTTAAAGTACCATTATTATTTAAGTAGACCTTTAAATTTACCTAGCAAGAATGGTAAAATCACTAATTATAGAATATAAAGCTAAAATATAGAACACATTTTTGTATACCCTCAAAACGTTTTTTTATTGAGCATACCTAAATAATTTTAAGTATAGACGTTTTTTAGTGTCTAAGCTATATAGCTGTATATTACTTAATTAGTTAGCATTCTAAATTTGACGAAATTGTACGTTTGTTGTTTTTAGTAAAATATCATTGTTTTTTGAAAAACCGTTACTGCTGTGGGTGTAGTAAATCCAAAAACAACCTAATTTTGCCATAGCCTGTAGTGCAAACAAGGACATTGTTATTTGTTGTTGTTTTTACTATCACGGATGATAACATTATGTTTTTAAAGCTCCCAACTTTTTAGAGTGATTTCAAAGGGACTTTAATTAATTATAGTCCGAGAAAGTTTACCTATTCAATATTTGGTTAACCTTCCAATGCGCTAATTTCAAAGCGATATAGCTGAAGTTAGTGGCTCCATAAATGGATTAGGAAAAACACAATTGAAATCCTTTACCTGTTTTGTGTACTATGATAAAACATACTCTATCGCAATTTTTTTATTTCAATAAAATAGGAACACCCTAGAAACACCCCAATTAGAGTGGATGGGTGTATATTGGTGTTCCATATATATGCATATGTAGGTAGAAGACCACAGAAAATAATCAAGAATAATCAAAATAAATTAAAACAATTGCTATTGAACTGTATAATCTTTTATCTTCATCGGTGTTGTTATAGACTCTTAACCAAATTAATTTTAGTATCGTTAAGAGCTTCATTACCGCACTCTTTTTATATAAAAAAATACATTGAACCAGAGTTTATTGATGAAGATAACATATTGAACAATACACGTTTGCTTATGGCTCGCAACGAAACTCGTTTGATTGCCGCAAAACTCCGCTGACCGCCTCGTTTTGGCGATCAAACTCATTTCGTTAAGATGCTCGAATCAAACTTGTATGGTTAATATCTGTAATAAAACGTTTATCAACTTTAATAACTATATGTAAAATGCCAGCTTCCTATGATAGCTTCGAAAATGTAGCAACTTTAGTAAAAAGTGCGCTATTAATAGCTTCATATAATTAGATATATACGTACATGTATCTCATTTATTTTAATTAAACAGCAGATAATCGAGGGAGGTGCGCTGTATAGTTCGTTGTTGATTAAATGCGTTTATAAGTAAAATTCTGCTAAAATCAATCGAAAATTCAAATCACTTTTATTATTTTAAGTTACATTAGTAGGATATACTTTTGTAAAGTTGCGCTCATTTTTAAATTATTGAAATTTTAAAGAAGTATTGTTAATAATTTGTTTAAGTTCTGACCAGTCTAGGAGATTATGGCCAAACTTTGAAGCGCCGGTATTAATTACTAAGGTAGGATTTCCGACATTATTATTTACAAAAACTGAAAACGTAACATTTCTTTTCGGGGGCTATTTTGGCAAAAATAAATAGTTATTTAAAAAAGTACCGTAAACATCGCGGAATCGCAGTATAAAAAATTTGTTGACATACAGATTTCAAAACGATAAACCCCAAAAATGAAGTATTTTTCAAAACTAAAATGGCAGTTGAAAAATTTATATTAGGTGACTGCCGTAGAAACAAATATTTATTGCAGTTTAAACAAAAACAAAAATGCATGCAAAAACTAAATTATTATCAGGTTTATAAGATATAGATTAAATAAGAAATATTCAAATGACGCCGAAAACATCGATACCATTTGTCTACTGACACCTTGTAATATTGATCTCTAAATTTGCAGATAAGTGCATAAATATAAACCTTTTTTTGGCTATTCAGTTATAATTAATATTGTTTTGAGCGTTTATGTATTGCAGGTTTTTTTATATTTGTAATCAACAAGTTTGTTTATTACATTAGGCACTCTTATCAATTTTCTAATTATGAAAGTATAAACCGGTTTTTTTATCATGCATGCATACCTATTTAATACATATAGGGTGCGTCCCATAATGAATTAGCCTAAACTATTTGCGCTCGCGATAGCCATGAAATTTTGACGGTTCTATATTCGCCAGAGTTTCAAAGTTTTGCAGTAAAAAATTCACAATCGTGTTTGCCATCGTTGTTTAGTTATAAAAAATGAAAGACAACGCTGTCACAATTTCAAAAAATGTCGAAGTTTGAATATCGAATTGTTATAAAGTTTTCCCAAGAAGATGAGTAGTGCAAAATGGATCATCACACTTCTCTCCACTGTTCAAAAACAGGAACGTCTCAGATGCGTATCTCAAGAAGAGACAAGAAAGTCTGGACTCTGTAACAAGAGTGAGGCACCCCCCGAACGGTGAAGGTCTCTCTATACGAAAACTCATAGCCACAGTATGGATGCTGAGGGTATTTTATTAATTGATTTTAAAGAAACGACCCAGAAATCTGTTTCCTGATTTGAAAGAAACCTCCTGGGAAAGCAATTTTCCAATGTCAATGATCTGCAGTCGGTCGTTTTAATATATTTTGCAAATCTTCAATTTTTTATAGGTGTTTAGAAATGTTAATTCATTGATCTGAAAACTGTGTCGCACTAAAGTAATAGGTATTTCACTTTCCTATTGTGCGCGTAAAATTATTAGGTTAAATAATCTGGAACTGCCCTCGTATATTGACGCATGTACTAATGGATTATTCCATATTTTGAGCCCATATTGACGAATACTCTATCTTTATCACGTATTTGCTTAACTCTACTCGTTAGTATTTTATAAATTAGGTGGCTGCTTTCAGGAATACTATGAGTTCTTTATAATGACAAGAAATTATTCCATTTCTTAAAAGATCAAGTCCACACACTTAATATGTTGTAACTGAAGACAGAACCGAATACATTTAAGTGGGAAGACGATAAAAAAGAAAATTACATATTAAGGCTGGTAGCGATAAATACAATTAATCCATTTTTAATCCAGCCTAATTTGGTAAAGCAATCAGAAATACAGACTGCAAAAAATATCCCGGTTCTACTTTTAGAATATTCGTTGTTGCCCAAATAACAGGCACCAGCAAATTAACTTTTTGAACGCCACATGTACAATTTCACTAAAAATGCAAAGAAGTTGAATCAATGTCATCTTAAAAAATGTACTGTTAGAATTACAAAATTTTAAAAAGGTACTCTTATAGGAAGGATACTGCGTTTCCGCTTGCATACGGTTTATAGAAAACAGCAGGGAATATAACCTACTTACATAGCTTTTACAGACTACCGTAAAGTTTTTAACAAGACTAATTTAAACTGTAACTTAAATGAAAAAGAATTCCTGCAGCATATAAGGCAAACCCCGAACGCTTATACGAACGTTCAGACAATGCAAGTAGACGAAACAGGGGAGAAGTAGAAGTCAATGTTGTTTCTCTTTTAACATATTTACTTAATTCAAAAACTAAAAAGGGCAACTACGCCATATTAATTATTCTTATAGTGCAGACATGTTATCCTGCACAAGTAAACAAATAAAAATTCTTAAAATACTCACAACCTGTGCCCTCTCAGTGGTACTTGCAAGGAATACAATTGCAATATATGCAACGTAAAATTAAGAAAATTGTTTTTTTGTAAAGATTTTATAATAGCTAAAATAACCAAATCAGTTGACGACATTTGGTATAAGAACTGCAAATATGTCATCTTAATAAATGTAGCGTCTATTTATAATTAAAACAAAAATTGGTGCAACTATATTAAGACCATAAAGATACTAACTTCGCAAATAATTTAACTTCATTCTCACTGTTGCAAGCCAGAGAGATCACTTTGCTTTACTACCCGCCCATTCGAAATCTTTTGCCGAAGGTAAAATATCGACAAAGAAAACTTAAAATAAATAAGCGATTGACTGAAATGTCTATAGTAAATTAAACTTTTTCTTGAAAAATTATTAACATCTAAATCATTCCAATTATAAAACGCAAATTTTGCCAGTTCCTATATCGTTAAGTATTCAATCAGTTCCTTTTCCACAGTGAAGCACTACTCATTTCATTACATTTTCCTTGTCATCCTTGCAAACATTATGCATGACGTGATACGCAAACTGCAGGCTGTAGAGCTTTGTAGAGTAATTAAAAGGGGAATGAATCTCAGCTTTTATAGTTAATTGGTACTGTAATTAATTTATAAATTGCACATTTTAGCAGTTATTCCTAGCGTCTTCCTCAAACATAGCTTTTTTCTTTTATCTTTACAGGGATTTCAAAGCTAAAGATGCTGGTTTGAATTATACTTATTTAAAGAGTTGTTTTATCGGTAGTAATGTATTAAGGGCGAATGATTTTGTCGGTAAAAATGTTTTACGAAAGTTTGTTGTTTTGACAATGTCACGAAACAAACTAACTTGATCAAACTCCCGGGCCAAGAATATATATCGTTTAATTTTGTATCAGCACGCAATGAATATGATATTTATACTGACGCACAATGACAGTTTAACTGACATCTTTGAAATACCGCCTTGATTAAAACAACACGTTTGGTGGTTACCACGAATGCAAGTGACAAAAATAAAGTGATAAAATCTCAAGGGAAAATTTTGATTTTATACCTCTATAAAAACACTTGATTAGTTGAATTTTGAAAAATCATGGCATTGATTGGATAATAGGAGATGCAGGAAATAGTCGTTTGTAAAAAGTGTCTCAGAATAGGAGATCCGGACGGGCACTTATACTTTAGTAATTGTGGTTCTTTGTGAAAGGGAGTGGTGTGTTATTCAAAGAAAAAATTAAATATTCTTATTCTACATGTGAATATTTATATAACACTTTAGTGGCATATTTAATTAAAAATATAAACATAGATAATATAATCCAGCTTTAAGGTAAAATATAATTTTTGTTCTGCTGTTTTCACTGGCATTTGCAAATAATGTATTGCAACAAAACTAATATCTCTAATTCTTATTTATAAATCCAAGTCTCCGTTCATTTTTATATCTGCTACTACTATATTTTTTAACTTTTGTAACTTTTAAATCAATACCAATTAATTACACACCTGTTCTCGGCCAGGCATTCTAAAAAACTCCATAAATTAAAAAGTGTTCCATTAGAGCATTCCACAACTGGGCGAAGTAGAGACAAACGACGAAAAAACTGCAAGCTATTGTGTTTCGTAATTAACTTTATAATTAGAATTCCATTAATAAAAAACATCTTGGCGGTAGTAACTTGAAGGTTTCTTTAGAGCAGTTGGAGAAAGAGAATTAATTGTGTAGTATGTCGGGAGGTCTAGTGTTAATGTAACAATTCATTTTTAATGCAGCCTGCTATGTACTCACTGTTTACATATTCTGTAAAAAGAACAAGACGGGTGTATATTCACGAACTCCGTAAAATGGAGTCGTATCTAAATTTCTGAATTTTTAAATTTTTACTTCAGATTCGGATAGAATATGACAAATTAGAATTGGGATATTTGAAGAACCAATCTCCTATCTACTAGTAAGGAACATGGACAAAACGGTGGAAAAAATTTCAATATGTGTGCTTGTCCATCTATGCATTTTTTCGAAATATTTAAATTTGAACTTCATATTTGGGTAGAAGATGAAAAATTAGAATAGCAATGTCGAAAATACTACCCTCCTATCTCGTAAGGAACAAGGACAAAGTGGCAGATATATTAAAAAACATGTTAGGCAAAATTGTTTATGCTGTCTATACTGCGTCTCAGGGTGACTAGACAGTACAGGGCCTTATGGCAAACGACAAGAAACAGCGATGCCAT